>VZRL01003952.1:12608-67661 GCA_013397895.1 Origma solitaria | reverse complement strand
CTGGCTCGGTTCCTGTAGGAGGGGAGAGCTCCCTGCTCGGGGAAGTTTAGTGACCCGCTCGGTGGTGGTGGCGGCTTTGGTTTGGGGACGGGAGGAAAAGAAGGCGAGGCAGCCTTAACTTGAGCGGCTGGGTTTTTCCTCCCGGCTGTGAAATCCCGGCGCCCCGGATGATGGCAGGTAACGATGCTGATTTGGTGGGAGGAGGTGTTTCTGCGGGGGAGAGTTAGGTTTTTAGCAGCTCGGGGCCTCCTGAGTACCGGTAATGACCCAGCTAAGCCGAGCTTCTTGGTCTTGCCGTTGCCGCCTTCTATCTTGACTTTCCCTTTTTTGGCCTGTGGAAAGAATCTCCACATCTCCCAGACCGAAACGTCTGTGTGAGAGACAGACATCTCTTTATGTGCGTTGAGGCTACCTGGTTAGGGAAGGAGAGGATGTGTACGGTGTCTGCCTGGCTAGCTGTGTCTATCTTTCTCAGCTGTCTCTGCTTGGAGTGACTCAGAAGCTGATAGATTCAGTTTTCTGAGCTGTCATCCTTTTGCCGGAGCAGTAAAGGAAGCCAGAAAGATGCAAGTGACATATGCTGTCCTTCGTAAACTGAACAGTTTGAAAACTAGATGCAGTCTTGCCATTTTAAACGCTTGGATTACTTGATTAAAATCGTAGATTAGCTGGGATGGTTTAAAACCAGTACACCATTGCTCATGTTTCCTGTACCTGTTTGTGTAAGTTTGGTCATTTGACCCAGACTGGGGTAAAAAATGAGCCTTGGATGTGCTAGGAACTTTTGTTTCTGTTGTGCTCCACGACCTCCAACAGACTGCTTAAAAGGCTGCCATGAGACTGTTTTCTCTTGTTGTTGGGGAGTACGTGAGGGATTCCCTTCTGCTGATTTGGATTTAATGCCAGCATTTGTTCAGCTCTCCTTAAAGGCAAAAACCTTTCCCCTACTTTTAAAAGTTAAAACAATAGTAGTGCATTATTATAATAGCCATAGTGAAGACTGCATTATGTAAGGAACTGAGTTTTCATTCCAGTTGTAGTGCAACGAAAGGATCATTCTCATATGTCTGACTAGACCAGTGGAAATGCCCTGCTTCATTGGTTTCTTGGGCAGGATGGACATACATCACATTATGGCTTGTGTTTCTGCTTAAAGGTGAGCAGTAGCTAAAAGAGTTTGCCAGCTGTATTTCAGATGGTCAAAACTTCTTAACTGCATTCTTTACTATTAAGGTTGTTCACACTGAGGGCTAATGTGCTGGCTCTTTTCTACCTGTACCTGCCTGAAATTATATTTTGTCAAACTTGCAATTTGCCTTTGAAGATAGTAGTTATATTCTGCCAATTATGACTGAATCAGCTTAAGCAGGAGCATGTATTAGCACATGGAGCATGTCTGTTTAGCACAGTGCAGCATCATTTTAGAGGTCCCTGATCTCTGATACACCACGGCTTCAGTGTGGTGAGCAGGAGAGGTGTGCAGGTGCCGCCTTGCCATGGCTGTTCTGTGCTCAAGTGTTCCAAACTCCCTGTGGTAAGTAGCTTACAAATATGGATCTAATTTTTCCTTTTTATGCCTTTGAAATACCGTAACATGGCTTTCTGACTGTGGTCTAGATCATTGTGATCTATGAATGATTTTAAACAGCGCCTTCTGAAAATACGTAGATTATATATCTTTCTAGTGGGTAGATGTCTGCTTTTTTTTTTCTTATGACAAGCTACTTGACTGTTGGTCTGGAAATCAGTATTGTGAACCTGTTTTTTTTACCAGGTGACATGTCTGGATGATTAGGCATGAGAAGTTTTGTTCTCATGGTCTCTCTGTGGAACATATGGGTACCTTTTCCTGCTTTAGAGCTGAGCAAGCTACATGCTTAAAGATGTCCATATGTCAATTCTGTGCTTCCCTGATTGTGATTAAAATGAGCCTGAAGGTGACTGTGAATTGAATTGATAGACTATAAATGCAGGACAAGAAAATTCTCTGCTTATTGCAGGAATTGGATGAAATGTTTAGCAGTGCTGCTAGTCAGAAGTTGCCTGTGCTTGTACAGATCAGCGTTGTAATGCAAAGTATCTGAAAGGTAGCTGTCTATTTCTGAGTTGGTGCATGGTTTTCTTAGTGTAGCTGGTCCTGGAAAAACTGCATCTTCTCATACAATAAGCCAGGAGAGCAGTAGATGTAGATTGAAGGTGTTTTTCTGGTGGTTTGTTTTTTTGGTTTTTTTTTTTCACTAAGCCTATTTTTTTTAAAGCATCCATATAAAATGATACATGAGTACTTTTTTGGTTCTTGGAAACTCTGCTTTTAAAAAAAAAACTAGGATTTAATGATTTTCCGGTTGTCTGAGACCTGGAATGAAGTCTCTAATGCTTGAATTGAAGAGTAGTTTGTGAGACTAACAACTTCTTAGTAATATAGGATTTAGTTCATACTCTGTCCTAATCCCCAGAACTTCAAGAGGTGACATTGTTCCTTTCAACTAAACCCAGTTACTGCTTTTTGACTTAATGTAACGATTAATTATTCCCAGGAGGTGGAAAGAAAGAAGTAGGAAATAAAACGGTGATGTAACTGTACTGAGATACATTGAGCGAAGTGTTCTGAGCCTGTGACTGAATAGAATGCTGTGTTTAATATGAATGTTACCTGGCTAGTTGGCTCACTGGGGCTGAGAAGGACAGCTGTTGTTGTTCTGGGCTTGGTTCATAGTCAAATTTGTCACAAGACTTGAATGTTGTTCCTTTATGTGTTGTCCTTCAAGGTGCCTTACTTAGGGGAGGGAAAAAATCCAAATTTCTCTAATGATGTTGGTCTAGAATCCACCTCAATGAGTGCTCCTTGGAGTGTGAGGGATTCTGCTTGAGCCACTGGTGCACTTGGTTAGAGTCCTGTGGATCTCGGTGGACAGGATGTGTCAATATTTGAGGAGGTACCCAGCCCTAATTAGTAAATAGGGGTAGAACTAACATGGCTGTTGTAACTTGGCACAGTAATGAGCTCCAAGACAAAAAGAAAATGTCTCTCAGGCTTTAAGTAAGGTGATTTAGTTCAAATTTTTAGAATATGCAAATATTTAAAAACTGTTCTGGCTTATTACACAAGGTACTGTAAATATTTTGATAGTATTGGAAACCTGTATCTTGAATTGTTTGGCTTTGGGCCAGCATATATTGTTAACCCTTTTTGCTTGTGTAGGACTTTGCTTTAAGGACTAATTCCAATGCATCTCTAGAGCAAAAATTTTAAACAACTTTCTTTGCCTTTTATCACATACTCTAGACCAGTGAATGACAAAGCACACTACAGTATAACAGCAGAAATGGTGAAAATGAGAACCCTGTATGGTATTATTAAATATTTCTTTCAAAGAGTTTTACTGAAACCAAAAAGGCTGGTATTTTATGTAATCTTTTGACATAAACTTATAGATGTAACACAGTGTATGCCTGGCAGATGGGTGCCGCTTAGACTTTAAGTGACATTGTGAACTCAGAGGAGTTCACAAGTATGTTCTAAGTAGCTTCTTATGCCTGTTGTGATTTATATATCGCAGAATCATGATGTACTTGCAAGCTCTTAGCTTTTGATATAAAGTAGTAAGTTGTTTGCTACTATTAAAATTGACTGACCTTGGTGTTGCTGTACTGTTCATTGTGAAGTCTCTTGTTGCAAAACTGTGATATTCTGTCGTGTTTTATTGTGTCTTTGTGCATGAGTAGGACAAATAGGGCTCATAAATCTGACTTTCATGTCTGATTGTACATTAATCTCTCCCACATACCAGGTGAATGTATCGCAAGCTGGTGATTGTAGCAACAAAATGTATACCTTAACTGGGCTCAGAAAGGACTAGCAGAGTTCTTGTCCGTGACACCTCAAACTCTGCTTTCTGAGCACAGCCAGGGTTTTGGGTTACAACGCCAACCTGCACAGAACTTCTTACCTGCCATAGTAATAGTTGCTGAATATCGAAATAAGAATTTTTTTTTCATTCTCTATAGCAGATGCACAGCCATACTTGATTAATTTTAAAATAAAATGACAAAGAATATAATGAGCTGGTTTTTTTCCTAATTTCTGACTTAATAGGCTAAATAATAGGTGTAAGGTGAATATGCTTAATGTGCCCTTTTTAAAAGGGGTGATGTGAAGTACAGCTTTCAATAAATAATCTGCCATGAGTCATAGGACAAATGAGACGTGTTTTTGGTTTGACTTAGGCCTCATCCTCTCCCTTAACTGAGACTTTCTTGGCAATTCAATAGATACCTAGCTCCCTGCTGAATGGAACAATGCTGCTTTCTTTTTGGGAGAAATTATAAATTGATAATAAGCAGGTATATAGAGGTATGTTAAATGAACTCTCTGTATTTAATGGAACTACATGTATACAACATCAGTTTGTAGGTATGCTTACTTTTCACAGTCCTTGAATAACATTCTTAAAATCATTTTTTCCGAAGTCTTCAGGTTCTCTCCGTCCCTTAATAGTTAGAGATAAAAGCTTCAAAACACTGGTTTTTCATTTACCTGGAATAATCTAACCACTCTAAGTTACCTGATACCTGGTCAGCATACAATTGTGCTTAACTTGTAGGAAGTATTGAACATCTTGCTTTTAAGTTCTGGAGGGATCTTAACGGAAGGAAATTATTCCCGAGTTCTTGCTGCATTGAGGTCACAGTTCCATTCCAAAATGTGAACACTCTGTTTTACTCATGAGGAACTGGATAACCATTTCCTTCACACAACTTTTCTTTAGTTTCTGTGTGTTAGGAGAGAGCTTCATATGAAGAATGTTGTCAGTCTAGTGTCATTCAAATACAGTGAGAAATAAATTCAGTGGTTAGCTCTTCGTCTTTTGGGCAATTAAATTTCTTAGAAACTATTACACCCACACCTGGGAGTATTGCCATCTCACTGATTGTTATTTTAGGGCTCTGAGAGTTGAGGTTTTTGTCATTTTTGAAAGCTGGTTCAATTGAAAGTAGGAACAACCAGCGCCTATGGATAAAGTATGATCAACCAATAACCCTTGATTCATAGTGCCACTTCCCAAAGCACACTTCCATGCTGTCTTAAGCAAACAGAGTCCTAAATAGAAAGATAAGTGAAAAAAAGTTTTATTCTGTTACTGTGTCATTGATGGCCTGCAGTGAGTTGACCATGGTTGGGTGCCAGGTGCTCACCAAGCAACTCTATCACTCTCCTCAACTGGACAGGGGAGAGAAACTCTAACAAAAGACCCACAAGTTGAGATAAGGACAGGGAGAGATCACTCACCAGTTACATTGATGGGCAAAACATACTTGACTCAGGGAAATTAATTTAACTGATTGCCAATCAAATCAGAGTAGGGTAGCAAGAAATGAAACAAAATCTTAAAATGCTTTTGGCCAACCCCTCCCTTTTTTACAGGCTCAACTTCACTCCTGATTTTTCTCTTGCCTTCTCCCCCTGAGTGGCACAGGGGACAAGGAATGGCGGTTGCAGTCAGTTCATCACACGTTATCTCAGCTTCTCTTTCCTCCTCACACGTTCTCTGTTCCAGCATAGAGTCCATGCCACAGGAGACAGCTCTCCACAAACTTCTCCAACATGAGTCCTTCTCTTAGGTTGCAGTTCTTCACAAACTGCTCCAGTGTGGGTTCCTCCTGGGGGTCCATCCATCAGGAGCAGCCTGCTCCAGTGTGGGTCCCCCACAGGGTCACAGGTCCTGCCAGGAGCCTGCTGCAGCCTGAGCTCCTCTCTCCATGGCTCACAGGTCCTGCCAGGAGCCTGCTGCAGCCTGAGCTCCTCTCTCCATGGCTCACAGGTCCTGCCAGAAGCCTGCTGCAGCCTGAGCTCCTCTCTCCATGCCTCACAGGTCCTGCCAGGAGCCTGCTGCAGCCTGGGCTCCTCTCTCCATGCCTCACAGGTCCTGTCAGGAGCCTGCTGCAGCCTAGGCTCCTCTCTCCATGGCTCACAGGTCCTGTCAGGAGCCTGCTGCAGCCTGGGCTCCTCTCTCCATGGCTCACAGGTCCTGTCAGGAGCCTGCTGCAGCCTGGGCTCCTCTCTCCATGGCTCACAGGTCCTGTCAGGAGCCTGCTGCAGCCTGGGCTCCTCTTTCCATGGCTCACAGGTCCTGCCAGGAGCCTGCTCCAGCCTGTGCTTCCCATGGTGTCTCAGTCTCCCTTGGGCTTTCACGGCTTCACCGTGGAGTCCTGCATGGGCTGTAGATTCGGCTATAGCCTCAGGAGCATGTGTTGGAGATGGCTTTAATGAAGCCATTTTTGAATGAAGCAGTTTTTGATATGTGCATCATGCATTAGCATTCTGTAGACATTTAAAGATATTATCATTTGATTAGACAGATTTTAATTGCTGTTGCTCCTAAAATGTTTAAGTAGATTGGTTATCTAGTTGCTATTAATATGCAGTAGAAATGCAAAAAAATTATTAATAGATGTAAATTCAGGAAAGAACCATTTGTAATCATCTGGTCTTTTCTGAAAAAGACCATCTGTAGGACTTGTCTGAATGGACCCCTGTTGGAATTTGATATAGCCACAAAGAGAACTTTCCATTTAGAAAAAATGGATGTAGAGTCTACCCACAGCCCTGTTAGTTGCTCAGTTAGGTAATTAGTCCTGCTGTCTCTAACAGGGTCACCTCTCTGATGCGCAGTCAGATAATATATACTTCTAGCTGCCCACTTGCAGCACTTTATTTATATCCTACGATTCATTGAGTGCATTCTACTGAATATTCAGCTCCATTTCAGAATTCCTCAAACTTGATGGTTAAAATATTAGTTAATCTTTATGAGATAGGGAAATTAAACTTTGTCGTGGTACAATCCAATGCTTCTTCCAAATTAGCATCTTTCACTTGCGCTCATTTCAGCAACCAGTCCAGACAGGTTTATCAGCACTGGTTTCTGTCTTACTTACTATTTCCTCAGGCTTTTTTTAAAATTGGCTAGGCAGCAATCAGTCATGATTCCGGATCTTTTCCCAGGTCACCAATAATAATGGTAAATAGATCGGCAGCAGCTCAGTGAACACATCCAGCTTTGTAATATTTCTTGACGCTCTTTTCAGAGTTTAAAATAAATGTGATATCAGACTGAGCTTGTATTACTCTGCATCTTGATCAGAATAGCTTGTGAAAGCCAGTTCAGCGGTGTGTTGAAACTTAGGTCCTCAGCATAGTCATTATCACTCAGGATGGTGTCCTCATAAAAAGAAGATGATGCTAAGAAATTGGTTATATTGTATTTTTCTTTTTACTATGTAATAATTATTACCAGGTTGGTATACTCAGGTGGAATCTTACTTGTACTATTTTAATTGACTTTTCTTGGTTCTGGCCAGGACAGGGTTAATTTTTGCAGTAGGCAGGAGGGGCCTGGCCAGGACAGAGAGGTTATTCTCTACCACCTCATTCTCCAGGGATGGAGGGGAAAGGCTCGTTTTGGGAGTGTGGCAGAGGGAGTACCCGGGCATTGTCAGGGTTCTTCGGAGTGCTGAGTGGGCTAGAGCACCCCAAATGATATTTTAGAATTCCTGAACAAAAGCAGATTTGGGCTCCTAAGTCCTTTTAATTTCTAATTTGAGGGCTAATAATCGTATCACTCAGATAAGATTATTTGTCAGCACTGACAGATCTTCTGCCTCTGTTACTACGTAAAGTGAGTGATAGCATCGTTGCTAAGGTGATTACAGTAAGGATAATAAAGGAGCTTTAAGTCTACCAATACAAATATTTCTGTGTTCATTCTGCTATCTTTTGTCATTTCTAGCTTTTGTTATATTTGTTACTGTGAACTTTCCCTCTTCTCCACTTCACGTAAACATATTTCTATACGTACTGTGTTTTTCTTCTTCTAATGTGGCTATGGGGACAGCTGTTAAAAAATCTTCTGTGATTCCCTGTTATTCCTGCATGATATAGTAATAAAATAATACTGAAGTTATATTATTTTATCAGATTGCCAAATCTGAGTTTCTCAGGACAGGTAGTCACTTCTAGTTCTGTCATCCATTCTCTTTTGAGGTATGGATGCAGAGTTCTTCTTGTGGAATGCAACGTGCTGTTTGAGTTAGGACAGTGTCACCTATATTATGAATTCTAAATCCCATACAAATTTTGCAGTTGGGAAAGCAAAACATGGAACACACATGGGTGGGACCCCAGGGCCCCACAGTAACACGGCATTCTCCTTCCCACAGCAGCATCTCCTTGCAGAAGGAGCTGTGTGTGCTGTGTTGTTCAGTGGGCCTCTGGTAGATACCAGTTAGTGCTCGTGTGGTGCACAATGTCTGTGGAGTATTAGTGTTCTTTAAAGTTGCTCATACTTCACAGGAGTGATGACGATTATTGCAGAAGTGTCAGCACTCCTTTCTTGACCTCTTACTTAGTCCTCTCTCCCCATGTAACCACACACGAAGTCTTCAGTCGTGTGACATGTACAATGATGTTTCAGTGTTATTAAATGGGCTTGATTTATGTTCCCAAAGGCAAGAATATAATCTCTTACTTGCATGCCTACTGCTTATACATAAGCAATGAAAATATCTTTTTGCCTTTCTTCCAGGGTGTCAGACTTTTTCTGAAGGGTATCGTGTGTGTGGTCTGTGTACATGCCTATTCTTTGTGTTAGCATAACATCTTGTAGCGTGTTAAACTGGCTCCAAAGTTTGTTGCTACTTCTCCTCACAGTGATAAGTAACTTCAAAAGCAGTGATAGTCTGTGTTGTGACTAAAACAGGAAATCAGGGTTTTTCACTGGTGCCCAGCAATTTGTTCTTGCTGCGTGCTCCATGGTGCTTGTGTTGATCTGACTGTGCTGTGTCTCTGGTTCAGCAACAAGCTTTTTATTTTTGCAGAGTCATTTTCAGCTGGATAAAGCTTAGCAGCTGACTTGCCAAACAGAATCAATGGCATAGGGATGGGTCAGGAGGGATAATTGGGCATGTGGCACAAACAAGATCGAGCTCTGTCAGTGGAATTCATTTATGCCATAACAAAGTGATCAGGCTACCTATGGAGATATGTAGTGCAGTGAAAATTTCTGTGAAGCTGAGCTGTAAAGTGAATGTTGAATATAAACAAGTTTTTGTATAAGTGTTTTTATAATTAGATGTATGCCAAAGACTGTCAGGTGTAATAAAGTAAGGAAAATGGAGCCTTATATAAATGCAAGATTGTTGTTCAGCCTGGCAACTGAAGCTGTGCTACCTGAGCTGCTGAAATACAGCTGAGAAAGATGTAACCCTTCCTCTCTCAGACTCTACCCTTACACTATCTGTAGTTGAGTTGGAGATATGCTTAAACTTGTTTCTTGATTTTGACCAATTTTAAATGCATGGGTGAATAGATAATAAGTATAAAATGATACTAAATTCATGAATTTTAAGGTAAACTTGCTGGTTTTTTCTTGAATTTTTGCTTAAAATACTTCGGTGTGGAAGTGCTAGAAGACAATTGAAATACTTTTTAAACAAATTCCAAGTAGAAAGGAGCCAAAAGTCCTTGCCTTTTTACTTTTAGAATATTCACTTGTAAACAATGTAGATGTTTCTAAGGTTTAATGCTGATATTTTGTTCTTATGTAATGAAATATGGTATTTATAGGAAAAAAAGGGAATGCTAAATAATTGTTTTGAAACTCCCTAGAAGATGATTTAGATTATTCTGTTAGCACATCATTGTTGTACCAAGTTTTGAAGAAGTAGCTTGAAATTTCAATTCAATATTTAATTTCCAAAACGGACACAATTTTGTGGAAGAATCAGGTGTACTTTTATAATGTTAGTTTTTTTGGTCCCAGGGTAGAATCTAGGTGTACAAAAACCCATGCCATTGCTCTCATTTCCTAAACTGGAAAAGGAAAACTGCTTCCCTACCTTATTGTAACCTATTTGGCTTTGATTTTGTGGGTGTTTGTTTGTGGGGGTTTTTTGTTTGTTTGTTTTTTTTTTGTTTTGTTTTGTTTGGGTTTTTTTAGAATTATTAGAATTCCAGAAATAGAATTAGTTGGATTCTTCTGTCACTTTTGTTCTGTGATACTGTCCAATCTGCTTTCTTGGCTATTCTCAGTGAGCTGCTGTTCCACAGGATTAATTTTTTTTTTCAAGCAGGTGTTCAGATTGGCTTCAGAAAACATCTTAGAACAGTATTGCAGAACATTTTGTGGTTTTCTTTGTTTAATTGTTGTCTGCACTGGGAGAAGGGTGCCTGGGATATCATGGATGTCTTATCTTTCATTGAGCTAGGACCAAATTTATTATTTATGTTCATAAACACAAACTTGAGGAGATAAAAGGACAATCCATTGAGCTTTAAAGGATCTGTAGGTGAAGCTTAAAATTTGTTTGAAACGAGATTTGATCTTAAAATTGGTTTGAATTTGGCTAAGAAATCCTTTGTCCAAAGTGGCATACAAGCAGCTGATTCTGCTTTGGCTTGTGGTATCCCTATATCAGAGAGCAACACGTGGGTTTAATCTGCATCAAATTACTGCATTTTTAGCACTTGGTTCCATAGTTTCTGGTAGAATGTAAATCCTGGGAGTGGTATGGGTGTCATGAGTAAAATCTGTGCTGTGCAATGTTAATCGTTGTCAGGCCAGGATCAAACTGTTCTGTAACTGATAAACGCAAATAGATAAAACAAATATCGTACAATGATCCTGAACTTATTTTGGGTTGTGCAGTTCCATAACTGATAAATGCAAATAGATAAAACAAATATCGGACAATGATTCCAAACTTATTTTGTGTTGTGCGAGATAACCTATAGGTTTTTTGCTTTAGACTTTGATCAGTCTGATAAAATATGATGTTGTTTCTCTTTCTACAAGGATCCACTTAGCTGGGGTTTTTTCTAGCCCTGTACAGAAACTAAAACTGTGATTGGAGATTTCCCCTTTCTCCCTCCTCCCCATTCTCCCTCCTCCCCTTTATTGCAAAAGAGGCTGGATAGGAAGCACCTTTGTTTCTACTTGTTGTTAGATATTGCAGAAACTTTGTGCAATTAAGGAAAAGTAGTGCTAAATTTAGCACATAATTAATGTGTTGCTGAACTGAAAATTACTAGTTTTACAGTAATAATTTTAGTAGTTTTCATGCCACTGCAAAGACATTGCACAGCGGGAAAATCTGAGAAGAGATGAACAGGTTTTAATGTTTTCAAGAACATCTAAAGGTATTTTCATTGTGCACCTTTTATGGTGTTGGGTTTTTTTGCACTTGGGGTATTTATTTCACATATGGATTATTTCATACATATGGATAAAATACTACATTTGAGTGAATAATGCTGTTCCAGTATAATATCTTTTGATATGATTTGTCTGAGTTGTGAATGATGTTCGTATTTCAGTTTTGAAGTTTATAATGTGTTTATGATTTTTTAATTTTCAGGGATGTGTAAAGTATCTAATTTAGCTAGCCTACTCACTGGTATGCAATTTATTAGGTAGGAAAAATACCATCAAAATCTGTTGTATGCATTGGCACTTTAAAGCTGAAGATTTTATAAACATGCTTCTCAAAATATGCTTTGAATTTGCCAAGGGAAAATATATCACATTAATCCTTCAATTTTTTTTATTGCCGTGAATAGTTAGAGAACAAAGTTATGTAATCTCATTTTAGGAAAAAAAAACTTTTATGAAAATCTTGTGAAACACTCTTTGTAATGCAATAGCAATTAACTTGTGCAGTGTTCGACCTGCAAATGGGGAGAAATAAGCAATGTAAAACTTACAGCTCTTGTTAATTTGCTTTGTCAACTGTTGTTGCAATCTTCCAGGAATCTCTGCAATGCTTCCCAGAATGAATTAAATTTGAGCTACTTTCTCTAGTTATGCAGCTGAAGCGGTTCATGAGAATTATGGGAATGTGCAAAGGATAGCATATTGCACCTAGGCTTTTACATTAGAATTTATGTAGCTGTGAATACTGGAAGGGCTGCTGGAAGTCCAGCTACATGAGCTTGAACAGACATTTTTGTATCTTGTTTCCCAGTAGTTTTTCTGTAGTAAGAAAAAAAAATCATAGTCTCAGGTGAGAGATGAGTAGAACTAGGGATTTGCCATCTATATGTCAAATGCATAAAATGAAAATGCAGCAGCTACAGTTTTGTCTAAAGCTAGCCTACTGAAGCTTAAATATTCAAGCAAGAAGTTGTGTATTTGAAAATTCATTTAACAGTTTGTTATTTGATTTCTTTTGGTTTTGTCTAGAGTTTAAAACTTGATACAGAATTACTCATTATCTGTGTCAAGCTGAATAAGCTTTACAGTAGTTACTTGCCTCCTGAATACTGCCTGAATTCATTGAATGTATTCTGGAATATTGCTATTGAAGTGCCCTAACTAGAGGACTGTAAAATATGATTTTTGAGATTTTTGAAACTTGGATAAGCTTTCAGCGCCTTTATTTTGTAGGCAAAAGTGCTGGCTCTGTACTTGGGTATACTTGAGCCTGAGGTTTATAACTGAAAGAACCTTTTCTGTATCATTGCATTCGGATTACTTTGTATCAGTGACGTTAGGAGGAACTTTTTTCCACCTATGTTGGTGCTGTCTTCCATTGTCTTCCACCTTTCTGGATGCAAGAAAATGGACAGTGGTGATGCATTTTGATTGTCTGTCAATTGGAACCATGGGGCATTAGTAAAACTAATTTCAGTGTTAATTTTGCTAGGGCTTAGTCAAAGCTGTGAGCCAGCACTAAACCTGTTCAAATGGCTTTCTTTATTGCTGCACTATTTTTACGTTGTAAAGGTTATCTTTAGAAAGTTCTTATTTGGTGAACATTGCAGGGATAGAGTTCATATATTCTCATTCAGGGAGAACTCTGAAAAAACTTTAGGACTTTTCTGATATTACATAACACACTGCAGTTCTAAATTGTTCCACTCAGTACCAAGCATTGTTTTTGAGAGCCTCAGAATGAAGATGAGCAGAAGATTTGTGTGGCAGCTACTGTACCTTCTTTTACATAAAGCTCTACAGGTGGATATTAGCCCTAACAAAATGTTGGCTAGACTGGTGTCATTAGAATTCTTCAATTAGAAAAGACACACAAATATCTCTGAAAGAATAGCTGCCTTCCTTTGAAAGGAGTTTTAGGTGCTGGTGGTAGAAATGCAAGACTGAAATATTTTGGATTTAGAGCTTTATCTCTCATGCCAATGGATGTTACAATAAAAATATGTTCATATGATGAGAAACAGATTGTTATACCAGGATGTAACATGCCCAGGACGGAAACTAATTGTTGAGTGTTTGTGTGTGTGTATCAAATGAGTGTTTTTTCAAGCTTAGTTACTTGAGTATCTGCAATTTATGTCATGCAAAATGGACCATTGTGAAAAACCTGTATCATTACATGAATTAAGTATAGTGTGAACTTTCTAGGTTTTACCAGTACAGTGAAATTTTTCTTCAGATGTTACAGTTTATAGTAAAAGGATTAGTTAATGGCTTTGGCTCCAAGGTGCAATTGTGTAACCTTCTACTTCAGCATAAGAAAAAAAGAAAAATAGACAATGTGTGTGTGCAGAAGGTAAAGAAGCAAATGAAATGTAACTGGCTGTGAGAATGGCACTCTAATTTTTGTCTTTCAGAAGTTGAATGATGTCTTGTGGATTGGTAGATAATTGATTGTAGAGTCCCCATCACTGAAGACTTTCAAGCTGTGACTTGGACAGGGTGCTAGGTTATCTCAACAAGGCTTCCATTCCCATGAGAGATCTGATTAGAAACGTCAGGCTGTTGCATGTTCTGTGATCATTATAACTTGACAAACACTCAGCTGAAGTATTTCTTATGGGGTCTGATTACTGCAGCAAAGTGTGGCTGTTGAGCACTTTTTGAAGACATATTGAGTAGTCCCACCTCATCTACTCCAAGGACTTGTTTCCAGGATTCTGTCACCCTCGCTATAATCCTCATCTTTTGCCAATTTAATCAGTTATCGTGTTGACTTCTCAATTAAAATCTGGTATTAAAAATCCAAACAAATCTGCATTTATCTTCTGAAAAGTAACGGATTTTTCCCCTGATGAAAACAAAGTCTGGTAGACTGTCTTCTGTCACACTTAACTAGATCATCAATTGTCAGACTCAAATGAGCAGAGTTTCCAATGGTAAAGTGTCACTGATCCACGACAGGATCAATAGCCATTTGCCTTCTTTGGTTTCACATTGGCATTTTCAGCTGGAATCATGGCTACAGGCTTTTTAAGGTAGTATGACAAATATAAAGTAGGTAATAAAGCATTTTCTGTTCCTGTGAAATACACTGAATATTCAAATTCTTTGTAGCTCTTGTAAGAGGAAAAGGTAGGCAATTTGTTGGAAGGTGCCAAGGTTGGGCATTTCAGTTTCATAAATCACAAGGTAGTGGATAAATGCATGTCTAGGGAATCAAGTGGTGGTTATTAAGCTCTTGAATACACTACATAGCACATTCTTTACTAATGCTATTTTTCAGATGTGGTAAAATAGAACTGTTTTTTAAGTGTATTATCTGTTTTTATAATTTTGGATGACTCTGATGCATCAACTAGATATTTTGCCTTGGTGGAGCAACTATTTTAGCTTTCAGCTATGGACAAACATAACAGTTGTATAAGCTTTTTCAGTATAAACTGATTTTCAAGTTAAACAAAAAAAGAAAGAAAGAAATTGCTATAGAAGTATATGTGTGTACCCTTAAGATACTTTGACCAGAGGTTAGTAATACTTAGTGACCAGAAAAACCTTACAGCTGGACTCAGCATCTCTTTTGTGCTTTTACTGTTCTCTTTTTAAATTTTGCATATGCCTTAAGCATGACTTTGCCTGTTCTGACATAACCTTAGTAAACACTCCAAGGTATATTTAAAAATATTTTTGAAAATTATTCTTTCATGGGCCCTCTACCCTTAAGCTTTAGGAGTAAGGATTGCTCTTTAAAACAGCTGTGGCGTGAGACCTGACTTGATTGTGTGAAGGTTAGTTGTGACCCTGACTTTTCAGCTGTTGAGCTGCCTTTATTAGAAACAAGTGTTCCTGAGCTCATGGCTGCAGATACTGAAGGGATTCTCTTTGTGAGTTAGAGAAACTTCTGGCCTTCTCCAAAAAGCTTAAAATGACTGAGGAGTTACCATGGGTACTGTTTAGTACTAGAGCTGACATTAGCTTTGTGGGTTTAGGAGGTTTTCTAGAGGCAGTCCTACTTTTTCTCATGATGTTTGTGTTAATGCTTTAAGCCTTCAGAACCAGAAATGAAAAATGTCTGTAATTAAGTTTCACAGGTGTTCTCAGCAGAAATGTTCTTGACTTGAACTGTGATGTTAAAAAGTATGATTATGAAAAGTATCATATATGTTGTTTGTAAAATATCATAAATAATATCATTTTATATGCAGTTTCTGTCTTGCTTTCTTCATTGTCTTTATATGTTTTTTCTGTAGTATTTCAAAGTCTTGTATATCTATTTTATTCTTCTCGCTACCATATGATAAAGATAGTTAAATGTGAAATTTATTATTCATTAACTAAGCACTTGACTTGGTTTTCTTATTCTTTGGGGAAATAGAAATCTTATTTTCAGTTCAACTTTTAAGGTATTTCTGCATAATTGAAGCTTTCATCTTGCAGCTGTTTCAGCTGTTGAGCCATTTAATCCTTTTCTTTTTTGATTCCTTTGCTGCTCAGGCTCTTAACTGAGGAGCCATACGGAGATATGGCTTTATAATGGGAGTCCTGTGTAGACAGGTGACTGATTGCAGTAACCACCAGCTATTCCAGAACACTGGCTGTGAGCAGGGACATGGAGCCCTGCCTCCAGTGGCGTGGTGCACTTCTGTCTGTGGTCATTGTCACCCCCCCGGCCTTGGATAGGAGTCTGGGGATATCACAGCTGTCAGCTCAAATCCAGCGCGTTCAAACCTTGTGAGACAAATGTGGGATGGAATCTACTGAGGCATTCAAGCTGAACTCAGAAGTTCAGGATCACTTGCTAGTTAGTAAAATTCCCCTTGGAGGTGGGCCCTGCTAGTGCCTTTTATAAGACAGCTGAAAATCTCAATGTGTTACGTAGCTCTAGGCTAAAACTAGTGGCTGGGTTTATGCATATAGACCATTATATATACGGTTTATGCACGAAGTGTGTGTTAGAAGTCCAGCTCAAGCTGTTCCTTTTTGAGTGTATGCAAGTTTGATGTTTTAATTGCGGAATGATTACATGATGCTAACTTTATTCAGATTACTTCACGTTATTATACATCATGCAAAAAAATAAATTTAATTCTCTTTTCATTTAAAAGATGAAGTTGCATTTGAATGTAATGGCTCCAGACTTTGTGGAGTCTTAGCATTACACAGTTTTTCAGTTTGATGATCATGTGTAGAATGATTTGCCGAAAACTGAATAGCTTAAGAAATTTGATCACTTTATTCTGAAGCGATTTGTGCCTGCTTTTCCAGCTGTTATGACTATCATACTGCTATTTTATGACTGTAGAGATTACTGACACATGAATTAAGTTAAATTCAAAAATAAAAAAGGTATATTGCTGTACCTTTAGTAGCAATTGTTTCTGGTTTTAAGGATCATGTGTAAGCATTTAAAATGCTGAAGTTACTCAGCAGCATATACGATGAAAAAAGGCAGTTGTGTGTATATGTGTAAAAGCATGTGTAATTCATGCTTTTACTAAGATTTTGCTTCAATACTGTGATCAAGTTTGGTCTTATATTAGTGTTGCATACTTAAATTTTCAACAGTAGGGTTTTTCAGACTCTAGTCTTGAGAGAGCACTAAATTGAGGGGGTTGGGATTATCTGCCTTTCTTTTTTTCTGTCTTCTGATTGTACCAATATGCAGGTTACGTGCTGCTGTTCAAGTTCTGCACAGTGATGGCACAGCTTTGTTAAATGCAAAAGCACAATGGTAATGGTGAGGGCAAGAACTGTCAGCTAATGGGGCCTCTTGTCCCACTTTCCGTGAACTTCAGTCCAATTTAGATGGCTGACCTACTTGTACTTTCATTTAACATTAATTTAAAATGGCATAAAAAGCTTTCCTTTTCCTGAAAAGTGGGAGAAGGGTAGAAAAGATTTCTCTTTCTGAGGTTAGTTGACCAAAGTAAACATTCATTTCACATTATTACATGTAGGGATTCTACATTTGAGGGATTTGTGTGTTTGAGAGCTATATAAGGTCACATAACATGCATCCAGAAAATCATGAGGAAGTCTGGCTGCTCTGCTGTGCTTTCTTTTCTAAACCCTTAATAAGATTAGTGAAACCTTGGTGAATCAAAGAAAAATTTTCACCTTCTCCCTTGCCTAGCCTGGATCTCATACGCCTCTTTTAAAGCAGCGCCTTGTTTTGCACATGGAAAACTCTTGATTTTTCAGTTGCATTATGTTTAAAGTAGGTTTAAGTGTACTGTATATGTTTTAAATAAAAAAAAAAAAAACAAGCAAACTAAAACCAACAAAACTACCCCACTTCTGTCTTCATTTGTCAAATTATGTGTACAAGGAAGGCCAGAAAATATGATCTTTGACCTTAATATTTAAGAGTGGTACTTCAGGTAGCTTGGACTGATGAGTTTAGTACATAGTAAGGAGCCAGTTCATTGTATTTATTACAAAAAATAACTGCATGTTTTTAGGGAATATTGAATTCTACTGAGTCAGCAGCCCATGTTGTGTATATTACTAAGTTGTAAGTAGAGGTCTTCTGACCTTGTTGCAGTAATTATCATTTCAGGACCAGAAAATTAAATTGCCTAGAAACATGAAAAGTCCTGGCTAAAGTTTACCTCAGACACACTGAGCTGAAAATCTGTTTAAACAGAATTCAAGGGTTTTTCTTTTCAGGGGCCATGTTAATGAAACTAAGTACTGAGTAACGTTCTCTCCAACTTCAGCACAAGCAAACAATTTAAATTCTCTTAATAGTTCTTTAGAAGCTGCATTCAGTTTGCTGCAAAATCTGAATTAATCTTATTTAATCTGAAATATGAAATACAGTCACATGCTCTTTTGTACTGTTACAGTATAGCATTGATTTTGAAACACTTGAATAGATCTTTTATTGTTCCTAAATGAATAATTATTTCTTTAACTTACTGTAAAGAAGGATAGTTGAAGTTAAGTGTGCCTGTGGTGGTTTTCTTTTTCTACATTTATGAATTGTATTCTGCAGAGGTCTGTGCATTTTGTTTCAGTTCTAGAAGTGAAAGTGATGAAATGGTGGATAAAGTTTATGTGATGACTGTCAGAGCTGAAAATGTTGCTTTAAGGTTGTAAGCCTGCCTTCCTTAGCAATTTTTCATTGACAGTGTTTTCCCCAAATACTGAACTACCCTTTAATGTATTTTGAGAGTCGAGGAATGTTGCATGATGCTTTGACCCACTTTTTGTCATCAAGGCTATGACAGTGAGGGGATAATGACTGCAGAAAGAATGGGTAAAAATGGAAACTACTGTTTAGAGCTTTTTCACAGCTTTGATCTAAGCCAACAGTTACGGAAGTGGTCATTTAATTTCTGCTTTAGGGTACGGGTCCTGCAGTACAGTTCTCTGCTAGCTTTGGCTGTCCCTTGAGCAAAAGCTATACTAGCAAATAATTTCTGATGTTATAGTGTAGGTGTGTCACTGTACCTGTGTTGAGGAGGTAGCCTAGAAAATGGCAGGGTTAACCTAGTAGAGAATAATCCATTCGGCTCCAAGGAGTTCTGTGTGTGATTGTGATGTCTGTACTGTTAAATATAACATGAACATGTTACGGTCTGTTATTTTGCTGGGTCTGGGAGTCTTCATCACCTTCAGCAATGTCCTTCTGAGACACTGTATAGGAAGGTCTGTTATTCTCTGTGCCTTCTCTTACTTTACCCATGGTAAGAAAATAATCACTTTCCCTTTTCCTTTTATTTGTATCTCCAGAAAGTGACAGAAAAATTCACTAATACTTGAAGAGTGCACAGATTTTCCTGGGTTTGCCCATGCAGCTTCCCCTGCCCCAATCAGCCTTCCTAGTTTTTGGCAAGCGTAGACATCTGTATCTCTCGAAGATAAGCAGAAGGTAGAGTATGCTGACACGTTAATGCAGAGATTTCGTTTCTAACTGTGATTTAAGCTTTGGAAACAAGTATGTGTTAAAGACCAGGCTGAATTTGGTTCAAATGAGGTATCTGAATTGGTTCTCTCCTGAAGTAAAAAGCAGTAGCTCCTCAGTGTGACCTTCAATTCAGGAAGACTACCCTGTTTCACCTTAATTTAAGGGTTTAGATACACTTCTGTTCAATGCACGTCAGTATTACATTAATTAATTTTACAGCCCTGTGTTTCCTGAGATGGAAAAATACAGCTTTTGACTGAAACACCGAAACAACACATCTGTTTCCTAAGTGACGCATCTGCGAAGTGTGCCTACGTGTTTCACTGAGATACTTAAAAACACTCCTCTCCACAGAAGTACGATTAAAAATACCTTCCTTTAAAATGGGCTACCCATGGTCTTTCCTAAAGATTACAGTAAACCAAATATTCCACTTTGCACCTATACAGAACCATGTTATGACTGAAAATCCTCTGTTGTTTTGAGTGCTGCAGTGTGGAGGGGGAAAAAAAAAGATATTAGCTTGAGCTACAAGGTTTTCATCAGCCCACAGGAAGTGATAAAGTATATGTGGAAATGAAGGTCAGGTCTTGCTGTGCAGGTACTGTGGTTGTCCGTGCAGTTATGCTGCCCAGCTCCATAGCTGGAAAAAATACAAGTGAATTCAAGCACATCCTTTCAGGTAAATAGTTCATACACAGAATGTGGAATGACTTTCCAAACAACTGCCATTGGTTTCCCCTACCAAAATGTGCTATACTGTGTCACAGCTGATACAAAAGTGGTTTTGGCTGAGTGTGTTATTTTGCAGTGTTTGTTTGAATGTAAGAGAGCGTGTTTCTCATGTTTGAAATTATGGTTCTGGGCTCATACAGCCTGCTGTCTGCAGTACATCTGTTTCTAGAATGGTTATTGTATTGCTTTTTATTTATGTTCTTTTGTGGGCCTTCTGTTTTGAAGTAGAGCAGTGTTCATGCCAGGTGGTCACATAAGTAAGTTTTGATGTCTGAGGCAGTGCTTCTTGTAATGTTCTATTTGGCTTTTTAATTATATGCCATTTTAGAACAGTTGTACACATGCCACTTCCCTCTGTAACTGCTATGTCAGTGCCGCTGTAAATGCTGTTTCATGGTTTCTCTCCTGGAGAATCCATCAATATCACTCTTCACTGTCCTTGTTTTTGCATTGTTGTAAAATTCTGCTTGAACTAAATATGAAGTGTGTATTCTTTAAATGTTTCCCTTGACATTTTGCTAAAATAAGTTTTCATTATGAGTGTGTATAACTAGCCATCTAATTCCACTAGGTAAAGGGTCAATTATTTATTTTTGAGGTATCCAGACACTTAGAGATTTCTTGCTAACTAAATGCTTACAAAGTGTAATTTGCAAGTTGAAGACATGTGGTATTTTCCCCCTTCATGCTTTTTTTGAAACAAACCTAAAAGCATATTTATCTCAATTTTATTTATTTAGGAAGGATGCCAAGATATTAAGGTGAAATTCATTTTAGGAAACTTCGACAGGACTGGTGAATTGGGGTGTGATGTCACAGGTGCTACAAAAGTGTTTATTAGAAAAGGGTGCACGCTTGTAATTAAAGTTTTTCCTGCACTTTATCATTTTAATCATTCAGTCCTATACAATGGAAACCTCTGATTTGAAAAACCAAAGAGTATTTTTTAATGTTATTTTAATTGACAAATAATCCTGAGTTCTTCTGCTGGTTTTCTGGCAAAATTTACTCAAAGCCAAGTTTTATGTGCTTTTTTTTCCTGCAGTGAAGAAAATGTTAATGTGGATTTTTCCCTCATACCTCCAGAAAAAAAAAGTATAGTGCAAATATGTTAAGATTTGTTTTTAATATATGCAAATATTTTAAAGCTCCCCACATCACTTCATCAACTTTGCATCCATAGCTGGTAAATCTATGTCATTTAAAGCATGTATTTTGCAGTCTTTATAATCTCTGTGGTCAGTGTCCATTTAACTTAAAATGGAAACCTCTGCAAAGCCTCTGAAGGCAATTAATAGCTTCCCTGGTTAGAACAAAAATTGCACAATTAAAACAACACGCCTACACACATTGGCTTGTCAAGCTAATGAAAAATAATTTTTCTCCAAAGTCAGTGTTCTGCTATTTAAGGTATCCCCTGGTTAGCTGAAAAGATGCAGGGGGAGGCTGTGCTGACAGCGTGCAGGAGCTCGTAGGGGTGGTTAGGTTGGGAATGTGCAAAAAAGCCAGCATGTGTAACAGCAACATGTCTAACCAGCATGTCTGGCCACTAATTACGGGCAAGGAGGGCAGGAGATAAGAGCTGACAACTCCAGGGCTCTGCCAGTCTTCTTTAGAGTGTGAGAGTACTTGGACATGTGTGAAACAAAATGTGCAGGCTGAGAATCTTTTTGACAGTGTTGGGTCACTGCCTTACATTGGGGGTGTACTTTTGTGCTGTGTGTTATTCAAAAGCCAGCAGGCTTAATCAGTAATTTTAATTTATTTCATAATCAGGCTGTAATGACCAAAATGGCTGTTCTTATTCTCTTTGTTATGCATTGGGAAATTTCTACACTGTAAAATTGCATCACACAGTGTTAATATGCCTGAAGAGTTTAATAGTAGAGACTGTCTCTTCACTAGAATTGTGTGGGATTTTTTTGCATGTGGTAATTATCATGTAAGCTTAATCTCTTTAGTGATCTGATGTGTGCTGAAACTATGGCTTGAATGCATGTTCATGGCTTGTATATTTAGGGCAGTGAATTAGTGCTACTTCCAGTGGTTTCACATATGGCTTTTAACAAACACAGGAATGGGTGAATATAATCCAGCAGCAAGGAGGCTGTTTTGGACCAAGCAACCTTGACTCAAGGGGTTTCTCTAATTGACAGAAATGCAAAGAATCTCTTGTTACTCTTACTTAGGGTTATGAATGACTGCAATGAACTAAGCTTTTCGTTGCTTAATGTCATTTTATGTTATTTGCTAACTGAAAAATGGCTAGGTGGCAAATTTTTCATGTGTCCAATCTAGAAAATCTAGGCATAAACATTGCTCCCAGTCTCAGAGGAGTGTGCCTACTAGGAAATATGCTTGCACAGTCTGTAACAGCACTCATTTCCTGGATTCCTTCCTTTAGTGCTCACGGTTCACCAAATAGGTTGCTGTCAGCTTGTTTCCAAAAATCATTTGGTGCATGGTTCTGCCAACTATAACATAGAGACTGAATTCCCCAGGAAGCAGCAATTCAATTTCCTTTTACGGACTTTTCTCTGGTGTTTATTGCTGTAGTTGTTTTCTTGATGGAGGCTGGGGAATTATCTTAAATCCCTGTGGAAGAGGGTGCTATTTTCCCTGTTTTACAGATTGAAGAATAAAACCAAGGCCCAAGTCACTGATTTCATACTCTGCCTTTGAAAATCTAAGGCCTAACTTCTGTTGATAAAATGCAGTCATGTCTACTGATTGCAATTAGAATTCACAGCACTGAGTAGCAGTGATTAATTGTGGTTGGATGCATTTCTTCCCTGCACCTAGGGGCTGGAATTCTTTGGTGTCAGTTGAATGGGTAAACCAAAGCATTCCTTTTTCCTACATTTACTTGTCAACTTATGGACTTTGCAGTATCAGTAGCAGCTTTTGTTGCACGATTTCACAATATTGCTAAAGAAGTTATGTCACTTTTTTTCTATGCAAACAGTAAACAGATTGCAACCCTGAAGAAACTGGAAACTCTTATAGAGCAAGTTCTTTGGAAAAGATAGAAAAGGAAGGAGTGTCTAAATGGCTTTATTTAACCAGAGAATATGAGATTGACCATATTCGTGGCAGATACACTTGGTAGCAAACTACAGTAGTTTGCACTTAAAGCACTTATAGCATAGTATTTATTTCTGTACAGTGAAGTCTTGTTTCCTTCCTATTCTGTGTGGAACAAGACCTGAGACTTCAGTGAGTAATAAGGAAAAATATTATCGCTGAAAGTTCTTAGGAGCAGATAATTGAAGTTGAGTCATGTCCTTACACAGAAGTAATTCGTTCCTTAGTCATGAAACTTGGAATTCTGACGAGTCAGATCCATGGTGACAAATCCTGTCATTCCAAAAATAGGTTTAAAAGGTAATGGGGCCAGGTGCTTCTCTTTTCTACAGGCTGGTAGATTGTCTCAGCTTGCTTCTGTAGAGTCCTTGGAGACAATGCATGGCAACACCATTTGGTTTTCTAAATATGGATTAATTTTTTTTCTTCTGTATCTCATCTTGAGGACAGTTAACACTGGAATAGGTTGCGCAGAGCGATTGCGCTGTCTCCATCCTTGGTGGTTTTCATGATCCATCAGTGTAAAGCTTTGAGCAGCCTGGGCTGATCGTGCTTGGAAGGTTCTGCCATTCTGTGATTGAGATGATTCTCTGTTGTGGACCAGTTTGTCACCTAGAGCCATATTTTAGTGATTGCTGTGCTTTAGAGCAGCCCATTGTACATGGGACTGTAATTAGATTTTTTTTTTTTTTTAATGCTATCATTTTCAGTATAGTGAAGTATATGTTCAAAATAAACATAATCTTTCAATGGAGTTCAGAATGTTCAAGTCTAACTTTCAGCAGCCCCCTGTTTCACAGTAAAGGTTCATCAAAGTTATTTGTTATTAAAAGCTTGGGGGTTTAACTGAAGGATTTCTTTAAAAGCTTTTCCCCCTCTTGCTGTTGAAAATTGCCTTAAGAGAAATGTTGGGATTCACTGGATTATTTTAGCGTCTTAATAGTCTGCGTTTGTTGCACAGAAAAAAGAAAAATCAAGTATTTCAACATGAGCAAAGCAAGGAATTTTGCAAATTATTTTAGGCTCTTAATAGTCTGCATTCATTGCACAAGAAAAAGAAAAATCAAGTATTTCAACATGAGCTAAACAAGGAATTTTGCAAATTGCTTTCAAGGTAATATTATCAAAACCAACTTCTTGAGAGCAGAGGTAGCATATTCTGTTCAGCTGGTTTTGTGTGTGGTATCTGAAGGTCTGCTTGCTCAGTATTAGTTAATATTTTCTAAAATCCTCATGTGTTAAGCCTTCAGGATGTTTATAGCACTTCTTTCCACATAGCAGAGCACTAGCAGTGGGGAAGAAATTCAAGGTCTTTAGCACAAAGCATGGCTAGAATGTTCCTTAAGAGGAAGCTTTAAAATAAAAAAAAAAGGAAAATTTATTTATTGGTCTATTTCCTTGTGTCAAAGATCAATGTATCCTAATTTACAAGAATTGCTTAAAAGCCCGGGCCAAGAAACTTGAGCCTTGTTTGCATCATTTCCGTAGCTATTACAGTATGTGCTGTTTAGTATGGAGTTACTTTTTGCAGTTGGACTTTGTGGTTTATTTTTAGCCTATATAAGTTCTCGTGGCTAAAGTGTGCTTGTGACAAAAGGCAGCAGGGGCTCGGAACTGGTAAGGCTTTTTTAGTGCTTTTTTTAGTGGCTGGAGCACTGTGCTACTGCTTGCTTAGCAGTCTGGGGGACAAGGAAAAGGTGCTAAAGAGATGGGCCTGGAGTCGTGGAATGGGAGGAAAAAGAGTGGATGAAACTGTAGTGGGAATATAGGAAGTGGGTGTGTGCTTTCCTATGGAATTATTGATTCTGCTGCAATCCAGCTGACCAAAGAACCCCCAGCTTTGTGAGATGCAGGTGATCATTTGTGGGGAATCTGTGCAGAACTTCTCTTTCTTGTTATATCAGTCTAAATGTTATAGATTTTACATGATAGCTGTAGTTGTTCATAGTTTTACTTTTATAGTGAAATGAAAGACTCTGCAAAAAAAAAAAAAAAAGAGTGCAATGAACTTTCCTTGTGAAACCTCTGCAAATTCACTTGGAGGATGGGAGGACCAAACCCTGACGAAAAATGAGCTAAAGAACTGGCTGCTGTAATAATTCTATTTTGTTAGGGTAGCATGACTCATACCACTTAATCTTCCTATCTCAGTATACAGTTTATTTTTAAGTAGGGCTGTAAAAATAGTGTTTTTCTGTACCAGTTGTTGCTATGACTTCACAATATTTCCCTAAATACGCTTGCTCATACTTTCTCACAGCATAGTATTCGGCATATTAAAACCTTAATTCCATCAGTATTTCCTGAGTGCTGATCATTTTCATGCTTCTATGGAAAAAAAGGATAACTCTGTGTATTATGTAGTTCTAGTTGAGGAGGAGTTTGGTTTTTTTTTTTTTAAAGCCCAGTCACCACAACCTGTTCCCTCATTCGAGAAAATGTTCCTGTGTTTGAGTTTTTCCAGTCTTTCCATGTAAATTTTCAGAGTCAATTTTCGGGAATGGTACAGTTTAAGCTATTTTGTTCAAGGTAAGTGGACACTGTATTATTACTTCGGACCACTTTCATTGTCTTTTCTGCTTGTAGGGGAAAAATACTGCTTGTGTAGTGGCAGAGGGGGATGGATGACTTGCTGAGACTTTCCTTCAAGTTTATACTTTTGCATGACGGTTTTTTTCCCAAGATGCTGAACTCTACAGCTGTCTGCCAGATCTCTTCCAAACGGCAGTGAACACTTTAGTTGAAAGATCTTGGTGTATTAGAGAGAAACTGCCCCAACCCTTCCTGATGACCTTCGGAACCTCATTCCTTCCCCGTTCTGCATGGCGTGCCCGGCTGTTTAATTTTAAACTATTCTTATGAATTTGTCCAAATAGTTGCAAGCTTAGCTCTTTGCTTTCCTCCTTATGCTGCTTACAGCTGTCTAAAAAAAGATGTGAGAAAATATAAACACTTACAAATGCGATCTTTGCTTACCTTAATGCATTGTAAAAATTGGAAGGGACAGAATTTATCTGGAGAGAACACATTCCGTATAAAAGTGTGCTGCTTGAGAAACTGACAGTTGAATAGTGTTTTAACTTTTCCCTCTTGGCTCAGTAAAAGCACAGGTGGAAAAGCTGTCGTTTTGGTAATTACTAAAAATGTAATTTGAAGATTGTTACGCTACCATGTAAAAATAATTTGCCTCTATATGATTTTCCTTTCTAATTTGCCGTTTTGTGGAACCCTTCTTATGTTTTGGCTATCTCTTAAAAATAAAATTCTGTCAATTGATGTTCCTGTTGTGGTTTTTAGTTCCATATTCAGCGTTATGTAAGCTTTTTGTGAATTGCATTACGTAAATGAATTGGATGAAAAACTGACAAGGAGAAACAGCTTGTCTTCCCAGCCAGAGTAATTTTGTTATGTTTGTTCTGCAACTGTCCTAGGAACTGTTTTGTTTCAGTAGCTGGATTTTGTTATAAACAAGTGCCTACCCTTACAGCTCAGTTACTGTCAGCGTATCCAAGAAATGCTGATTTAGTGTTGAATTCTCCTTGGCCTGGAGGCTTTCAGTGCAGTTTCTCTCAGCAGCTTGTCATAACCACTGGGCACCAAGGTCAGGTTTGGAGGCATCTTCCTTTTGAAGGGGCCGTGGTGTGTTAAGGGAAGCAAGATTCATAGGGCAGAAAAGAGGGGGAGCTTCAACTTGCAGTCTGCTGGTAAAAGTGCTCATCCCACAAGGGGTGGCAAAGTCTGTTTACCTGTATGTATCCCTGGTAGTAGCTAGAGAGAAACTTGGCAGGAGACATCTAAACAGCAGAACTTGATGAAGTATCTGTGGAGATTGGACAGGGCTTTGCGTGTGTGTTGTGGGAGGCAGCTGTTTCCTTTCTCTCCTACCTCTTGGTCTCCAGCCCACAAACTGCATTGTGGATGCAAGTGCCTCAATTTTTGTCTCAGTAATGTTTTTGATTTTAATCTTACATGTTAGCTTGGGGTAAACCCCAACTTTTTTTATACCCAGTGATTTATAAACAGTCATCTGCTTCAATGAGGATAGATTATATTTTTCTTCCTTGCAGCTGTGTCTATAAAAGTGAAAATGCCTGAATTGTTAAAGTAATTACTTACTCTAATAAAGCTTAGAATTTGGAGCTGATGGGTTTTCTGTTTGTTTGTTTGTTATGCTAAAATAAAACAGTAACACAGAATATGGTAACACATCACAAATAAAATGCAGGAAAACTGAGTTTCAGAGTTTCAGCTTCTACGGAAAGTAATGATCAGCTCCAAGGAGACCTGCTGTCATGGAGCCTATAACCTTTTACAAGTGGAGCAGATACGTGCATCATACCATTATTTAGGATCTGTCACCTGCTTTAAAAGGCATGAGAGTGGTGCAAGAAAATAACAAGTAGTTCAAGTAGTCTGGGGCTGTCTGAATGTCATAAACTGAATGAAGGCTTCTGTGAGGGAGGTTGCTCTTGCCTCCTGTGTGTAACTTATGTATGTGATGCTCTTCTTTTTGATTTTGCTTTCCAGTGTTACTGAGGAAGCTCTGGTTTGCATTAGTGGATGCCTTTAGCTTTTAGGCAGATGATTTGAATCTAGAATTCTTATAGTAATAAGACTTTTTTGTTTTGAAAAGAAGACATATATTTTTCTTTAAATTAACAAGTTTTGGCCTTAAGTATTTCTGGTGGATTTCATTGTATAACACAGATTTCCAGGGGAAAAGGAATAAGAATCAGTGAGGTTATTGTTGCAGAAGCAAAGGTCAGTTGATTGTCCCATAGTATTGCTTTGAAAGTTGAGTAGTTAATGAGTAAGCGTCTCGCTGCTCAGTCTTATCTTTTGGTTGTAATAAGAGTTTTTATGATTAAATAAACTCAAGAGTGTAGTGAAATGTGATATATGCAGATGCACTGGAAGTTTTCTGGACAAACAATGTCATGGTAAGAGCCATGAACTTTCTGCAGTAGAAGTTTTCCATTGTAAAATGCGCTGATTGGTTACCTCTTGTTTTTATTTGGCATCCCTAGATATTGAAACATTGAATGAAGTTGTCTAACAGATTTTTTTTCATAACTCCTCTACATAAATAATGCTCATAATGTTTTTTCCCTGTTTTTACAGATTCTGAAGGTGTTTAAGCTCTGAATACTTACAAGCTCTTCATACATAGCAATGTCTGGCTCATATGATGATTCCGTTGGAGTAGAAGTTTCTAGTGATAGCTTCTGGGAGGTAATCCAAATGTTTTATTCAATATTTTGATTTTATTTTTTACTCTTATTGTACAAAATCTGATTTTTGTGCATTGTAAACTGTGGAGAGAGCTGCAGTACAAGACACCGTTGGTTATTGTGATCTGCAGAAATAGCCTTCAGGGTAGAAATTACCTTTTAGATTTTGACCTAGTTCTGTCAGGGTTTTATTGGGCACGAACCTGAGGATCATCCATTCATGTAGGGTATGGAATGCAGAATTGAACCTTTGTCCATATTCATTTATATATCAAAGAAGGGCATGAGTGGGTAGCTTTTAAAATGATCCATGTCAAATCTAAAGTAACTGTTCCAGGCTACTCTAAGTGTATTTTACAGTATTTTTTTTTACAGTAGAATACATTTGTATATTCCAGTGTACTGTAAGTGTAAATTACAAGTGTAAGATAGTGTGTGGATTTACTGCCTGCCTCCTGTTTGTATCTGGATATAAGTATAAACTTTTTTGAGAGAAATTTTGCTTATCTCAATGTAAAAGCATACATGCAGAAAGATAATATAAAGTACTTGTAATATGAGTAATTTGTGCTGCCCCAGACTGACAGAGGCTTTCGGATGCTGTGATAATTTAAGCTTTAAAGAAAGGAAACTTCATAAAGCAGAAAGCCGTTTACAAAAACAAGTGTTTTTCTTACTGTAGAAAGAAAGGTTTGACAGTGTCAATACTGACACAATTGGAGGTTAAGTAGGCTGTCCAAATTAGCTGTAATTCAGTAGGTCAAACTTGTACCATTTGAGAGGGAGCTCTTTTGAGTTTGAAATACGGCAAGCACAAAAATGGCTGGGGGAACAGGTCTGAATATTTCTGTTACTAGAGACCTATGTAAGACAGCTTGATTTTGGCGTCCTGATATTGTATTTCCTTTTAGATGCAAGCTTTTCTAGACCACTGAACTGTGCCGTTTGTGGTGACAGCATGCTGCATTTTGATGCAGATTTCCTACGGTTTTTCAATATATTATCTGAAAGACCTAATGCCAGTGAGGTTCTTGTTTGGTAGATGGGTACCGTTTTTTGAGGAGACATATTTACTATTATGTTAAATATGTCTGTCTATTTATAAAGAAGTTCTTTAAAAATCTCTGTACTCTAAGCCTTAACCCCTTTTGTTGTAGGGGTACTCTGTAGTAGGACTGCAGAGAGGCTGTGAGACCTCTGCTCTTGGAGGTGTCTTTCAGCTGAATGTGATCTATCAATCAATTAATCTGATCTGTCACCCCTGCTTTGATCTCCAGGGGGTCCTCCCAACCTCAGTTATGTTGTATGTTTTGTTTTATGCTGAGGCAACTTCCTGAGCAGACTTTGTTGGTAGAAATGTTTCCAAATAAAATAAGGACTCAGTCAGGAAAGAAGAATTCTGGACCAAAGGGGATATTTTGATGTGTGTTGAGCATCTTATACTTGGCAGCAGAACATGATTTCTGGCTGGCTGTTCTGTACCAAGCTGTTGTCTTCCATCAAATGATCATGTCTGGAAGCATAAAAGCTGAGTGAATAAGAACGAAAATTCTGTAAACTAGGATGATTATGTTTGGACAAATTTGAAGAATCAAATAATTAAATCAAATAAAGGATGATGAGAAATAGCAATTACCTTAAATTAGGACCTTCACAAAGGTTTGCTTAAATGTGTTTGATGCATATTATAGGTGAGTTAAACGTGTTTGTGCCATTGGTGACTTATTTTACATCATTTTGTAGATACTACTTCTTAAGGCTGTTTCTTTGGACTTTTCTGTGTATTCTTTCCAAAAGGTCAGGACTGCAGTCTGTTTCATAAGCAGTGTGGGTAGGCTAATGTATAATGCATGAGCATACCTTTATTTATCCTTGGATCAGGAAAAGTTAGACTTCTCTGTTGCAATCAGTTGGTTTCCTTAGAGGGTTTTCTGTGCTTTCTCTTTCTTGCTGTATAACCACAAAGATTGTTCTTTGTTGTTAAAAGGATATTTGAATAGTCATGGTAGTCAGGTGAAATTCCAGGTGCCTGGAAAAAGTGAAGCATTGTACCCATCTTTAAAATGGGTAGGAAGGAGGACCCTGGGAACTACTGATCTGTGGCACTCACCTCTGTGCCTGGGAAGATCATGGGACAGACGCCCTCAGAAGCTCTGAAAAGGCACAAGGAGGACAGGGAGGGGATTTGAGAAAATCAAGGGCATGTTCTGCCTGACTGACCTAGTGACCTTCTCAATGGACAAGGGAAAGGGTGCAGGTGTCATTGATGGGGACTTCTGTAAAGCCTTTGGCATGGTCCCCCACAACGTCCTTCTCTCCAAGGGGAGACCAGGATTCGAGGGCTGGATTGCTGTATGGAAAAGGAATTACTTAGGTGATTGCATCCAGAGGGAAGCAGTCGATGGCTCAGAATCCCGACGCACATTGGTGTCCCTCAGTGCTCCATACTGGGACCAGTGATAGTTAATATTTTCATTAGGATTGAGGGCACCCTCAGCACGTTTGCAGATGACACCAAACTGAGGGTGCAGGGACAGTCCAGAGGGACCTGGACAAGCTGGAGCTGTGGCCTGTGGGCATCTCATGAGTGCTGGTGCTGCCCCTGTGCAGGGCAACCCCTGGGATCAATCCAGGATGGAGCAGCCCTGGGAGAAGGACCTGGGGGTGCTGTGGGTGAGAGCTGGGACCCAGAACCCACCCTGTGCTGGGCTGCACCCCGAGACCGTGGGCAGCAGGGCAGGGGGGATTGTGCCCCTCTGCCCTGCTCTGCTGAGACCCCCCTGCCGGGCTGCAGCAGCCCTGGGGCCAGCACAGCAAGGACAGGGAGCTGCTGGAGCCAGCGCAGAGCAGGGACACCAAGGGCAGCAGAGGATGGAGCAGCTCTGCTGGGAGGAAAGCTCTGCTGAGGGAATTGGGATTGTTCACCTGCACAAGAGAAGGCTTTGGGGTGACCTCATGGTGGCCTTGCAGTGCCTGAAGGAGCCTGCAGGAAAGATGGAGAGAAACTCTAGAGACAGGACAAGGGGCAGTGGCTTCACACTGACAGAGTATTGGTTTAGATTGGTAATTAGGAAGAAATTCTTCCATGAGGGTGCTGAGGCCTTGGAGCAGGTTGCCCAGAGCAGCTGTGGCTGCCCCTGGATCCCTGGCAGTGTCCCAGGCCAGGCTGGATGGGGCTCTGACCAACCTGGGACAGTGGAAGGTGTCCCTGCCCATGGCCGGGGGTTGGGACAAGATGATCTTTAAGGTCCCTTCCAACCCAAGCCGTTCCATTATACTTCAGGTTTGGAGTCATCTTTCCGACTAAATTTGGCCGATATTTAGTCTAAAACCCATCTTTTTTCATATATTCGAAATTGGTTGTTTTGTTTCTGAAGATTGCAACTTTGAATTCTGGTCTTAATCTTTCTCAAAAGGGTTAAACAGCTTTGATCAATGTGTTTTGTTTGACTTGGTTAGAAAAGCTGTGGTGCCTCTGGAATGCCAGGTGAGTGCTTCATGCCTCAGGTCACAGGAAGTAAAGAACTCTTAATCAATTTGGAAGTTGTTCTATTACTACAGATTCTGTTGTTTACACTCTGTTGTTAGAGGTTTTTACAGATTTTTGACACAGTAAGTTTTTCCTTAGTTTTTAAAGTTAGCTTGTAGTTTTTTTAAAGCCACCTTGCTGTGTTTTACTGCCACAGCTGAAAATAGTGAATGTATTCAAACTTGGCCATGGCACAGAAGTGAGAGTCTGACAGGGTGAGCTTTTGAGTTTGTTCCCGCATGCTCTGAAATAGCTCAGATTTATTTATCTTTGAACTGTGGTGCAAAGCCCAGTTTTTCTTGCAAGTCATTTAAGAAAGAGTGAGGTGGCTGGCTGTGGGACCTAGCTGAAAAACTTACTGTGAAAGCTGTGTTTTGCTTATTGCATATCTATTGAAACTAAAACACTTTTAGTTGTTGAAAGTTGATGTTCTGTTGAGCTGATGAGAACTGTGCCTAATAAAATGTTGATAAGTGAGCTTCAAAGTTTGTGCCATTGCTGTTGACAGAAATTTCATTGTCTTTAGGAAATGAAACACTTTGTTCTCTATCAGTTTTCCAGCTCTAGAAGACTTTGGTTTCTTTTGGAGCTGTCACTGCCTTTGCTATATTTTCCTACTGAATAATATGAATCTAGAGTCTGTGGTTGCATGCAGTAATTTTACTGCTCTAACCTTGTCTGGTTGCATATGCTCAAACTGTCCATGGAGCAATTCAATGCAGGCTACTTCATCTATTAATCTTTTTTATTAGGTTGCTATTTCAATACTGTTCGTGGAAACTTCCAGTTCCAGCACTGAGAGTTAAGCTCAGTGCTGGAAATACAATACAAATAGTAACTTGTTTCCTCTAAAGGTTAGTATTTTTTATTGCAACATAGATATTGTTATCAGGTTCTGATTTGTGGTTGGGAAATTGTCTTGGTGAAAGGGAATTGGAGAAGTTGCTGTTTGGACTTGTGTTCTTGGTGATGGCTTACTGTAGATCTGGCAGTCAAAAAATGTGAGTAGGACAAGTCTTAGGCAGAGGTAGTATCTTGTATCAGAAAGCTGATACAACTGAAAAAAAAACAGGCTTTCAGTATTATACGTGTTTTTTAGCATGCAATAGAAACAGGAGCAGCTTTCACAATTAAATTGAATTTTTTTCATATTTGGTTAACTCAAGATATTACTTAAATGCTTTTTGTCTAGTAGCAGGATGATAAATCTGTTTCAGAACAAATCCTTTTCTTTTCCTCTAATTTGTCTAGGTGTTTAGTCAATAATAGCGCTTTAGGAGTCAGAATTTCCCTCGTGTTTTAATATAGATTGCTTAGAGATCAAAGAATTGCAAAATACTAAGAAGAGACTTTCTGAAGGCCAGTTCCCACAATAACAGTGGAGGATTTCATTGAAGTTTCAGTTGCAGTAGTGTCTTAAATTACTTTAGAAATGGAAGTTTCTCTCTCCTAATGTATTTTTCTGTCAAGCCTCAATGTACCTTGATATGTCTGGTTAAGCTCATAACTCTGTCTGGGTGCAGAAACCCTAAAGACTGAGGAATCTTGTTGATATGCTTCAAGGAAGAATTCCTTCATCCGTGGTACGTAGCAGACAAGGATGATGTGCTTTGGGTAATCAAAGGTTATTGCTGATAGCCTGAAGCAGGCTGGCAGCCGGTTTTCCAAGAGAAAGTGGAAAATGCACAATTTGAAAGCCTTTGTATATCTTCCTCATCTATCATATGGAGTCTAAGTATTTGCATGACTGCTGTAAATGCATCTCAGTTTGTCATAATCATTCACGGCACTTTCTGCATCCAAAAATAGACTGTGGCAAAACTGGTTCGTTCCAACCTTGTATTGCTTTAGTGAAACACAAGAAGTGGGCAAGCCTATTGGCCTTGTCTTACTGAAGTAGTTTTGGAATGGCCACAAAATAATTTGGTATGTTAATAACTAACAAAATGCATCATAAAATTTGTTTTCTGTTTATTAAGCTCCAGCCTTATGCGTGGTAATCACTATCAGGGACATATTAAAAGAAAAATGCCTTGGGCAAAATGAGACCAATGCTCTTGTTCAGTTACATACCTGTGCAGGTAGGAAAGCCAGTGAGTGAGTGAGTGTTCCTAGAGATCAAAGTAGAAGTGTCTGCATATCTTGCAAGGTAAGACATCAAAAGGAGCAGCTGCCCTGCCTGTGGAAGCACTTATTTAAAATGAGCTGTAGATCTCTCAGAGCCTGTGTGCTCCTTACCCCCTCGGTGTGCTCCTTATCTCCCTGACTTTCTGCTGACATCAGCAGTGTGGAGCCCCTTCATGGCAGGGCTGTTTGAAACACCTACTCACCCAAGCAGACATAGTCATTCTGAGCAGCTGCTAAACCTGCAGCTGGGATTATTTTAGTCCTGTGAGCGAGTCCCTCGGAGGACAGGAGCTGGTGTGCATTTTGGAGTGCTGAGCACGTGGCTTTTGTTGCATTCTGAAGGATTTGCTGAGAATCCACTAGCGATGTAAGACTTTCAGCCTCAGGAAGTGGAAGCTGATCCTCTGTGTAGTATCGGTGCATCGAATTTGGCCACTGTTTACATTGCCATTGTCCCCTGCCCCCTTCTAACCACATTAAAAACCGACAAAACAAACCACTAAAAAACCCTAACCCCCCAAAAAAACCCCCACCAATCAAAGCAAGGCCCAAATGCAACACTCTGGATAAAAAAATTTGAACTCTGCAATAGTAGATTCCTGTCACATATGCGTTTTTTTAATCTCCTAACTTGGAGCAACAGAATGTTTTCATTTATATTGCCAGGTGTTTGCTTTACTGATGTATTTAGCTTAAGGTTTTGTACATTTAAGAGCTTCCTCAGGATTTTTCTTGTAACCAGTGGTGAAATTATATGCATAAACTGAAACTTACTCAGAGCTAGTGCTCATAGGTACTTGGACTATGTATGTGCTAATTATGCGCCAGGATAATTATTTTTATTTATAAAAACCACACAGTGGTTATAGATGTTAATGCTGGTTGAAATGTTTGGAAACTTCCTGTTTGACGTAGCTGGAAAGAAATTTTGCTCATGGTTAAATGGAATGCTGGAAATAGTGTGTCCCCGTGCTGGCCACTGGTATGTGTGGGTTTGACTATGAACCTTTAAAGATTATTATTCTGTTACATGCCTAGGAGTACTTGCCCCTGAAAATACCCTTGTTGACTTTCTTTTGAATGGTTCCAGTTTCATGAGGGCTGACTTGTGAATAAGCTCTGCAAGCTTGGAAAAAGAGTCGACAGCAAATCTTTCTTGAGGCATTTGAAACTCCTGAAGTATTTGTGATTATAATAATTACCATGATATGCTGAAATTACCTAACAGGAGTTTCAGCAATAGCTGAATGTTTGCCACCTTCTGGGCTGCTAACAAATGAAAATATTCTTCTTTTTTTCTCTCAGTGTACCAGAAAAACCTGCAAAGTGTGTTTAACACGCTAGGCTTTTATGCTGCTCTATGAATATACCTTAAAATAAAAAAAGAGTCTAACAGTTGAGGTAAAGGAGCCTACATATTTTAAGATTCTCCCTTTGTGTTTAGTGCTGTGAATTTGTAAAATAATGAGGTCGTAAACTCTTAGATATTCCCACTAAAGATCATATCAGTGACTGTGCTTGGCTACCTTGATATAAGGAGAGCTGCCTGTACTGCCAGCTATAGGATGGTAAATGAACATCCGAGGGTGCTTCTGTGTTTTTCTTGGGATTTTACAAATTCCCTAAGTCTTAGATTTGAGGTGATGTTGCTGTGCTCGTGCCTGAGAGGAAATACCAGTATCGGAAGCAATGCTTTCTTGATTAAACTAAATGGAGACCTGAAGGTATCTGCAATGCCTGTGAGAGAGAAATGGGGCAAAATAGGATCAACTGAGGCTTAGTAGCAAAGCTCAGTAATTTTTGCAGTGGAAAAGGGGAAAACTGATGGTTAATTCAACTTAGAAAAGGTGGGGAGAGCGACACAAAACTATGAATCACAGCTTACACAGAATCAACCGATTGCATTGAAAAAGTGAACATTATAGTAGTATTTTTAAAAAATAAATTTGTGGGGTTATTTCCTTTTGAAGTATTTCTGACTACTAAAGGTGAACAGCAACTCAATTTGGTATTGTGGAATAGACTCGTTCAGATAGATGTAGTGTTGATTCTAAAATGAAAGCGGGATATAGTTTTTAAATATCTATTTTTCTTCTTGAAATGGTAAAAAAGTTTGTAATCTTATCGTTTACTTTCTGGAAACCAATGTTTTGTTTGTAGGGCGTGGAAGCTTACAACTTCATGACTTAGTTGTCTGCTGTGTGTTTAACACGAAATAGCCCAATGTTCAGAATGATCAGCAAATTATTCTAACTAGCAAAATCATATGTGTTCATATAGTGTACAGGGCTAATTGAGAAATTTAAGGATTGCCAGGCATTATGTAAATGTGGTTCTGACTGAAACAAAGAAACACAGGATTCTTTTGTTTGTTTTGTTACTGGTCAGTTGCTACAAATAAGAGAATTTGTCATTCTTAATTTGCTCAAATACTTCTTCTGAAGGGGAAGGGAGAAGTCTTGCAGAATATATTCTGTTTTCCTCAGGAATTGGAGAAAAGAATCTTGAATAAACAATGTATAATGTCATGTTTTTTCAGAGTTCAGGGTGTCTTGAGTGTTTTTCATTTATTATTTTAACTTATCTACAGTTAATCTAGTAGTTCCTCGGCCACATAAAGACTGGAATTCTTTTCCCTTGGCTCTGTGGTCTAAGGATCTTGTGTCTCAAACCTCATCTCCTACAGTGACAGGCTGCACATTCCACTTTTCAAATATTTGTCATTCCAGTGTCCATAAATTAAAATGCAATTTGTTTAAGACAGCACTAGGTTTTTAAATTGTTACATGCCAAGTTATGTAACTTATATTCTCTGTCACGGAACACAGGAAAAAATGCTGTATTTCCAAAATTCTCACATTCCTCCTAGAGGAAATTTTAGTGTAAAAGGGTTTCTTTGCAATACTGGGTTATTTTCTGGTATTGGAGGCCTGGTTCCTCTTTACACTGATTCTAAACTGTGATGCTGAGTTCCTTCAGTCCTCCTGGGGAGGAGGAGGTAGCATGGGGGAATTATCTGTGGTGGCCTTTTGTGATAACAGTGAATGAACCATCACAGGTAAGCTCAGTCCAGTTCTCTGAATACCTGCCTGAAATTTGGCAACTGCTAGATATTACCATGAGCTTAGAATTTGCTCAGACAATGCAAAATGAAAGGATTAAATATGCCACAAGGCAGCCAGCTCTCGTTCAATATTAGCATTTAAAATGCTAATTTAATAGTGAAAATTTATGAAAGGAAATGTTCATGCTACAGACATAAATCCCGGGGCACATAACTGGAGACAGAAACTGATGCTAATAAAAGGCTTCAGTAGTTGTGCCAAGCTAACATAACCTGTTTTAAAAGTCTGCTTGACTGTGAACCTACAGCTGGAATCATTTTGAGCAGATGAATGATTTGTCTTTCATTACAAAGGCTGTGGAAAATATTCTTGGAGGTATTTAATTTCCTTAACACTTTGATTACGTATGTGTAACTGCCTACTTCTTGATTTCCATTTCTGCTGAAAATGGCAGGCTATTTTTCTTGCTTTCTTGCTAATAGATGCAATCAGTTGACATGGATGCATTGACTATCTCTGGTAGCATTTTATCTTCAATTACACCGTGGCTTATGTTTAAATGTGCAAGGGGTGTGTGTATGCATTTGTTGACATGGTTTAGACAAATCAGTGACTGCTAACTAATGCATGACCTAGATGGTAACTAAATTCCTTTGATCTGTTGAAGTGCATCTAGTCCAAACCAAAAAACATGCTCAAATTAATTCTTTGAAGCCACTGTCTAAGAGAAATGGTTTTGTCCTGTCATTGATGGTTTTGATTTTACTTTTCCCCAGATTTAATGAGAAGTCTTAACGTATGTCTGTATTTTTCAGTATAGTCATTTATTCTTGCAGCATTTATTATAAGGTTTTTTTCCCCTTTTAGGAGTGTTTGCCTGTATACTATTTTTCTCAAGCAAACGGCTTGTATATACATCTGCTGACAAAATTCTGAATAAATGTGAACCTGAAAGTTAGATGCTTATCTGTATGTCAGATGTGAAGCAGATATGATTCAAATGTAGAAAAGACTAACATGCTTGGAGTATTTGAATGTTTAATCTACTGCCATTCTGCTAATCTTTGTTTTTCAGTCAGGTGGTTAGGGCAGATAAGGAACTGGCTGTGATATTTAATAGGCTGTGCAGTTCTGTTAAGAGTTCTTAGGTCTTGTTTAATGTTTACAAAAGCCAACCTGAGTGACCTTGAATTCGGTGGAAATACTACTCTGGGAGCAGTGTAAGGCTTTTTTTCCTTTCAGACATTTAGATTTGTTAATCCATGTTGGTGTGTGCAGAAGAGTGACAGGGGAGTGTTAATTATATAATGGGTGTTCATTATATAGTGTGCATTTTTCTCCCACGTCCTCATTTTACTGGAGCTTGTACACTAAGCAACTGTGGGTTTTTTTCTTTAGTATTCACAGTTCTAGGTGTGGGAACTCGGTGTCATTGCTGTCACTATCTTCCCACGTTAAATTCTAGAGTATACTTTGGAAATAATTGCTATCTGGTGGTTTGTCAGCAGTGACTGCATTCTCAAAAACTATTATGGTTGATAGAGATGTTGCAATGCTCCTTTACATGTCTCTACAGTTTTATTAATCCTGAATGATTAAACACAGCAGAAAATTAAGGTATTAGTTACTTGATAATAAACACTGAAGAGGGAAAGAAATACTGATTTTCTCCAAATTTTCTTCACTATCTGGAAGATTACCAAGAAATGATAATGCAGGATGATTGTGGTGACTGCCCATATTTTCATTGCAAAACTAATATAATAAATCTTTCACTTTTAGAATTAACAACTTTTTTTACAGGGCAGCTGGTGGCCCTTGTTGTATTGTTGCAGTTAGGTTTTATGATTAATTGAATTTAAGATTTAAGATTAATGAATTTTATTCTATAATTGATTATCCTGCTCTATTATCTTGCTCTCAGTTAACAGTATTTGTGTTAATTAGAGCTTTAGCTTGTTTTCGAAGCTTTCAAGCAGAAATTAAGTGTTTGTCTCTTGTTAGGTTGGAAATTACAAAAGGACAGTAAAACGAATTGATGATGGCCACAGACTTTGCAATGACCTTATGAATTGTATTCATGAGCGTGCACGGATAGAGAAGGTCTACGCTCAGCAGCTCACAGAATGGGCTAAAAGGTGGAAACAACTTGTGGAGAAAGGTAATGCCTGCTGATTTTGAACTCTAACAGCTTTTCTCAAATGGAAAAAAATGTTTCAGTGTCTCTTTGTTTTGGTAAGTACAAAGTAGAAATATTGTACGTTTTAGCCTATAATGGAGTCTTTGCAAGAGGCTCAGTAATTTGACATGACCAAGCTTTATTTTGAAAAACTCCAAACAAAACAAAGCCCTGCTCTTTTGCAAGGTTTCTTGTTTCTTGCTGAAGCAGATGAATCTTGCCTCCAGTACTGAGTTATGTTCTAGAGAACTGTTTCTAGGTAAGTCATAGCATAGTTTGAAAAGGGGTTCTGAACAATAAGGGGGCAATGATTGTGTGGGAAAGATTAGTAATTTAAGACCTAGGCATTGCTCTAATGGAAGGCTAAACTGATACTATTTAATATATTCTGCAGTAGAATATAGAATATATTCTGCAGTAGAATATAGAATATATTCTGCAATATTCCTTTCATGGTTATCTACCCTTCAAAAAGTATGTTGAGAAACTGAAGGCAGTTCAAAGGGGAGCTCATATGTGGAATACTGAAAACTGTGGTATGGCACTAAGAACTCCAGATTAAATTAGTATTATTTTTTCTGGCTTAAAAGTTTGTAATACTCTAAATCTATGTGAAAAGAAATTGTTCCCTTTTCTAGGTTTGCATCAACATTGCTGTTTACAAGTGAATATAAGTCAATAGTTTCAGGAAGCTTCTTGGGAATATAAGTTCCATGTGGGTGATGGTTACTGAGAATGACACTTTCTGTTGTGTTTAGGCCCACAGTATGGAACAGTAGAAAGGGCTTGGTGTGCTTTTATGTCAGAAGCTGAAAAAGTGAGTGAACTACATCTAGAAGTAAAAGGTTCACTGATGAATGAAGATTTTGAAAAAATCAAGAACTGGCAGAAGGAAGCCTTTCATAAGCAAATGATGGGAGGATTTAAGGAAACCAAAGAAGCAGAAGATGGATTTAGGAAAGCTCAGAAACCCTGGGCAAAAAAGCTGAAAGAGGTACAGCAGTAGATTATGTATTAGATATCCTGTGTTATAATATACTAATGTTTCAAATCTCTATAAGGGAGTAAACTCCCTCTTCTTTCTGCTGGACCCTCCTTTTTCTAAAAGATCTCTTGCTTTCTGTCCTCTTCTGAAAATAAATATTTTTCTCTTGGTCTTTCCTAATCTTGGTGAGTTCAGTGAAAATCTGGAAAAAGCAGAATTTAAGCTATCGTTTTAACAGTATCTGATTTCATGCAACTGAAAAGTTACAGATTGCTCAAGTAAATGAGGGAAAATGTGGTTTTGGGTTTTCCCCCATCTCATATAACATAATTCGTAAATAACAGGTTGGTAGAAGATGGGGAGCAGGTGAACATGAGCATGAGGGAAAAGTGTTCAGTTGGGGAATTTCTGTAAAGCTTTTATTCAGTCTGTTCAACATTTCTCTCAGCTGTATGAATGACATTTCTTGTATGGTGAAAGAATGCTACAGTAATTTCCTTATGTTGATTCTTATGTCTTGTTCATTCTTTGGACTAAATGAACAAAATCTCCCCCCAAAAAAGAAAGAACATCCTAAAACAAAACCTGACACTTCCTTCATTGCAACATGATTTTGTGGCTAAGAAATGGTTGATGGTTGCTGTAGACTGTCCCAGATGCAAAGACTCAACTCTCCTTTGTAGGTGGAAGCTGCAAAGAAAGCTTACCATGCAGCCTGCAAGGAGGAGAAGTTGGCTATATCCAGAGAAACAAACAGCAAAGCTGATCCAGCACTCAATCCTGAGCAGCTCAAGAAATTACAGGACAAAGTAGAGAGAAGCAAACAAGATGTACTGAAGGTATGTTAACATACTGTGTGTCTGCTGTCTTTCAGCCTACACCTTGTACATATTTAAGCTTCTTTTTCCTCCTGAATGTGCTGTGAACAGCAGTTCACATCGTTCACTATCAGTTACCAAAGTTAGGTTTTCTCCCAAGAATGTTTTCTTGCCAAATTCTTCTTCTCTGAAGAATGAATAATGTATTGCCTCTATTTCATTGAAGTACTTTCAGCAGGGAACTAAGCACAGTAATCCAGCAAACTTCTAGGGCAGAGTTCTACTTATTTTCTAGGGAGGGCTGAGCTATTTCACTTGAGAGTTTGAGAGATGGTTGCCTACAACTCGCTGACAGCTAAATATGTCATCATTCTTAACTGCAGAGTGCATTTTAAAAAGTTAAGCTGATCTAATCCATTTAAATAAATGCTGTTCTCTTGCACAGTTTGTTTTATCTCTTCAGTGGGCTGTTGCTGAGAGGCTTTTAATGTGGGACTCTTTAAGGATGTCTTTTTCCTTTGAGAATGCTGTTCTGGGATCTGGAATGTTGTGTTCCTTCAGTTGGGATCTTTTAATTCCTGCCTGTGGACTATTTCTGTAAATTAGTGCACAGTCTGAGGTTGTATCTGTTAGCTGAGCTCACAGTGTACGCAATTTATGTTCCCAAGGATGTACACAGTATTTGGAGTTTAGGTCATAACTCACAGTGCACTATGTAGATTACTAAAGGAGAAAACAATTTTAAAGATCTCCAGATAACTTCAATAACTTGAGAGACTTCCTCTCTGATTTACTCTAGCTCTTTCAGATTTTGGAAACATTTGCCGTGGTTTCTGTTAAAAAGACAGAGAAGAGGCTTAGAGGTTTATTGTAGCTGTTCTGCAGTTTACTTAGATAACTCTCATCATGCCCTAATGTAGGTACATGTCGTGGGCATGCAAAGAGATTGCAACTTGGCAACTTCTGGTCTAAACCTTGGCCATTACTGCATTGATAAGTCTGTATTGTAGGGTAATAATAAAATACATTGCTAACAGTTTGGTTTTGTACCCCCAGACAAAAGAAAAGTATGAAAAATCACTGAAAGAATTAGATAATGCTACTCCTCAGTATATGGAGAATATGGAGCAGGTGTTTGAACAGTGCCAGCAGTTTGAGGAAAAACGGTTGCGTTTCTTCCGAGAAGTGTTACTGGAAGTTCAAAAACATCTTGACTTGTCCAACGTTGCAAGGTAAAACTGGAAGACTTCAAAATTAATGCTTAATATTCTTTTCCGGGAAAAGTAATAAATGCTTCAAGTAGATCAGAGCTGAGAGTTCTGATTTCTTTCTAATGTGTTGCTTCAGTTTGAAAATGTAAGTAAAAGACATAAATTCTTTATTTTGTCTACAATGAGATTAGCGTCTTTCTCTAACATTTGCCAGAACCAACAAACCTTCATTCTTGTGGTATTTTATAATCAAATATGTTTCGATTAGAAAGGATTCAGAGCTTAGAATCAAAAAATGCTGGATCAGAGATTGGGAAAAGAAGGTTTTGCTGTGTTATGTGTAGAAAAAACCCATGCTGTGTACATGTTAAAGCAGTCAAGTAACATCTAGAAATTGAGAAATGTGGAAGTGTATTTTGAGAATATTTGCTTCTTTGACAATGTAGCTAATAACACTAATTCTAAATTTTGTATGATTTGGTCTGGAAGGATTTTCAGAAATTCTCTACCTTGAGTATAATAGCAGCTTAACTACGTATATAATAATATAATAGCAGTTCTGTGTCTCTTACTTTAAACCTTGTGACTGTTGTGTTGAGATCTTTTTATACTCTGAGTTCCATATTTCACCATAGTGGTGGCTTTGATGTAAATGTGTTGTTATGGACATTACCATGTGCTGGTCTAGGGCCAGAAGATCAGAGTTGTATCTGCAACACGACTTCTATTCTGTTCATGAGAAACAAGTAGACTAACAGATAAGAAAAAGTAGTGAGGTTCTTTTTTATGGTATTTGATATAAATAGTACAGCTAGTAAGTTCAGAGAGTGCCTAAACCAGTAAAAGCAATTAGCAGATGCTACACCTGTATAGGAACATGTGTAACCCATTTGCCTCTGCTTCAAGTTTGGGATTTTTATGACGGCTTACAGTCCCCATTGGATTAAAACAGAAGTTTTCACAGAGTCCTGTGGACTTAGCACAAAACCAATTTCTGCTCTCCTGTAGACAAGCTTTGAAATGCAAGAAGTTTCAAGACTGGCATTCAGTAGTTTAAATACAGTCCTGCGTATACTTTTTTTTAATGACAGCCCATTAAATTACATAAGAGTCACAGTTTTAAAATTCGGCAAACAAGGATTTTATGGTTTTATGAACTTTCAGCAAGTTTACTTGTTGAACTACTCTTCCTTTTCTACAGGCACTCAGCAGGTCTGTCAGTTTTTAAAAGTCTGTCTTGCTCTAAGTTTTTTCAATACTATTATGAACTTTGAAATGTTTAAAAAAAACTGCCTAGGGGATTTGCCATGTTTCTAAATGTTGTACTAAATTCAAAGACAAATTTGTTTTCCAGTTACAAAAATATCTACCGTGAACTGGAGCAGAATATCAAAACAGCAGATGCTGTTGAAGACTTGCGGTGGTTTAGAGCTAATCAAGGTCCAGGGATGTCAATGAATTGGCCTCAGTTTGAGGTAAGGTCACAGTACTTAAAACCCGGATTTGTTTTGTCTGTTTTTTCCTCTTTACTTTTTGTAATATTTCTTGCTGGTGTAATTCCTAACTTCTGGCTTGCAATACCGATTTTTTTTTTTTTTTTCCCACAAGTCATAGTAGTTTTCTGCTCTCAATTTTCATTGGGCTCTTCTGATCCCACAGCTTTTGGAGGTGATTATGTTAGGCACCTATTTAAGGAGAAAAGGGGTAAACCAGAAAACTACAGTGACTTTTTTAAAGCTAAAGTCATTACTGAAGTCATTAGCCATTCTTTAATTGGTACATCTCTAACGCCTGCATATGTTACCTTTTACGTTTTACTTCTCTCCCTTGATTGGGGGTCTTCAGACTTCAGTTTGAATTTCATTGCTGTTAGTAGTGTATGCTGCAAAGACTCTGAAAAAGTCTGAACTAAACACTTTGAAATTTGAAAATTGGCATTTAAAATTCAATACTGCTATATTTTAAAAGTTCCACCTTTATGCAGTTGGTAATTTTAATGCTGGATGCCATTTTCAAAAGAAAGGAGTTTTTCTAAGTGGTGTTCTTTTAACATATCCTACAAGAAATAAGTACAAAAATCTGTCAGTGCAGATCATACTACTAGGGTGTCAAAGAGCTGGAAGTGGAATGATTGGACCAGAATCATGGGTTTAGTTGAAATAAGTTGTAGACTTTTAATTAATGGAGTGGAAGCATAAACTGTGGAGTTTTTCACTGTTCCCTTATTAACCATAATGGAAAATACCATTTGTTTTTAAAATAATGAGTAACTTTAGATTAGAAGGTTTGAGGAAGAAAATTCATAACAGTACTGTAGAATTTCTTTGCTTGAAACACTGAAGTGCAGATACTTCTGTGTGGGGAAATTACAATCCTTCTTCTTAAGCACTATAATTAACAAATTAAATACTCCTGTTACTATTTTCCTAATCAAGTTTTTTCTCGTTTACATGCTACAAGGATGACGTAAGTAAAAAAGTCATGATCAAATGACATGAAATTGCATTGTAAACTGCAAATATGCATAGGTCAGTGGTCTTTAAACTACGGTAACTCAGAAATCCAATATGTATTTTACAAAGTTAAAATAATGAGGTATTTGAAGAACTGTGCAGAAAGCACTGGACTGACTGTGCTACAAATATAAGCCAGTAGTAATGGCAAAACCTCCATTTCCTGTTAAAAATACTTATCTCAAATGCTATCTTTTTGTAGCAAACTTTCTCCTGATTTTTTTTACCTTTAAGATGTCTGAGAGGAAATATGTCTCAGCGTAGGATATTTGCTTGCACCCAGTTTGTTTTCTGTGGGTCCCTGCTTTATATCAGTACAGTATATAGAATAACTGTATATCAAAGCTTAACTTTGGCTTGATGCAGGAGTTGTGTTTAGGTCTCACCATGCGTGTCCCATCTGCCTCCAGATGGTTGCAAATATCTACAAGGGGCATCGTGAGCCTTGTCAGTACTTGTGTTGATTTGAGCCTTAATTCTCAGAGGTGGCTTTTTAGGACAATGCATGTCACTAAATCTAGAGTGAAGTACCTTAAGGGCTCAGCTCTTAGGGGCAGGAAAAGTGATATACAATGCGTTTAAAAATTAACTTCTTTATAAGTCATCTGAGAGTGCTTTTTGAGAAGGAAGCTGTGTCTTACAATACATTTTTACGTTAAATGGAAGATTTACCTTTTAAAGGCAGATGTCTCGGCATTATTTGAAACTGTGAGCCCTCACAGTACATCTTTTAAATATCTGCACTGGCCAGCTCTTCTGATTCTCCAGTTGTGTGCCAGATGTCTGGTATTTTACATCTTTTCAAAGGCTTCAGAATAAAGCAGGGAAGTAGAGGTAACCGTGGGATTTTGTGGGAAGCACAGATACCTGTTTGCATTGCTAGAGTAGGAGCTAGGTGAGAACAGTAAACAAAACATTTAGAGTAACGCATCTCTAGTAATTACTGGCACTGTTTTATGTATAGATGGATGTTCCATAACTCAATTAAATTTCTCAGTCACGTTTTGCATTTGTTGGTAGGAGTGGTCTGCAGACCTGAATCGCACTCTCAGTAGAAGAGAAAAAAAGAAAGCTTCTGATGGAGTGACTCTGACTGGTATTAATCAGACAGGAGATCAGGTTTCGCAACCTAACAAACATAGCAGGTAAGTTTTTTATGCCTAAAAACACTAATTGGAAATGATTGTTGCCTTCGAGTACACTAAGCTCTACAGGATCAAAAAATCACTGTTCAATCAAGTGATAATTATCTGCAAGCATTTTTAGTGATATCTCTGCACCTCACAAATTAATTTGTGAATTATGCTGCATTTCATAGCTCTCATTCCATTGGGAGCTGAAAGAAACCAAGCTTCAAGAGAACTTTCTGCAGCTAATCTGGTAGTCTCTTGCTGTCTTCCAGTCTCTAGAAATGACAATAATGCTTTGAGGTCTTAGCTTGCAAAACGTTTAGTCACTTCAGAATTCTGGATGTGATTAATACAAAACTGTTAACATCAACTGCTCTAAAAAGGAATGAAGCTGGCTACAGAAATTGCACTGCCTTTTATTGTAGGCAGTAGGAAAAAGAAATTATGGTCCACAAAGGATATTCTAAACGTGGAGAAATGCATCATATGTGAGACTTTCCAAGCTTCCTTGGGTCTTATGCTGCACTTGATAGATGTTTGGGTTTTTGTTTAGTTGGTTTTTTAAAATTTTTTTTTGGCTAAAGGAGGGGTCTGCTAAGAAACTGCTTAGTGGGACACCAGTGACAGTGTTCTCTTATACAGATAGGATCACCATAATGCTTTTTCTTTTCCAAATTAGCAGTCTTAGTGTCCAGAGTAACACAGTGCAGTCAGTACAATCAAGTTACAATCCCTTTGAAGATGAAGAAGATACTGGGAGTACTGTCAGTGAAAAGGAGGACAATAAGATCAAAAAGTTGGTGAAATGTTGTTTTTTAATTGTTTTCACATTTGCACTTTCTCTATGCAGGGTTTTCTATTTTCGGTTTCTATAACACTATGCTGGTCAGTGCATGAAGTGTTTTTAAGCAGTTATGTAAGCAACACTGTAACCTCACTTGTCTTTCCTAACAGATGCCATATTTGTTGCTTGATCTTTGGTTTTAAACTGCTGTGGTTATTGGCAGTTGCTAACAGAGCTGCTGTTGCTTTTTTTCCTTCCTTTACCAGTCCTATAAAATGTTGAAACTGATGTGTTTTTCTAGTGGAACTGCTTCTGGAGCTTTACTGCTCTGTCTTCTCACTGAGTAAATCTGCTTTTAAGATTGCTTTCTCTTTTTGTTTAGGACCTTCTCGAACAGCTGCCTATTGCTTCCGTGTACACCCTAGGGATATTCCACTCTCTTAACTGGCATGTGCATGCTGAACTTCCCTTGAAATAATCAAGTTGTTGCAGTATAATGAAGTTTTTTGTTGGTGGATTGCAATATAGAAGAAGTGTTGAAAGCTATTGTAGAGGTGCAGAGAGGTTTTGGGAGGAAGGTTCTGCAAAGCAATTTAAATGTCTTACCCTAAACAGGATAATTCCTCTCATTGACTATTGCATCCCTTTTACCTTTACAGAGTAAATAATCCCATGGATTATGTGGATTTCTTGATAGAGAAGTTTTATGAGTTTGTGGGGAGATTGTCTTCGATACATGTTGGTTTTGCCTTTTTCTGACTTAGTGAATGCATTGCAAGAATGCTTTTTTTTTTTTTTTTTAATGAGGCAATATCAGTTAAAGATAGATGAGAAGATACCAGAAAGAAAGTTTCAAAACTGGGCCTTAGAGTGGAGTTTAAGATTAAGTAGGGGCACTGATGTCTTAGCAGTATTTCTAATCTCCTATTTTAAAAGCAGAAAAAAATAATTTCAAAATTGATTTTCAGTGTTAGCAGCTATGAGAAAAACCAAAGCTACCCTACAGACTGGTCTGATGAAGAGTCCAACAACCCCTTCTCTTCCACGGATGCAAATGGAGACACCAATCCCTTTGACGAAGATACCCCTCCTGCCATGGAGGTGAGGGTGCGTGCACTCTACGACTACGAGGGCCAAGAGCAAGACGAGCTCAGCTTCAAAGCTGGTAAGTTTGCAACATTCACTTAAAATATTTGTCAAAAAGGAGAAAGGCAGGAGATTCTTTTGCTCTGCAGCTTTTATTTTCTGAAGTGACCTGTTTCTCTGGATGTACAGCTCCACTTCCAGGATCCTGTCTAACCATCATCCCTCTTAGGAGTGCTTCTTCGTATCCCCTGTTCGGCAACACTGACTTCCAAGCAGTTTGGAATGTGTTGGGTTGTCTTTATTTGACATACTCCTTTCTTACCATCTTAAGTGAAACAGAATGACCTGCAGAACTGAAAATACTCTCTCTTCCTTTTTTACTTGGTGACCGTAAGAGCTGCTGCTTTTAGCTATCTAGAGATGCCAATGCTACAAAGTTGGTTTTTTAAAGGAAAATACTACAGCAGCTGAGCTTGAAATGGTATTTAATCAATTGATAATGTCTCTGTTTAAATGGAAAGCATCCATTTTCTGGCATCCAGCTTTCTGCAGTGCTAACCTTTTAGGACTGAAAACTTGGCCATGGGCAGATACTTTATTTAGCTCTGTCATTGCACCCACCTTCGGTGTGTGTTAAGCACAGGAATTGTCTTTACCTGTTTTTTTGGCCTTGTGTTGTATTAGGGTACACTTAGTACAGTTCTTCCTTCTTAAGATGTTGTATTTCCCTTGAGCCATAAACCCTTTTTCCCACTCACTGTTACAGGAGTTTAGAGAACAGAATAGATGCAGCTGATGGGAGAGACCCATCCCATGCTATGTTTCCACATTGGAAGGTGGCATGAGGGTGTGATGGCTGCACACCATGGGTGCTGCTGCCTCCAGCTGAAATCTACCCTCTGTTCATGCCTTTCAATATCTGACTTCAGCCAATTGTTCCACTGTCTGGCCCAGAACTGCAGAAGACCTTTTCCAATCAGGAATTCCAGAAAAAGATTGCAGGAGCAGTTTAGCAAAAGCAAACGGAAGATTTCCTGCAAATGTGCTAATGAGAGATAGACACTCTCTGAGCTCGTCTCTTCCCATTTGCTTGTCATTTACTCCCTTCTCCTGCAGTGACTGGATTAGTTACAATAGAAAAACAGAATTCAACTGTTGAAAGCAAGCTCAAGAAAACTTTTGGTTCTGCCTCCCTGGGGTTAGTAAGAAATGCTATTTCTCTTCCGCCTGCTGTGGTTCTTAGGTGGCTGTTAGGGCTAAAAGCTAACCTAGCAAACAAGTCAATGCTGTAGCTAATCGGGGAACTGCGGAATGTCTGTTCTGCTGATGGGGAGCGGTGGTGCTCAGAGCAGTGTGTCCCCAGGTCCTATTCTAAATGCAGTTTGTGCTTTTCAAACCAAGAAGCCCTCCTGCCCAGGTGGTGGTGCTCTGCCTTTAACTCACCTCCTTCCTTTTGTAGTAGTGAAGCCACTAAACATCTGAACATGGTGGTAGTGAACCATGAACCATTCCTCTTTGTGGACAAGTATTGTAAGGCTTCCAGAGTGGAGGAATGAGTTATTTGTCCACAAATTTGCTGAATTGTGCCCTGACAGAAGTAGAGCAGTAACAAAACATCTGGTGCTTTCTGTGGAATGCACACAAGCCAAAAATTCTTTTTCCTTCTATAGGCTTTAACTACTCCTTTTTTCTCAGCAGGGGATGGAAGCATGCTAATCCTCTTGAAATATATGTGTTGTGCCTGTGAAGCAGCAGGGTGGCAATCCACGGGCTTACAGTAACGAGTCTTTGGCAAAACTGTGCAATGTTTATATCCACAGATGTAATGGTTAAATACAAAATTAAGTATTCTGTGCTGTAGTACCAGCTGTGTCACTTGCATTAAACTGTTTGAGCCGAGTGGCTCTCAGTGTGAGGTCTGCAGAAGTAAAGCAGAGGAGGTATGAACTGTGAGATGGATGAAAACTTCACTTAAAAATAGCTTAGTACCTTTGAAGGAAGAGCATTGAAGAATGTTACAATGCCAGATTATGGGATTGACACAATTGTAGGAAAAGGATGATGTGCTAGACCATGAATCCCCTTACAGGGGTATTATAGGATGGTAGTCAAACTTAGTTTTTTAGGCAGAAGTGTTAGTGTGACTAGCTTTACATTGAACATACAAAAGACTAAGAAAAAAACCTCACCAGGTCTGGTAGGAGCCAATTTAAAATGTTCTCAATCCTGTGTTCCTCTGTAGCTATGCCTAGACTCCTAAGCAGCTGTCAGCAGACGATTAATGCATTTTAAGGATTTGTTCAAATGTACGTGGCTATTCTCAGATGGGATTTCCTTGGGTATTCAAAGAATTTGCCTACAAAATATTCTAGATACATGTTGCAGAATATATTCTCTGCACAGTGTCCATTAAATGTACTTTAATACACAAAACTCATTTTTAGTGGAGTACTTTTACATCTGCTGTGTTTTGGAGTTTTTACCCTTGGCAAACAGTTGTGGGAGGCTTCCAAAGAGGAAGAATAACTTTATTCATATCTTATGAGAGGTTTTATAATCATGTAAAAGGATGGGACATAATTATTTACAATATGTCTATCTCAGCCTCCCATGACCCTCCATGGCTGATAAAAAATAGCTACAGTAAATGTTGTCGTTGCAGTGTGGTCAGAATTATGTTATTGTGTGTGCTGGTTTTATCATCATAGTGGTTTCATTGTAACTGCTGTGCAGTGACACTTAAAAGTGTTAATATTTTCTTAAACCTCCATGATCATTGAGTTTCCAAGCCCAAGGTTTGATACAAATGCATTTGTTGCGACTTACTGTCATTGAAATGTGAATTTTTGGCAGTCTTTGTTTCCACTCTTTATTAACATTCAACTTGGAAGGTTTGGAATTGTACACTCTCATTCTTCAGCACTAGAAAAAGTTGAAAAAATTGTAAAGTGTCTCCATGAACCAAGTAGAGTCTGCAGTGCCAAACATTTGTTCATAATGGTTTTTTATTAGTTTTCTGATAAACTTAAAAGCTAGAGGAGATGAAGCTTTAACCTTTTTATCTAAGAGAAAAGCTATAGAAGACAGATGTCTTGAGAAGATTTAATACGAAGCTTGTCTATTTCTACCAAAGAATTTATAGTCCTTAGGCTAGTTTATATTCTCCTGAGTGACACCAAGATTCTCTACTATTTGGGACTGTAATAAGTGATTCATATCTTCATCATCTATCTCCTGTTGCTAAAATAAAACACAAATCAGTTTTATCTAGGGAAATCATTAGGCACAAATAAGTTGCACAGGAGGAAATAATTGTTACTCAGTGTGGCCTTTTTTGCCTGGCTGAGGTGGAGCTTCATTTGCTCCTGTGGAGCATCTTGGAGTCTGGAGGCTCTTGACTGTCAAAGTATTCCCTGGGGATTCAGAAGATCAGATGTGCATTATAGTCAAAATGAAGTTATTTTGTAGTTCATAAATACCTGAATGGATAGTCAGTATGCTGTGTAAGTTAGGTAGCAAATTCTGAGTTACTTAATCTTTTTCTTCCATGTTTCCCATAAAATCTTAAGACAATAAGCCTAATGAAACATTTATTTTACTTACACTGGTGTAGATTGGGGGTTATAAATGTGGGGTTATTCTTCTGGTTCACAGGTAGTTGTATGATCCACAACTATGTTTTAGTTTCTAAGTAATGCTTCTTAAATTGGCGGCCTCTCATCCAATATGCAAATCTATAAATGATAGATATTCTTAGTATCAAAAGCACGAAGAGCAAAGAAGGGAGGGTTTCTATTTGGGCCTGGGTTGGGCAGGGGAGGAAAAGTGGACGTATCATATATCTTCCTGTTTTACCTAAAAGGCTGCAGTCTGTTAACAGTGTTCCTTCTTTTCCTCAGGGGATGAGTTAACCAAAATGGAGAACGAAGATGAGCAGGGCTGGTGCAAAGGACGCCTGGACAATGGACAAGTTGGTTTATACCCAGCAAACTACGTGGAACCAATCCAGTGACAAAGGACAAAATAAACACAGAAGTGTCCCAAGAGCTCTGTAGGCCTGTACAGTGTATTTAGGTGAAGTGAGAGGAAACTGAATGGATGTATAGAGTGTATATATTTTAATGAAAAGGCGAGAGCTTGATACCGAAATAAGGCTGAATTAAAGACAAAAGCTTGACATTGTTTTCACGACTTGTACACAATGCAAACGAAAGAGGTTAGGTTGAAAAAATAGTATGATAGGAAAAATACATTTTAAGCTTTTTCTTCCCACATGGTCTGTTATTGCGGATCTTAAACATTTTTGCATTTTCTATGCTTGTGCCTCATCCTACTCCAGGTATGTGGCTTACGCTCACTTTTGTTTAATCAGTTATTTTAAGTGACCTTCAGTAACTTGCAACTTGAATTTTAAAGATTATTATAGTTAATTTTTTATTTGTTCTTATCAATGTCTGAAAGATGCAGTATTTTTTTATTTAAATGCTATGTAGTTAAGCACCTTTTTGTATGCTTTGATTTATCAATTAATACTTAAATTATGACATAGATTTAGTCACCATTTGACTGAAAGAAAACTCTTTCCATGTTGTAGTAATCTTTCTGTGTTGTCAGCATGGCTTGAAGTTGTAAATGGAGTTGTAAAACAAAATACTGTATTTAATAAATATCTGTTACAGAAGGTTATTTGTAGCAGAGATATCTGCAGGTGTCATGGGTTGGGATTCTATTACGAGTGTTCTTTATGTGGGTTGACACTTGAACTAAGAGTTTTCCATCTAGATCTTAAGTGGCATTCAAAAGAAAGATAAATTATGCACAAGCCCCAGAACAGTGGCGATTTCCAGCACGTTTGCAGGGAAAAAAACAAAAATCTCCTTTTAACTGCTAATGATTTTTGGGTGATTTGAAATGTTAAATCTGTGAAGGCTGATTATCTTGAACAGAGAAGACTGTAAAATAGACTAAATGCTTTTATTAAGAGCCTATCTATGTTGTGTATATGTATATATAATTTGATATTCCAAAATATGAAGAGCATGGCCATTAGTTATCAAGCCTTTTGGTGTCAATAAGATTGAGACTATTTTAAGAGTTTAAATTATAGGTATATTTAAATCTGCTTTCCTGCCATATTCATTACTGTGCCATAGACAAAGTATTCTGTGATTAGATTTTTCAGAAGTACAGTAAATACACTAATATACTCAAAATCAGTATTTGTGGATAAATTAATGAGTCAAAATATAAACTAGCTTTAGTCCATACATGGATTATTGTAGCAGAACACTGTAAAATCTACATTTGTTTGCAGTTACAACTCGGCCAGCTGTAATCGTGTCAAATATGCATTTGTGACATTGAAAACTGGGTTGTAAAATGACAGCAGATTTGTGTTAGAACTAAGTATCAGGTAAGTGATATGCCATGTTAGGAAGCTGCACTGTAATGAAGTTAACAAATCTTTTTCAAGGTAACTATAAAACACTGTTGGTAATCTTGGACTTTATCATTCGCTTTTTGAGCTTATAGATTATATCTAGTCATCATTTTCAATGAATCCAAATGTGCACGCTTAGAAAGTGGATGTATGTATATGTCTGTCAACAAAAACGTACCAACATATTTGTTCATCCACAGGACAGTTACTGAAATTGTCAGGAATTACTGGTTTGGGTCTCTGTATTGTAAAATATTTTAGAAAACAATAAAATCCATTAATCTCTTAAATACACAGAATGCACCTTTTACTATTTCAATGTATGTCAAGATAGTCTTATGAAACAAATAATCTGTGCACTTCTTTGCAATTCGTGGTGACAAAACCTTCATTGTGTCAAAGAACCACAAAGAAGAGTGTGACATCAGTGGCATTGTGCCATTAACAAAAAAAGAGAGGTGCCATGCACAGGAATTCTTGGCAAAACATTCCAGCAAAATCATCATGGAAGAAGAGGAAACTGTTTTTTATGGGTATGCAGAATCTACTGTGATGCTGCTTTCTGTGGTGTTGTCAAGTCTAAGATAGCGTGGGTGAGCAGCTAAGCTTTTGATTTCTTTTTAAATATAGTATCTGAATATTTTCTGCCTGTGAGTTGTCTTGTTGACTGGCAGTGATTAACGTGGCGCTGTTTGTGACACCTGGCTGGAAGTTCTGTCTCGTCTCCCCCATCAATCCTGGCTGAAGAGCTGATCCCAGAGGGTCAGAAGCAATGGCACAGAGTTGTCACTAGTGGTGTCCCCCAGGGTCCAAGTGTGGGCTCAGCATTGTTTAATTTATTTCCCAATGCCTTGACTGAAGGGGCAGGTGATGACACAGAGCTGGGAGGAGCAGCCAATTCCCCTGGGGGCTGCACAGCCCTTTCCAAGGATCTCAGCAGCTTGGAGAGGTGGGCAGAGGAGCTGTCTGAAACCCAAAAAAGACAAGTGCAAGGTACTGCACCTGGGCAGGAACAACCCCGGGGCAGGCTGGGGGTGACCTGCTGGAGAGCAGCTCTGAGGGGTCCTGGGGGACAACGAGCTGTCCCTGAGGGCAAGGAGACCAATCACAACTCTGCAAGGTACTTTGGCAGCTGTTTTACACTTCTTGATCGTAAGCAACTTATTAAATAATAAATAATCAATCAACTGCCACCTTTCTACTTAACCTAATAACAAATCTACAAGTCCAAGCACAAATCCCTCTGGGGGACACACTGGTATCCTCCCACTTTTTATTACTGTAGTTAATGAGTGGTCAAATGTTCATTAATTTCATCGCAGTTTACTTCAGCTTTTACGAGGAACATCAGCAAGAACATTTTGAATATCCAAGTCACTTGTTACCTCAGCTAGATCATCTTGACACATGAAGTTTCCAAGCCTGTGAGGTAAAAAACCAGATCAATTATGAAGTACTGTGGTGATAGAAACTTCTAGAATTCATTTGCAGAAAACACTGAAATCTGACTACCCTGGCTGAGATAAAATGGCATAATGTGGCAAAGGCAGATGAGTTTTGCGGTGGGATGCTGCCATGTAGCTGGAGCTTTGCAAGTGCCCTACATTGCTGATACAACATCCTCACAAAACTGCTTGTAAATCCCAGCAGAGCAAGTGTTTGGCTTTGTACTGGGCAATGGTGTTGGGATGTAGACACTTCCAAGAGTGGAAAGCTCCATGAAACCTCACCTGTTTGAAGTGGTTATGCTTCATGATATTATCAGGACCAGCACTGCATTAGTACTAAAGAAAAATGTTGAACTGGTTTCCACTGTTTTTTAATGTAGTTCCTAAACTTCATTTCCATGTGGTGGAAGAAGCATTTGAATACTTGATCTTTGTCTTCTAGTGAAGGCTTTTTCTGTATGAATTATGTATACTGCAGTGATACAGTATGTATATATGTATGTGTATATACATATATATATATATATGTATGTGTATATACATATATATATATGTATGTGTATATA
>VZRL01003951.1:83378-163996 GCA_013397895.1 Origma solitaria | reverse complement strand
TCTGTTGATTGAATAGAGAGAGAGGGCAAATAGAGAAACAGTGTCTGCAGTGGAAAAATTGCGATGGACTGACCTAAGAAAAAAACCCCACACCCTGCCCCTGCCTGGGAGTTGTTAGTTAGTTAGAAAAGAGGGAGGGGGTGAGCTGAGAAGTGGTGCCTTAAGAGGGAAAAGAGGGGTGAGTGAAGAAATGGTGTCTTAAGAGCTTATTTTTATCTCCAATTTATCCTCTGACTCTGTTAGATTAATAAATCACTTTTTTTGCAACTTTAAGTTACCCGCCTGCTCTTGCCCTGAATCTCGTGCAGCCCTTATCAGTGGTCTTATCTCAACTCATAAGTCCAGTGTTTTGTGTTAGTTTTTCCTCTCCTCTGCATAGCTGCAGCAGGAGAGGGCATAGAAAGCAAACGTTGTAGGTGCCTGGCATTTAGCCAGGGTCAAACCCACGACAGGCAGAAATAACCTCCAAAAGAAGAAGGAAGGAGCAGAGAAGGAAATTTCTCACACCGTACACATGCTGCAGTCTTTTCCTTTCAAGTAGTTCCCAGTTTGCCTCGCTCCTCTTACTTTTTAACTGCCACCATAACTTTAAGTATTTTGCTGATTTACAAATTTATAATCTGAAATTGCCCTATCTTCTCTTTCTGATTACTGTTACGAGGTCCAAGGGCAGGATTGCTGGTAGTTACAACCACTACTTGACTGCCAGCAGTCAGCCTCTGGAGGGATTAACATCAGGTTGGAAGGATTACTTCAGTTCTCTGTTGTCAGAAGGAAAAATAGACCTGATACCATATGAGCCATCATCCTCCTCCCTGCTGGAGGAAATAATCTGAGAGTTGCCAACTATGAACTTTTTTCCAACAGATAAGTTGTCTGATATTATAATATTTGGTGTCCTTTCTATATTAAGCATGCATAATCAGTTTTATTAACTCATTATTAACAAGTTCAGTGATAGACAACTCTTTCCCGGAATATAGAGTATCAAAGAAATTAGGACAGAGACACTCAGTTTGCCATGGTACAATTTTCAAAGTGAAGCATGCAGAGAATAGATATCCTACTTGCAGAGAGAAGCCAAGCACTGTACTGGGAGAAGCTGTAGTGGGAAAAGGAGCAAGCACTGAAAGATGGATGATGATACAGAGGAAGGAGGGAAGGAGGGGAATCACAATCCTTGCTAAGCAGGAAGTCCCACAGGGCCAAACCAATAGAAATTCTGTAATATTTTCCTAGGGGTAATCTGATCTGTCTGTTCAGATGGCTCATTGTGGGACTCAACATGGTGTAAAAAACATGTTCCCTAAAATGCAGGTTTTCCACTGATCCCACACAAGGAACACTGTGGTCAGGAGAGACATATTTTGATTTCGTCTAGAGGGAACCTCTTAGGAGCTATTTCCAGTCAGCTCAGCTGTGTTGCTCCACACATCACAAGTGACTCAGAGTCATGATAGCTTGAATAAATAAACAAGTAACAGTTGAGAAGAGAAATCAAAGGCACAATGCAGTAATGAAAGTCATGTTTCTAATTGTTTTTCATACAAATCATCAGAAGCTAAATCAATCAGCCTACAAAAAAGGGATGAAACTTCATTCTCCATGTGTTGGATTAACTTCTGTGTGATTTGCTAATTTAGCTTTTTTCAGGGTTTTTTTTGCCTTTTAAGTAATTTGCTATAAGCAAAAAGCAAGGAAAACATCTTGATTTTGCAAGATATTTTTGTTTGAAGGCAAATGAGGTAGTAGCACTTTGCAGTAAGTTTTTTAATTATCTTTTCATTTTAGGATTTTTCTCTATAACTCAGCACTGCCACACTGCTTCCTATCACAAGGGTTTTATTTCTGTCTGTGGATGGCTTTGAGACTGCAATGGCCTAAGAAACCCTTTCTTCAAGAAATCATTTTGGCAAAAACATGTAAGTATATTCTTTCTACATACTAATTTGGAAACTGTCCTTTTGAGTTCAGGCTAAAAGAAAACAAAGAAAAGGTCCAATAAAAATATATACTTCTCCTAAAGCAGGTCCAGCCTGTTCATCTGGCCTTCTAGAAACATCAAGTCATGGCAGATCAGCAGATTAAAATGCAAGCACAGCTTCCTTGTGTTCCTTCTTCCAACATGGACACAGGGATTTTTACTCCAATACCACTAGCAGGAAAACAAAAACCAATCGTGTGCTACAGTTACTGTCCTATTTCTCCTAGAAAATTAGACATACAATTAACATAGCAAATGAAACAGAAAGTTCTCATGTATGTAACACTGTAGAAATATAGTTTGAAATATTAGCTTCCAAATTACAACTTTTCCAAAAAGCCTAGAGATACATGGGTTGCATTAGGGAATTAGGGTCCGTTTAAGCCCCCACAAGTCAGTACAAACTAGAGGATAAATGGATAAGGCTTGTAGGATTCACTTTGATGGACAGTTTTCAGTGAAAAGTGTTTTATTGTCAACGTTTCCATTAGTGGCTGGAATAATTTATGTAATGATTCTTTGACGGAAGAAAAATGTCAAACAGTTGGGAAACAAAAGTAGTTTTCTTCAACATTTTGCAAAAAAGCAGCCACGGAACACACTGAAAAGTCCTCACTCACTTCTAGGTTAATAAAAGGTAGAACAATAAGTTCGCAAGAGATATATATATTATGGCTAAGAAGTCCGAGAGGTTTATTGCCTACTTTGTGAAGGCTAATTCATTGAGTATCCTGTTGCAAACTGCATTAAAGCTGCAATTTCTAAACCAAATAATTTTGCCCAGCAACAAGATCCTTAAAATGCATTTTTTCCCGAATGTCTGCTTTAGATTCAAATCCCAGGCTTTTCCCTTAAGGCATCTGAAACCGGGCTGCAACTTCCCTTCCATACACCTACCCCATAAACAAGAGGGATCATGCGCAGGTTTCTGTGGCAGACACAAGGATCCTGTTCTCCTTCTGCCGTGTGAAGATAACATCCACACAGCAGAGTGCAGTGGAGGATAAACAGGAGGATGAACTAAGTGCTTAAGAACATGCAACTTCCAGCAGAGACTGAGATGAGAACTAATTATGTTGTTTAATTCCCAACCATATTCCTAGGGATTAATTTGTGGTTGTTCTAAGTGAGATATGCAGACAACTGTAACCTTATATCTATGATTTCTTCTCCGAGTTGCCCAGGAATGGGATGCAGTACTATATGAGGACTGCATTACTGCTGAGCTTTCAATCACCACAATAAAGAAAATTAAGTTTATTGAACTACTTTTGTTATAAACACTTGCTTCCAGCTATAGAGAGCATTCAAAGTTTTTACCTTTCAGTCAGAAGTTTTCCAAGCTAGCCTTTTGGATTAGCACTGCATACTTGGAAAGTTTGTTGGAGGATATGAATAGAAAAAAAAAATCGTCCCATATGCTTTAGAGCAAAAGGAAACTAGAAAATTATGCATTTGTCTCAATCCTATGCAGCAGTCATGGATTCATTTTCCACAATTTCTGAATGAGAAGGTTTAAAAAAAAAAAAAAAAAGAAAACCGAAATCATTTAAAAGGACAAAAATCAACATTTGGCAGGGAGGAAGTTAAATAAATGGTGCCATGTCTGGTTGAACATTAGTTTAATTTTATGGAAAAAACAAACCCTCAAACTTCCACTGGAGGACTGTATTTCAGGCATGAGATGTTTCTCTGCTTCTCCTATCAAGTTTTGTGAGAGCAAGGCAGAGCAGCTCCCAACTCTTTCAGCTTCCCACACTACCCAGACTGATCCCAGGGGTACTTTGCCTGTCTCTGCCTCAATCTCCCAGGGGACAGCTGCCACAGCACCTTCCCAGAGGATTCCTGGGCTTTGCTTTCCTTTCCTACAGACAGCCCTGTTCTGGTAGCGCTGCCATGCAGCAAGTGCACCTCCCAGGACAGCCCCATTGGCAGCAGCTCACTGGGAAAGCAGGGTCCCTTCACACGAGAGGTGGCTTCTCTGGCCTGCCTGCAACTCTCCTGGCTGCAGATGCCAGGGTATTGCAGTTTGTCTGGGGGATTTTGTTACTGCAGCACTTCAAACTGGTCTTTGACTTGAGACCACCAATTTTTTTCACAGAAAGGGATTACGAAACAAGCCAATACGTTACCTTCCTTATATATAATTCCTGAAAAGGGCCAGCTCTCCAAATGAACTACATCAAAAGGAGTTTAGTCCATTTACAAATACTTGAACTATTCAGACAGCTTCTTTTCGTGTGCCAAAGCTTGTGGAAAGGTGACACAGCTCCCACAACAGTGTGACCTTGTTGATTTTAATGAAGGATATTGTAATGCCTCCCTGCACAGGTACAGCTCACTTGCATAGGAGAAGCAGTAGCTGTTTTATGGCATTGACAAACAAAGCTTTCCCTGGTCTAAAAAGCTACTCAGTATTACATTGTAGAAGACTGAGTAAAAAATCAACATGAATTAATTAGCAATTAAGTAAAATAATTAGTAAAATAAAAGCGGGGAAAAAAATCTTCTCTTCAAACCACACCTGAATCAAAATTACTCTTTTAGCTGATAAATACTTATATGGCAGCCCACAAGCTGCTACTTCTCATGTGCAGATCCAGCTGTTTGGAGATGATCAGAAATTTACCAGCTCTGTTTCCCCCCCCTGAAGTTATCCATTGTTAAAACAACAACATTTTACAGAAATATTCAGTACTGATATCAGTTCTCATGAAGAAAAGAAAGGGGAAGAATTTCCATTAACATTATGTTGAACAAGTCAAGAATAGAGTAATTTCGTTTTTCATCTTGAAAATAATTTTTTTATTAGCCTCACTTTAAAAATTTATTTCCAGACTGTTGACATCTCATTTTGATTACCACAAAATTTTTTTTCATGAGAGTTATTTTCTGTTTTGCTGTTAAACTTGTAACATTTGCTGCCAAATAGAGAGCCTGGTTTCTATACACTGACACCACGGCCATTTTCTGCTGTTTGAGGAATCTGTCCCATAAAGGAGTGATCTGGGTTTAAATCCATGGCTGGAAATACATAAGCAAAGTAACATAAATATTCTACAAACACTGCATTAATGTGATAACATGATTGCTTTTATGTTAGATGCAAACACCTGTGATTTTAATTTTTTCTGCTCTGTTTATAAAGTTCTGCAAGGATGCTATTTGTGGCTGTATGTCATTGAATCAAATCAGTATGTTAGTTTGTGTGAGCCATCCTGGTGAGTTAAAATGCTGCTTCTGTGAATGTTCTTGAAGAACAGAGTAATAGGAGCCTGCAGAGAAAATTGATGTAGATAAAAATTATGAAGGCAAAGAAATGTATTGCTGGGTATATCTTAAGATAATTCTCAGCAACATTTTAAAACACAGTACTTGCACAGAAGGATGGGTTTTATTCATTGATTTGGTAAAACAAGACTAAACAATCTCTGAAGAATATGGTGAATGAAGTCACACAGCTGCAGTCAAAGGAGTGTCAGCTTCTCTTTGCAGTTATGACTTCATTTTCTGTCTACTTTCTCTTGTATATACAGTTGTAAGTCTTAAAACGAAATGTATTTTCTTTCATAAGTAAATACATGCTCCACTACTTCCTTCTATTTATTTAAAATAGACAGTGATGAATGCATGAAATTAATTAGAAAAGAGAGAAAAATAGAAGGACATCTGACAGAAAAGAAGGTTATATGACAAGAGCTTGTGGTTGTGTGCTAGTGAATGTGTCAGGTAGATTGATAGCCAGCTGCACCTGGGATCTCAAACATCCTAATTTGTTTCATTGGCCAGACCATCTCTTTGTCTCTCCACACAGCTGTGCATGTCCAACCTCACCCACCCAAAAAAGAGGCTGCAGACATTTTTCAAGCTTTCTTGGTTGCCAAGATCTACAGTCCTCAGAGAGAGCAAGGATAATATTTGAACCCATTTGAACCCAACAATAACCACCATTAATGGTTCTTTGGTTTGGGGGACAGTCTCAGAATTATAACCACAGCCGAAGATCAATGAACATTTGACTATTGCTGTTCATTCTGTGATTTTCATAAAAACCCAACAGAAAGAAACTAACTCATAAAAGCCCAATACAAAGAAAGTAGCTCTTAACAGATGTAGTCTGGCCTCAGGTGGATGAGCATATGCCATAGACAGATCAAGGCACTGCTTTTAGGAAAAATTTAAAGGCTACAGACTCTTTACTTGCCTTTGTGAGCATGGGGACCAGGAACAGCTCCTGTTGGTCTCTGAAGAGGTAGCTTATCATCACACACATGCAAGCCATAGGCAATTCTGGAAATCTTTTTTCCCAAGCATTTGAGAGAGTGTTTGGCTTTCATTTCTGTAAAATGAACAAAACAGTTCAAGGGAGAAATTTTTACTCAGAGGCAATAGCTATTGTCACACAAATTTTAACCTACCCCTTAGCCTTACAGTGTTTTCAATTGGATTTACATAGCTAAGAAGAGTGAATCATTGGGCTCAGTTAATAAGCTGACAGAGAAACATCGAAAAGGGATGGTGATTTACCTAAATGTCAGATAGTAATCATGACTGTAATTGCATAGTCAGTTTTCGTCAGAATAGATCTCTTTATTGATATGTACTGCATCTATGTGCTGATACTCTGCAAGTGTTTGGGTGCAAGAGCCAGCCTCTGCTTCAAAACCACTTTATCAGTCTATCCTGCCTGACATCAGATGTAGTTTGTTCTGGAATACCCTGTCCCAAGGCCATATTCAAGTAGTTGCAAAAGAGGGACAGAGCCTTTTCATCCACTCACACCATCCACCACAGACAATTACAATGTTGTCTGTAAATGAGTAAGATTTTTGTGTTTTTCATTGTTCTTCCAAATGCTTACGGCTGCAATGTCTCAACTTGCATCTGTGATTTTCCTATATTTATTGTCAAATTAGAACAGCAGTCTTGCACCAGTCAGTCAGGAGGAGAAATATTATTAAAGAGAATATTAAACACACGCAGCAGAATTATAAGAAAGTGAAGACAGATGTTAATGAAAATATACATGTCCTCAATGTTTCAAACTATACTTGCACTGCTTATGAAACTGTGAAATAGAGAAAATCAGATTCCATAGACCTTCAAAAGCTGTGGGAACCTTGATAATCCTTTTCAAAATAAAAACGCTTCCAGCAAGCCTTGAAAAAATATTTTCTTAGTGACTCTGGAACAAAATTAAGCAATTCTCTATTTGCAATACATTGCAAATAATCAGTGTTTTCCTTGCTGTATGGAGTTGTTTCATGAATTGTGACTGAGGTGGTACAATGCCTGTTAACTCAAAATAAGTTTTGCTCCTATGAGATTAATGCAACACAGTAGGGTTACAGGATATTTCTCAGGCTCAGGGCGTGTTCCTTTATGTAATATAATCATCTTCAAACCTCTGCATTTTCTTCATATGCTTTATCAGGCATTTGAAATAGGGTTTATTTCTCATTTAGCAGATCTGGCAGTTTACTATATTAACCAAAGTGTTTCAGCAGTGTCCTTTCTAATCAATTAAAGATGCTGAAGTTGCTGGTCAGCAACTGTTGCTGATGCCTCCGTTGCTGGTCATGGTATTGTTTAGGTATTAGCTGTGCACCGGTTTCACTGTGCCATTCTCCCCATTATAATGCTAAGTCCAGCAGATGCTGGGCACTGTTGTTGTGAATCAAGTACTAAAGGAACTTGTCACTTTGAAAAAACCCAGCTTAATTAATATTTAACACAGGTCCTTAGCTGTTACAATTCCTTATATTTTGTTTGTAATGTAATATGACAGAATTTATCAGTGCTTCTCTTCTCCTGCAATTGCAATAAACCCTGCAGTTAAAAAATCAGAAGAGATAGTATAAGCTCAGATTATAAAATTTCAAAATTAAAGACTGCAGCAATGATAAAAAATAGAATCAATGATTAATAAAAATTTCTTCAAGTGTTTATGCTGTAATTTATAAATTTCAAAGAAAGAAGTGCATCTCATCTAACAGGACAGAGGGGATCATACCACCTATTTTTTAGCCAAGTCTAGGCTGAATTGTTAACTCCCAAAACATGCAATCACATACTGATACTGTTTCTCACAAAGCTGTTATAACAGAAAAAATTTGTAAGAACAGCTCAAAGCAAATAAGAAATATTTTTCATATGCTTAATCTAATTCCAAGATAACACTGCTCCAACTCTGTAAACTATATTCTCCCTGATAGTCTAAAATTCAGGGTCTTATGGAAGAGTTTGAAATCATATCTATTTTCCTGCCAGCTCCTCAGCACCAAGAGCTAACCAAAACAAAACTTGACGCAAGCAGTTGTGCCATCTCTTAGTTCAGCTCATAGTTTTGAAACATAAACACAAAACTGAAATAGAAGATTACTCTTTTTTGAGAATAGCAATGACTGCTAGACTACTAGAGAAATAAATTTAAAAGTTCAGACTTTGCCCCTTCTATGTGACGTTTCTTGTGGCAAATCAGAATCATCAGTGGGATTATTCTCCCAAACCGTATTATCATTTTTTACTTCTCTCAGATGAAAATTAGTTAATTTGTTTAATGAGAATCCTCCAATCTAGAGGAAACAGAAAAAGAAACATAGAGCACAACATCACATGAACTTTAAATCTTACCCCTCGTCCCCCATGGTAGTAAGCCAAATAAGAACACAACAAAGAAAGAGAGAATAAAATTTAAAAATAGTGTTCCACGCCTAGAATCAGCCTCTATCTGCTTCTCTCTTTTCCCCACATTTCTCTACAATAAGCTGTCAAGAGCTCTGTGCCTTTTGGAAGGGCGTGCGTGTGTCATGGAATATTTTCTTTGCATATTACACAAACGTAAAGGAAATAGAAAACACACCATCCTCCAAGTAAGTAATTTTTGTGTCAGAATGCTGAAGGAGATTGCATGAGAGTGCATATGAATTCTTCCTGAGTCTGAGGAGTATGGTATGAACTCATGAGACCCCCTGAATGAGGCTGTTCTCCTGCATCATGGGGTCTCCAGAAAGATCCCATGCCTTGCAGGTTCTCCTGCAGTCCCTCTGTGCAGCTCCAGAGTGGTGGCAGCCTGGCCTGCCCTCGCTGTTTTCTGCCTGCCCACAAAGCCTCATCCCGTTCTGCTCCTCCCAGCCATTCCAGCTGTGTGCCTGGGGGCATCTGGGACCATCTCTGGCCTTGGCATGGGAACCTTGCCATCTCCAAAGTTCCTATCCTGTCCCAGACCCCCAGGAAATGCTTTCCCAAGACTTCTGTCTCTCCACACATCCAGTTTACTGTGCAAGGGACTCAACCATGGGCAGACAGTGTTTGGCTGCGGTGCTGTGCCCTGCACATCACAGCCCTCCAGCTGCTGTGTGGGAGGGGCATGGTATGGAGGCAGGAGGCATGGTGTGGTACAGAGTGTGTCTTCAAAGTCTGCAGAGGAGAGCAAGGCTGTGGAAACAAGCTCAGGGCGTGACTACCATCTTGCAACCAAGGGAACCTGTTTCCTTTCACCTTATTTTTTTTTCTTATTTTTTTAACAAAAGGAGAACTAAATCAAATATCTTAAAGGAGGGAACTTGATCAAGTCAAACATCTACCCTCTGAAAAACAGGCTGAGAACGTCACAAATTCCATTATTTAAATTCTCACCTCCTATTCTAAGTTGTTGGTATTATCATTGCATGGTTTGGGTTGAAAAGACCTTAAAGACTATGCAGTTCCACCCCCCTGCCATGGGCATGTTCACCTCCCACTAGATCGAGTTGCTCAGAGCCCCATCCAGCCTGGCCTTGAACAATTCAAAGGATGGGGAGTCCACAACCTCTCTCAGCAACCTGTTCCAGTGCCTCACCATCCTCACAGTAAAGAATTTCCTCCTAGCACCCATTCTAAATCTTCCCTTCCTTTAGTTTAAAACTCTTCCCCATATTAAAATCCATTAGGTCTCAAAAGACAGCGTACGTAAAGCAAGAGCTGTTTTTTTAAATAAAAATTTTAATGTTCTGAAAAGGACCTAAACTCAGGGAAAACAGTTTATTCTATTGCCATTAAGAACACCTTTAACAGGATGTTGTACCCTCTGCAAAACTAAGGAAAAGTGAAGACAGCAATTGTTGTGGCTTTTTGTCATGAAGCTTGATCCCAGTTACCAATGATCCCAGCCTTTGTTTTCAGCCATGCTGAATCACCAAACCACAGTGTTTCGTATTTGTATATCATCTGCATTTCTCTGGTATTTTTAGCAATTGCTGTAGGGAAAAAATAAATGGTAGACAGGAATTTTCTTTTGCATGTCTATATTACAAACATCCCAAAATTAATTCTCTCTGTGGTCCATTTCTAGACTAATGAGGATATGAATGACATTTTTTTTCATCTGTTTGTGACATTGAAGAGAGTTACTTTCATAATTTTAATTACGATCCCAAACATCAAAAACAAACTTCAGGTTTGCAATCCTCCTTCTGCTTTTTGGAATTTTGTGTCTCCCAAGGTCTGCGGAACAGAAGAGCAATTATCCATTTTTGCCTTGACATGAAAAGCAAACAAAAGCATGAATAACAGCCCTTTAAAAACATTTAAAATAAAAGCAATTTATATTCCAAACAAGTGGGGCACCTTACACTGGAGATAAGTTTGTTTTTCACAAGTTACTATTTCTTATTCTGCTTTAAACATAATTACCTTGCATTCTTTCCTTTCAAAATAAGCTCAAGACGAAAAAAAGAGCTTGAATTCTTGCATGGGGACATTTTGGGGAATGTTGAGATCTTTTATTATGTAAGTAAACTAATAGTATTTTACAGTTATCCTGTCAAAATGTCTGTGTGATCTACATATGTTAGCATGGAGATAAAAAAACTCTTGTCAGATTTTTTATTCTTTTTTCAACACGTACAGCTTGATGAAATCATTTGAAGACAGTGAGACTGAAGCAGCATTTACTGGTTGCTGGAGTGCAGTAAAAGAGCTAACTGTGTGCTCCATAAAAAGTTGCATTAGTGTAGTAATAAAGCTGCATTCAACAATTCCAAATTTGCCTGTGCAGACTCCATTCAGGCCTCATATGCTTAATAAATATGATGCAATCTTTAGGTATAAACTTTTTTTCCCTTGCATCTGTGCCCCTGTTCATTGCATGGAAGATACGCTTAATGAGTGTATTTGGTATGCTCTTTTATACCTATTGTTCAGAGCAGGATCTTTTGCCTTATTAACTTCACACTACTCAAGGTATTCTGAAACCAAAATCCTCAAGTTCCTTGCAGGACTCTTAGAATTTTTATTTTTTTTTAAATACTGTGATGGTCACCACTGTATTTTTATTTAGCAAAGTCAAAGTAATAGAGGGCTTCTGTCCTGCCCTTCCAAAGTTTAGATTCCTACCTGTTAGTGCCTAATTCACAATAATAGCTTAACACGTTATTAGCGCACTGATTAAGCCTTAGCAGCCATCTTGGGTTTTCACTGGCTTGTGTCTATAGCCATTTCCACCTAGAAATACAAGAGGATTGTGGCCACCTATGATCTTAGACACAGCGAACAGAGAATATATAATAGGACAGAAAAACTGTAGCACAGGACTTTCACAGGGTTAAAACTGCCACAGCACTTCATTTAGGATATTAAACAACACTGAAAATAGCAACATCTGCATACACTGGGTAAATACAGTTAATTAATTAAGGAAAACAGAGCTTCTTTTGCTGCAGGGTTTTAAATAAGCTCTTTCTGCTAGGGGCAATTATATTGTGACTGCATTAAATGGCTCCTCATATCTCTCCTAGAGCTGTCAGCACTAGCTAGTGGCAGAGGTGAGGCTGCAAACCCTTTCCCTGGTTCAGTAGCACAGGCCCTATATCATTCCCAGGCTGTGAGAAAAGAAAGATATTAATGTGGAAATTGTGTCAGTATAAAGAAACACACTGGATATTTTTGCTGTCATATAGATACCTCTGGTATCACCTCATTTATAGGTTAATCACTGACTATTCACTACAACAGCCTAAATTAAAACAAGCCAGAGGAGAAAAGGTACAGGAAATATATTATTTAACAATTCCTGCCAGCATTTCATGGTCAATGCCTGTTGAAAGACACCTCCTTCACCACTCCATTAGGCCAAGGTTTGCCTCATCATTAAAGACACCTGTTCAAAAAGAGAGTTTCCAGGGAAACACAATATAAATATGACCTTTAATTCCCACTCAGAGGGCTGCCGGGAAAGTCTCCTGTCCACAAACATGGCTTTCGCCTCCAATACTTCCACAGTTCTGGCGTGCAACGTTCTGCTGTTTGTTTCATTGTAATCTACTTACTGGCAGCCAGGTGAATGGTGAAAATAATGAAATTTAAGATGCATAAACAGGAACTTTGTATAAAAATAAGATATAGATTCTCCTCAGAACAGTCTTGCAGCTTTGAAACGTGCTACACTCTGCAGAATGCCATGTGGGCTGCTTTTTCACAGTTCTGTAATTCCCCTTTCTCAGGGGATTATTTTAATAACTGGCACCAAGTGGGGATGCGAATCTTTTACGTATGTAATACTATCAGGCAATGCATTCTAAGTGTACTACCAGTCATCATAGCTTTTATTATAGCAATCAATATTTTGTAGCATTACATGATGTAATATAAATGTCCTTGCCATCTTACAAACCTTGGGCTGGAAAATGCATTGACCTACATTATGAAAGCAGCTTTCAAGGACATCACTAAAAAGAAGAGAAAGCAGGCTAGAGATCATGCTGTACATGGCTGTAACCTTGAAGTGGTAGGTGGTCTTTTGTAAGAAACAGTACTGTACTACTTCTTCTCCCTGCATACCAGGATTTTTTTTCTGATTAAGATGATACTGGAATTTAATTAGCCTAAAAATTCATAGAGTAATTACATTTTAGAAACTCTGAGTTTTAGGGACCTAAAAATTTTGGAATTTGTTTTACCTAAACTGTGTCGTGGCCCCCTCTCCCTCTCATTTTTATGAACTAAAAATAAGTACATTTAAGCTTTTGAAATCCCTTTGCCATCTCCTTACTTTGCCATACCATAACCTCTTCTCTTCCTCTTTCGGCATAATTGAAATCCTTCGCACTTAGAGACATATAAAACCTTTCAGCTGGGAATGAGAAAATGTCTTTTCAAATTTCCTGAGAGTTAACCAGTCTCCAGCAGACATATTTGGTTTAAATGTCTCTTCCTGCAAACCCCAGAGCTCAATCAACACATAAGGCTTCCCACACATAAAGCTGGGATCTCAGACACATTCTTTCCACTCTCAAATTTTAAAATATTTCTAAAGTTTTGTTCTTGGGCTCCACTTGTATTATTCCATTTGTATGAGCACCTGCTAAGGGTAAACATAAATCCTGGAGATGTAAATCACTAAATTCAATCAACAGGGATGACTTTGTAGTTCGATCCTGGTTTCAAACACCAGGAGGTTGTAGCAAGGTGGGGGTCAGTCTCTTTTCCCTGGTAACAAGTGATAGGACAAGAGGAAATCGCCTCGAGTGGCATCAGCAAAGTTTTTTAACTAACTACTTGGGAAAATTTCTTCATTGAGGGAATTATCAAGTATCAGAATGCACTACCCAGGAATGTGCTTGAGTCATTATCCTTGAAGCTATTTGAAAGGTGCTTAGATGTGCTGCTTAGGGACATGGTTTAGTGGTGGACATGGCACTGTTTGGTTAAGGGCTGGACTCAAAGATGTGCTATCCAAAGTCTAAGTGGACTGCTCACTCCAAGAAGGCTCTGGGGGCCAGGTAGGTGTTGGTCCTACATTCAGGGTGGGTTTCCATGCAATGCTCAGCCCCAGAGAGACACCTGCCACCCACTGGCACCCACTGGCACCAGTGGCTCAGCCAGTAACTCCCACCTAGCTGCTCTCTGGTATCCCCTAAGATTTCTATGCTGGTGTTTTCTTTCTTGAATCCTTGATTGGTCAATAATAACCCCATCTCAACCCTGCTCACACCTCCAGCATTACCTTTCCTACCACTGTGGGAATGTTCTCAGAGTCGTGCCAGTGCCCTGGCCCCAGGCCCCTAGCTATAGCATGGTGGGAAGCTCACACAGGGATTGTTGAAAGGGAATTTCACCGGTGGCCAGGCCATTGCTCAGGACCCATATGCCTCTGCTGTTCACAGACTACAAACTAAAGGGTACTGTGTTTATCTTGCTATATTTTCTTTCATTGCTAGTGAGTGCTTTGCTCATAGCCACCTGGTGGACAAGTCATGGAGGAGCATGGATGTTATTAAGCACTAGAGTATGTGACCCTTACTAATGACTAATTGTAATTTATCTTTCTGTCCCTCTTACTGTACCACAGAGCACAGCTGAGAGGCAGAGGAGAATCTGCCCACCAGTCTCTAGAGTTTGTGAGGCAGATGCAGTGAGGTGAATGATGTCAAGGTGAGGACTTCTTCCTCTGCTGTGACGGACAGCATTTTCTCCTCAACACAGGAAGCTGTGTGAGAAGGAACGCCAAGGGACTTGGCTTTCTTATAGAATTAGCTGATCAGGAGGCTCCCTGCATGAGTACATCAGATTTGATCTATCTCTCTATTGGATTTTTGGTTCAGGTGCTTAGCATAAAGGGATTTATAAAATTAATATGTCTCTGAATTCACTCAGAGATCTGAAAAATTATTATTCTAAAATATTGTGTATTTATGTTATAAACATTTAGTGTTCGATCAAAAGAACAAGTACCTGACATATTGAAGAATGAGCTACTGTACTTAAACAGATGATTTGGGGAGTCTGCTTTCATTTTGGAACACAATCAGGTGTATATTTGATAAGAGTAGCATTTTCAAGCAGTACTGACTGATACAATTCAAAACAGAAAGCTTTTGTCAACAGTGAGGTCAGACCCAAAAGAAGAGGAAAACGTCATTGACTCATCACTTCAGCTAAAGCACTGACTTGACTAGACTGGATGTTTCAGAAGAACAAAGTAACCTAGAGCAGACATGCATTAAACCAAATGGGCGTAGAAGCGTACACAAGCACAAGGTCCTTTTAAACTGAACTTGTGTCTTTTGTGATTATACAAAAGCCAGAACACGAGGATGATTGCTACAGAGAATCTGAACATTTTACAACAATCTTCACAGGATAAAAACCCAAGGCATTTATTATTTTGGAATACTGTCTGACCCAGTTTAGGACTTTTCATTTGGCAGTATACGGTACTAAATTGTGCGTGATGATGGATCAAGGCCAATTACAGACTGTTGGCTGAAGATTTGTGCAGGACATCTCATTCCAGTTTGTCATCATAAAACGTACAACCAAACCATTTTAATCTGCGGGGTCAGCTGGACTATCATTAAGATTTATGTAAATATGGTACCACTAAGCAAATACTATACAAAGTATTAAAGATCATTTGTCTTCCTTGCTCTGTGCTTCATGTCTTGTTTGTACTGAAATCTTTTTCTGCCTATTGTCTTTTGGGAACAAAATGAGCATGAATGCAATGATACCACGTGAGAGCATTTTAAGCTACCTTAGTAATTTATTATGTTAGCTTTGTAAGTCTGAAAGGACAGCATAAAGAAAAGTCCTATTTCAGTTCATTTTAAGTCAATTTCCCCTCTCCATGTTAACAGCAGCCTTTCATGTATGGAAGTACTATTGTGGAATTTTATTAGTCAAATTCTTTTATTAGTTAACATTCAGTCCAGTGAAAATTTACAGTAGTTACGTAATAATGAGGTAGTGCTAGTATATATTCTTCCAATCTACCATGAAAAATGCTGCATGAAAAATAACCCCATACCAGAAAGAAGGGCATACACAAAGCAACATCTTGTGGTAAGAATGTTGCAGGGGCAACAAAAGGCAGCAGCTGGTTGGCATTTGGTGACCACGTCATTTGGATCAACAATCCTACGATGTGTGGTTTCCTTTGCTGATAAACCCATATTCTGCACCAATGACTCTTTCTGCACTCCTTCAAAAGCTGTACAAGAGCTGTACTGAGTGTACTAACACTATTGTATTTTTGGTGGGGCTTTGGTTTGGGTTTTTTTGTCTGGTTGGTGTTTTTTTGGTTTGGTTTGGGTTTTGTCTGTTCTTTTAAGAACGCAAAAAATCCAGAGCACCTAACTTTCTCTAATAGCAAAAAATAAGGGGGTGTCTTTCATAGTCATGAAGTATTGTATAAGGACTAGATGAATTCTTTATGATACTGTTAAAAATAGCCAAGACAAGACAATGTATTCTTTACTAGGTGTCACTGCTGTCTGGCATTTTCTGTCTAAAGTCGGTCTTTCAAAGCAACCTAGAGTTAGTTTACCTAAGCAACAGGATGTAAGGTCACATCTCAAATGATTTACATCCTGATGATCTCAGAAACATTGAGATCAAAAACCGCTATCTTAAGACTAATTTGTCACTGTGACTACTGTAGATCCTTAAAACCATTTAGACAGTAAAGTCTGTGAAGCTGTTCACCTTAAATAATGACAGGTGCAGTTAAATAAACTGCAAATATATTTCCAAAAGTTACATTGACGATTCCTAGTAATCAGTTGCCTTTTTCAGACAGCTGCATAGAAGATCTTACTTTATCTTGAGCTTTCCCTCAAAAAATTGCTAGTACAAAAACACATATAATAAAAATAACTTAGTCCTCAACTGCAGTCTGAGTTGAACTGTAAAGGGATGACTTACTGAGGAATAAACCTGTGCCTTTCCTAGATCAGATTAATATTCTATTAGCTGTGTAGGAGGGAAAGACTCTCACCAGAATTCTCTTCTGTGTTCTCTGCAAAGACCTTCATTGTGGTTTGTCCAAAGCCTTCACAGGTTTTACACATTGATGAATCTCAAAATTTTTAGGATAGTTATAATTCAGTCAATTAATATGCAAATGCTACTCTAAGCCTGCAGCCCACTGACTTTCAGAGAGAACAAAATATTCTCCTTTTTAAAACACTAAGCACATTGCTATCCTTACAGGTAGGAACATTGCTGCAAATGCTAGGATGATAAATCCTTAATCATCACTAACCAATAACAGGGAAGCAAAAGATTGTAATTAATTCTTTATTATGCATTTTTATTAATAAGTACTGGTATTTGGGGCATGCATAATAACACTGCAACAATTATATCTATGACAGCATTACAACAGAAACTATCTGAAATCTTGTATTTTTGCATTTTGTGAACAGTGTTTACTGCTTCTGCAGTCTTATCTGAGAGTCAAACCACACTCCCTGATAAGTCAGGCTGATAAAGCAATCGATCCCGAAAAATGACCTGGCAAGATTTTGGCACAAACCGCTGTAAGTTATATTAGCCAGGGGATGTCACCAGTGAAGACACAATACCAAAATTTGTGATGCAACTTGAATTATATGTGGAAAGGGAATAGAGTAATTCATCGTCCAGCAATTATTTAGAAGTAAGAGAGTAAATGACACAGACGTAATTAGTTTATAGTCTTATTTGTTGTTATTACTGAAGGAAGATATAGGGACATGTTCTCTGCCTATACAGAACCAGTCATGCTTATAGCAAACAGCATCATTGAAAACCAAAACCACATTGAAATGCCAGTGCATAGAATGAAGACAGACAATTATCTGGGACAGACCATGCTAGAATGACTGATTTGTGACAGTCCAAGATGATGCCATTCTTTGCCATCATTCTGCCCATTAATTCAGCATGAATGCTACAGTAACAGAATGAAATGTGTGCTCAAGTGTTAGCTGTTCCATTTTCAGCTAAACACCAGACTTCCCACCAAAACACGTAAGTGGGGGCACCAGCATGTGTCTGTCACCACCACTGCAACAATGGCAGCAGGTATTAGAGAAGGGAAAACAGTATGAAGCAGTTACCACTGCAGCAGTTCTTCCCATGAACTGGCATCCCTGTGAGCACAAATGGAGAATTTACCTCTCAAAAGGCAAGTACTGGAAAATGTTTAAGAGGTAACAATCTTTGCATTTTCAACAATGTGTAACATAGGGACAAAGTTTCAACTCTTGCATTGGAATTGCACTGGTAGAAGCTCAGACCAACAGCTGCCAGAGTGACATCTAACCTATAAGTGACATCTAATGCATAACTGCATTAGAATCTAATGTATAAACACATTATCCTGAGACATTATATAACTGATAACTTTGTTTGCACAGATTAAAAGCTGTAGGAGTCATAAGAAGAACATATATGCATATTTAGTCAGGAGGAAAAGACAATTTTGTACTACTAAGCCACAATTCTTTCTAAATGGATGAAGTATATTTCTAGTCTTGCCAGCAGTATAAAAACAGTGTTCCAAGATTAATGCAAATTCCAATGAAACCTAAGAAGACATGCACAATTGATTTAACAAATATGTGGCATCCTGCATTCTCTGAAATTTAAATGAGAATGAATGATTATTTAATTATTTTTGAATAATTTTTAAATGAATACTACTCCCACTGAAGTAGGAGCCCTTAAGGATGAAAATCTATTTTCAGATAAGTAGTATAAGACTGAGAGGGCAACATGAGATTTTGAACTGCTGTCATTGGACTGACAGATAATTCAAATTCTGTGGCAAGGTAAATTCTTCCATTTGACAGATTTCCAAATTCCTCTACTTTCAATGCAGTGGGCTCCTCTTCAACAGGGTATTAAATATATTTTTTTATTTACAGTATGTAGTTCACAGAACACAAGGAAAGGTAATTTTCACTACAGAGAAAAACTTACAAAGGGATAAGACTCTAAATGTTTCCATGTTTTCCATCCTTACATCTCTCTGCAAGTTTACTAATATAAATTTAAGCCATTAAACAAAAATACAGAAGCATATCACAAGGGATCAAAACCTCTTCCAGAGTTTCAGAATCAGGATGGTATGGACAGGCATCACCAAAAAATGCTGAATTCAGAAGAACAGATCCTGGTGCAAATCTGTCTCCTGGGTGAAAATCACTGATACAGTTAATTCTTATAAATTTTCTAATTTTTTAATCCCTCTTCTGAAGGCACCCTTCCCCTCCAAAATACACCTTTATTTGGAACAACAAACATACACAAAGTCCTCATCAGTTAAAAGCCTGCTATAACTAAGAAATGTTATTCTTCATGCTCTTAAAGCCCTCGCACATGCAGCAGAAAATGAACGCCCCAACTGGGTCACATCAAGTAAAAATAATTTTTGAAAAGTATTTTTCATTGCAGAACATATCAATTCTGTAAACCACGGACTACAACTATCTTCACTTCTCTATTAGATCTTATTTTAAGCAGAGGCAAGAGGCAAAAAGTTAGACGATGATGGGGGAAGATGGAGAAGTGTCAATCCCATAGCTGACAGCTTGACTTTAAGCATGAAGAATACTGAACCACAGAGTAATTGTTCAGCCTGGAAGAGACCTCAGGAAGTTACAATCCAATTTCCTTCTCAGAGCAGAGTTAGCACTAGGTTGCAATCAGGCAAAAATGGTTTAAACCGAAATGTACTATCCCCCTTAAAGCAGTTGAATTTGGTAAATAGTTAATGTGCCCCCAGTAAAGTGAACGTTTTTTAACTATGTGCATATTCAAGAAGAAAAGAGGAGCAGCTGTGTAGCTGAACATACAGAGAGTGTACATACCTGACCTCTTCTTGTAGACATGTACACTTTACAAGAAAACTTCTTCAAATCAAATCATGCCTATTCTATGGGTGAGTTTTATACAAGAGTCTAGTTCTTCTATGCACAGGCTGCATTGGTCACTGTGCAAAATTCCTGAACTCTGAACAGACATTAGTAAGAATTTTCACACTGTGGTAAAAGCATATAATCATCAGAAACTAGAAACAAGTGCAATAATTCATACATCTTGTTCTCATTTTTAATTTAGTAATTATTGAATGGTTTCAGAGCAGGCACTACATTGCTTCAAACACAATCAAGTATCGTTGAAATAATGTTGAAAAATAACTTCTTCACCTCAGTATACACACACGCATATACACAGACATACACGAATTAATTTAGAAAATCTGTACATATGTATTTTTCAGAAAGCAACTGAAACAACGGTACCACAAAAAATTCGTTTCCGTACTCTGACACACTAAAACTTATAATCCATTTTTATGAAGACAGGGTTTAAGGACACAAAATGCCATGCGGTACTATTTAGTAGAAAATGAACTGAAATAAATTTAACTATTTAGGACTTAAAGAATACACAGGACTCCTTAAATAAAACAAATGCAAAATTTTCAGAAATATTTACTGTCCTTGAGCTAGGCAGGCCCCAGTTATTTTTGTTAACTGAAGCTTATCCCCTTTGAAGAATACAGCAAGGAAGTATATGACTGGAAATCCAGGATACTTCATTTTCTATTACTGGTGGCAAAGCTGGTTCAAGAAAGAAGTATCCTTGTTGAATCTGAGTCCGAAAGTCCTTCGTCTTGATTAGTTGCCTCATAATCACCTGCATTATCAGCTAATTCAGCGTCTTGGTCATCATTACTCTCTGCGCTGTAATCAACTTCTTCAAGGAAGCGAGGCTCGTCTTCATCCAAAACGTATGTAGTGGGGCTATAACAAATAAGAAGTTCCATGAATCATGCTAGAAATTTTATTTGGATTAACACATTCAGACCATGTGCCCTGCCCCTTTCCTGACATAGAGTAATCCAAAAGTTACCTCAGGAAAGGGACAGACTACCTGAAATGGGATTGGCTTTTTAGTTGTATGTGAAACAACTGAGAGACACAACCGTGTTTGTAATGCCTTGATCTAATTACTCAGTCATATACAACTCATTATCCAAATGTGCCATGACAAATCTGCTATATTAATTGTCCATAAGCACTTAATGTAAATATAGCATAAGCACTTAATATAAATATATCAGAAGTTGCTGAAGAAGAATCTAACTACGTAAGGACACAGCCATTGCTGTAGCATATGAATAAACCTCTATGAAACACTGAAAAGCACTGTAAGCAATTACATTATACATATCAGAGATGATAGAACAAGGAGTAATAGTTATACCTACAATTAAGTTTCCACACTAATCACCTAACTGGTATCAGATTCTCACACATTTGCACGCAAGTAAAATATAAAATTTGTCAAGCACTGCAACTCTGAGGCAATGAATTTAAGGAACTGATACTCCACCCACAGAATGGTCTATGCCGGAAACTAATGGCCTCCAAGAGTAAGAGGCTTAACACCTTTAGTGTTAACTGGAAAAAGGTCAAATCCTCTCACCTCCCTAGAACAGAGGTGGGGGGGGGGCAGCAAAGTGTTTTCCAGACCCATTTTTACTCACTTGGGACATAAAAAGCTATCTGCTTAAAAGCACCAAGTACTCCTAAATATTTCATAAGTATTTTTACATTCATATTAAGCCCTGAGAAGGTTTAGCAAAGCATTTTACCTAATAATCAAATTGTACGGAACTCATAAAAAACAGTGAGAATGTTCTTATTGAGAAACATTGTACAAAACTTGTAGAAATATCTGCATATTAATTTCAATTAATTTTCTCTTAAGGTATGAAAAAACACTAGCTTGACTGTGGCTTTATAATTTAAAGGACTAATCACTTCTTTCTAAAGACCTTTTAGGAGCTCAACTGTGACACCTGAAATCTGCAACGCAATCTCTATTCAATATAAATTTCACAGTATTCTTCCTCTACCTGTAGCCTCAATGACATACCACACTAACATTTTGTACTTACTGTTGACACTTAATTCAAATACTGGGAGAAGAACTGTTCCCTAGCATAGGGGGAAAGAAAATATTTACATTCAAAACAATCTGTATCATGGTTCACTAAACAAGCCTGTACTCAATTAGCTATGCAAAACAGAAAGCTCCACAAAACAAAATACTTTACAGGTTATTTAAGCTACAACTAGGGCTATAACCCACTGCTGGGTAATGAACTGGAAGGTCAAAAAAAAGCTACTTCCATTTAGGAGGGACAAAGAGTGAAGAAAATAACCAAGATCTTTGCTAAGTAGTATCCTTCCTTTCACATATGGGAACCCAACATACTATAAACACACACAGTTTGCATGAAGAACCAGTGCTGGAATCAGCAAAGGAATACAAATTTTTTGTGGTTTCATCCTGTCATGCCTTCTGCCCTAGGAAGTCACCATCTACCAACACTTCCTCGAAGTAAAAATGAAGTGGGGGAAACAAAAAGTTTAGATGTTTCATTTATTTTAAGAAACAAATGAAAGAGACTTCACCAGATGTATCACATTCTGACAAGTACACAGATTTTTTTCAGTTTGCGTTTCTAATTACTTAACACAGGTATTGATTCCTTAGTTTTCGTATACAAGGAATCCACACTGCAGTTGGAGAATAGACCATGTAATTCAATTCCCAGGAAATGGTGCCACTAAATCTGAATGTTGGCCCAATATTAAGTATTAATTCAGAACACTGAAACAGAAAACTACAATGACCTATGTCAAGGAGAAATATTTAACCAGTGACAAGGGGACGTTTAATGCATTACGGTAATCACTTATAAAAATTAATCTTAATGAGGTATAATACAGAATAGTAAAGCTCTCAAAAATTCTACCCATTCTTTTTAGTAAATGTCATTATTTGGATATTAAACTAACATAGTTGATCCTTTTAAGAGAAAACAAATAACAAAGCCCACCTTATGGAAAAAGCCACAGAATTGGATACACAAGTAAACCACACAGTTCACCTCTTCAAAGTGTCTTGTCAGTTCATATAATATGTCCTATATTATATTGTCTTGAAAAACACACAAGTATATTTATTGAATATAGTTTCTTTTTACACATACCTAAATTTGTTTTACCTACTCATATATATGTCAACATGTAGGCATGTCCCTAACTTCTAGAAATTCAGGCACTGTGGACAGTCATAAAAAGTCAGCCTGTTTGCTCCGGCACATTTAAGACATTTGCTCCGGCACATGTATGTCCAAAACTGAGGGATGCTTTTCACATTTAATAAAACAAAAATCAACATTATAGATTATTTTCTCTATTCAAGAGAAGTACCATTAGAATTAGAACAAAGATTAGAACAGAACTAATCTAATTTCTAATCTAATTAGAAAGCTACATAAACCTTTAAAATAAAAACTGGCTCAGAAATCTGCTTCATAATAATCTTAGCTTACTACTACCATCCAGAGCAACGTACCATGACTTCCCCACTGTTTATTACTGAAAATAAATATTACTACAATATTTATTAGGATTATATTTTCCACTTTCCCTTTCTTAAATTTTCATTCCTCACAAAACTGTATCCAACTTGTGTCACATACCACTCACCTATTTGCTTTCCCACGACATGTTTTCTTTTGATGTAGGAAATGTTAGCCTTGAATATTTAACTTTTCAGCAATCTCTGTTCTAAAGGTTAGCTTGAATCTGCAAAGTGTAATTATTACTACACTGTTTTACTGAGGCTGGATCACAAGAAATGTAGAAATCAAATACCTGAAAAATGTCTTACTGTTTAATCAAATTCTTTATTTGCCTCCCTGCTGCTTCCCACCCTCAGCGTATCTTGTGACAATATATTTTTAGCTGCTGTCATGCTGATTCTATTGGTTTTAATTTCCTAACTTTCCCCTTGGGCTCTTTCTAATTAACTTGCTCAATAATCCTTCTTCCTCTTCCCTACACCTCCTGCTTTTTCCTTTTAAAAGGAAACTATTATTTTTTTCAGGTGAGCAGAGGTTGTTTATACCACAGCTACAGTATTGTAATGTAAGGAATGCCACAATCTGTGTATTTTCTTTGAAGTCATGGCTGTTAAAAGAGAATACTATATGAAATTCTGAAGTCCTGCATATTTTTCCTAAACAATATTTTATGGGTGAAAAGATGAATTCCTAAATGCCTGATTAATACACCTGATATAACACTATGGACTTCAAGTTTATGAAGAACTTAAAGAATATCCCTTTAATTTAAAAGAGTATTTTCTCCTTCACCTGACATTGAAAGCACTCTTGCCATGTGGTGTGAGGAGCTCATCTGGCAGCATACTGTCTGGGAATCCAAGCAGGAGACAGGTGCATAGTATTATGCACTGACACGGGCAGAGAGACAGTGCTGCTTTAAGACCTTGGAAGCAGAAGGTAAATTAGCATCCAGCCCTGAAAGAGGTTTGGTTGATTTGCAAGGCAAGGGAGACTGGACTCTCATCTCTGCTTGAAGCACGAGTCTTCCCCTTGCTACTAATACACCCCTACATAATAAATATGACACTGTGAAGCTGGAAGGAGAAAACTCCACAATAAAGAATAACAAAAGGACAATGCTACAAGACTGGTACAATCAACCGATGACCTTTTATGATGGAACGACTACAACAGTCAACATGGGAAGATCAGCCGATGTCATCAGCCTAGACTTCTGTAAGGTCTTCAACATGGTCCCACATGACACACTTATCTCTAAATTGGAGAGATGTGGATTTGATGAACAGACTGTTTGATGGATAAGGAATTGCCTGGATGGATGCAGCCAGAGAGTTTTGGCCAAAGGTGCTATGTCCATTCAGAGGTTGGTGACAAGTGGGGTCCCTCAGGGCTCTGTCTTGGGACCAGGGCGCTTCAATATCTTCCTCAATGACACACAGTGAGGTCAAGTGCTCTCTCAGCAAGTCTGAAGATGACACAAAGCTGAGCAGTGCAACTGACACAGCTGACGGACCGGATGCCATCCGAAGGGATAAGCTTGAGAACTGGGCCCAAGAGAACCTCATGAAGTCTAATAAATTCAAGTGCAAGCTTCTGTAACTGGATCAGAGCAATCCCAGATGTAAGAACAGACTGGGAGAAGTCACTGAGAGCGAAGCTATGTGGATGAAAAGCTGGACATGAGTCAACAGCGTGAGCTCACATCCCAGAAGCCAAACGTGTCCTGGGCTGCATCCAGAGCAGCGTGGGCAGCAGGGCCAGGGAGGGGATTCTGCCCCTCTGCTCTGCTCTGGTGAGACCCACCTGGAACACTGCATCAGCTCTGGGGGCCCAGCACAGGAAGGACAGGGACCTGTTGGAGAGGGTTTTGAGGAGGCCACTAAGCTGATCAGAGGGCTGGAACACCTCTCCTAAGAAGGCAGGCTGAGAGAGCTGGAGCTCTTCAGCCTGAAGAACACAAGGCTCCAACAAGACCTCAGTATGGTTTTCCACTACTTAAACAAGGCTTTAAAGAGGTTGACTTTTCATAGAGTTAGAAAGGGATATGACAAGAAGGAATGTTATTAAACTAAAAGAGAAGATATTTAGATTAGGTATTAGGAAGAAATTATTTATGAGGGTGGTGAGGCACTGGAACAGACTGAGTCAAGAACTTCTGGGTGCCCCATCCCTGGAAGTGCTCAGGGCCAGGTTGGATGGTGCTGTGAGCAGCCTCATCTAGTGGGTTGCATCCCTGTCCATGGCAGAGGGGTTGGAACTACTTGATCCTTAAGTCCCTTCCCATCCAAGCCATGTTATGACTATTATTTTTTAAAATTATAATACCTATGTGTTTTTTATTTACATTAATGCTCCAAACATACTAAAATTTAATAAACCTTTTCACTAACATAGTATATCTTTTTCAAAATAAAATTTTAATTGTCCCATGAAAGATATACTAGGATTTTTCATTATCCACAAGACTCAATTACAAAGAAATTAATCCACAAGGCAGACGTAATCATTACCAATTTGAACCCCATGGAGACCAGCAGTTTTTTAAGACTACAGGGGACGTGTATACATTTTAAAACTTCAGAACAAAATATTAAGAAATATTCCCCATCAAAGTATGGAGAGTTGCAGCTACTTGGGGAGTTGGGAAAGGAAGGAGGGAGAATTCTGATGAATTAATGATTTCTTTTAAAATTGCATTGTCATGGGAGGAAAAAAACTGAGTTGAGAAAGTTACAAAGTATCACAAAGGAATTATTTCCCCATACTATTCCTTTTAATTTCCCTTTAGTGTCTATATTCTCTTCTAGGGATTAGCAATTCTGCCACAGGAGGCAATATCACATATGCAACCAAGTGTACTGTCCAGTTCAGCTGCTCTTAACCTTTGTGGTTTTTGTAAGTAATAAGGATATTTTCTCAAGGGAACTTCCAAGGCTGAAGGGGGGAATGTATCCAACTCTCTTCTAAGCCGTAAGAAGCAGGACATCCAAATCCCCTTTAATTATTACTTTTAAATATCTTCCTTTTAGGATTACAACATTTTACTCCACACCTTAATGACAAGTAACATCAACACCTTCTATTTATTCTAATGAAATTCAAAACTGAATCAAATCAGTTGGGATTCATCAGTCATTAACTGTAGCCCATAGTAGTATTTGGATCATACCACCAGGAGTAGAAAAAACTTAAAGAATGGTATGAAGAATATACAAGCTGTTCACCACGCTAAGTTTTTTCCATTTGTTCAGGGTTTTTTTCCTTGATTACTAGTTTCCTTATTTTGCCCTAGAGAAGACAAACAGCACTCTGATGCTACAGTGTACACAGTATTAAAGGCAAACACTTCCACTTAGGCCAGAGGAGGGGCCTGGTGCATGGGCACTGCTACCAGACCCACCAGTGGAATTCTGAATCTGATTTTTTTATAGCTTTTCATTCCAACATTCGGAACGGGACAGACTGGACAAACCATGCAGCATAAGATGCCTTCTTTTTAACAAAGCTGTACTTCTAATGTACTAGAAGAAAGGCCAAGAAAAGCTCCAATCCTGAGAGGGAGTAAGAAGTAAAAAAATCTTTACTCCCAGGTGAAGATTAGGAGTACGCAAATGTCTAGGCAAAGTTTAGGAGTTACTAAGGGGGAGGGAAATAAAATAGGACAAAACCAGTTTCCATTTGACAACCTAGACAGAAATCCCTGGCAAGACTTCGTACATACTCCCACTGCATATACCCCTCACTCCTTGCCTCACCAGTCTGATGTTTTTTCTCAAGTGTAAGACTTAAATGCAGGAAATGGATTTTTCACCAAGTTTTTCCCTTCCCACAGCTCCTTTTGGCTGTCTGCTTTTTCTACCATTTTCTAGACGTACTGGGTCCCAAAGCTCAGTCTGCTTCTCTGCTATAATTAAATCAAATTAACAAACACAACAACACCATGTTCCAGAACACACCAATGAGCCTCAAAAGAATCACTGAAATGAACGAGAATTTCCAAAAAGGGGTCAAGTTTTTGAGCAAATGGTAAGTCTAGTAAGTCATAACAGCTATGACTGCAGTCATATGTTTTTGTTTCATTGCACATAGACCCTATCAAACCTGTCCACACAACAACTATAATTCTCAATACAAGATCAGAATTACATTTAGTCTAATCTTTTCCATTTGGAATTGGGGTGAAAAAACTGTCAAATGGGTTGGAAATAATTAAAGGGAAAAAAAGGGTTAAATTCACTGCATAGAATGTTGAAGTGCACTGCCAGAGGGAAATAAATCTACTTAATGCTTTATTTTTCTTGTTTCAGACATGGTTCAAGATGAACTTATGGGAATTAAGCCTATGCATAACGTAATACTGGCAATATATTCTAAAATATTAACATGTACTTGGTCATGTACTTGTTTAATTATAATCTGGAAAACCAAAAAGAATTTGAGAAACACTCAAAATTACTTGTAAAAAATAAAATCAGTTCTTCTGTGTTTAAACTTGCCTGCTTAGTCTCCAAAGCATTAAAATTGTGCTTTGGTAAAAAGTAGTACCATTAATATCCAAAAATAAAGGAAATTACCACAATCTTACTAATTGCTCTACTGTAACACTACAGGAATGCTACAGCTACGTAAAAACTATTGTTTTATACTTCCTATTGACGAGCTTTTTACCTGCTTTTTCTGTAGGTAGCTTCTCATTTGTCTCTAATAGTAAGTAAAAAGCAGCAAATCATGTGAGCGTAATGGAAGAAGAAGCAGTTCTTTGATTGTAATAGAACAGTGGGAATTGAAGTTTGGGCATATAAAACAGGAAACTGTGTGATTATATTTGGACCCATGACTGTCTCTGAAGAGGAATAGAAATCAGCTTTATAAACTTTTCCTGACAGAGGTTCTTTGTATACTTCCACCACTGAAGTGAAAAATAAATGGATACCTTGGCTGACAAGATTTTTTAATATCTTGTCTAGAGCCATATAGAAACACTAAAACATCAGCACTTTGGATACAAGGATTGAATAAAATGATAAATGAACAACATCTTCCACAGACTTGATATATAAGTTTCAAGAGGTATAAATAAGTATCTGTTTTTCAAACCACTTAGAAATGCAGAGGGACTTCTGCTGCACAGAAAATTAGCCATATCCTTACAGGGGCTAAGGGGGTGGGGGGACGACAAGAAACAAATTCCTACCAAGCAAATTTTTCCCTCAAACAGCAGTGAAGTCTCACACAGCCCAGCTACTGTGTACTTCAGGTTTAAGAGTACCTGGAAATATCAGCCATGTGTTTCTCCAAATTTCATTATCACTGAACTGGCAAGTGTGAAAACAGTGTGCTGAGTTTTACTAGAGGACTCACTAGGAAGTGATACTCATAATATCTATGTAAATTAGTCATAGCCTTCTACCAAAATGTTCTAGAGTGCCTCTCACACCAAAGATTACAAGCAAAATAATCATTATGGAATTTGAATGAACTGCAAGATTTTGAGGCAATCTCCAGTCTTTTTTTTCCATTGCATAAGGAAAACACAGCACAGCCTTGAAAAGTCATTCAGTGATTAAATAAAAATAGTATTTAAATAGAATGTAACCTCACCCCGTCTCAAAAAAAAACCCAACAAAAAAACCAACAAAACCCACAAACCAAATCCCCTCCCCACCCTTCCCAAACCCAACCCAAACGAAAAAAACCAACAAACTATGAAAGTCCAGGTGAAAGTCCATTTGAACTATGCTTTTGTTCAGTAGTTAAAATCTAAATATTCCTCATCCTATTCTTTTGTTGGTTTCAGTTTTTTGTTGTTTTCTTTTAGGAGGAGGGATGATCTCATCAATACATCTCCATTGTGCTCTTGCCCATTACCTCCTGAGGGAGTACAAAATAGATTTAAACAGACTATTGTTAAAATTTATTTTTAATAATATCCAGAACAGAGGAATATGGTACCTCCATCATCCAGTGGAACAGCTGACCTTTAACTAAAACCTGTTTTTCAGTATGTGTCTCAGTTCTGAATATAAGCCAGACCCTAAAAACGAATAACATTAGACTTTCCCCTTGAGCATCACCATCAATAAACAGTATCATTTTTTTAATTTTCTGCTGTGACATGCAATGACTGCTACTACAGATTGGAAATTTGGCCTCCAAGGGTACCAGGACCAACTGTCACATGGGCATATTTTCTAGGGAGCAGAATAAAATTGATCTGGTCTAGCCACACTCTTCCAAGTAACTGAGGCAAAAAGTCTGACAGCCTAGGGTATTACAGCAAAACTCTGCTTCTGAGCCTTTGGCAACAGAAGAATGGGACCACCTCTTAATTCCACCTATGGCAGTAATGACCCTTTTGGCAAAGAATAAAAGAAGAAAATGTGCAAACTTATATGATTATAAGGCACTTTTATTGCTAATAGTGGAGGTTTTGTGAACAAAATTATAGCTTCTTGCTTATCATAGAATCACAGAATGGCTCAGGTTGGAAGGGACCTTAGCAATCACCTAGTTCCAGCCACCCTGCTGTGGGCAGGGGCACCAGATTGCTAAGAAACTCAGGTACAAATACACAACACGTTTCAGTCTTAATGCCATATTTTAAACTAAGTCATTGCAATTTACACATTGAGTTTTTCCATCACAGACTCTCACATAGTTATACAATATTGCTAGATGAATACTGAGAGCAATGGAAGTATTTTCTCACTTCATGCTACCTATTTTTCTATTTTAATGTTCTTAAATTTACATTTAATGACCTTAAGAAAAAAAGACACTGGGACTTAGAAAAACCTAAACAAATGTTAACAGAATCCTCCAATAAACTTCAATATTTCTTATGTCAATGTTCCATATTAAAAATTAAATTAAAAAATTTAAAAATTTGATTATAAATTAAAAAATAAAATTTAATTATAGATTTAAAATATTAACTCATATATGCCCAGAATCTGATTGTTTTCCTACTCCTAATTTTTTTAATGCAGAAGCACTTGATTATTACCTTTCACCATCTGTAGCTGTGTAACACTCAAAGGTCATTGGGGAAACCATTTTTAAAATTTTTTTTCTAGATATAAATTCACTTTTAATACACTGAATGAAGTTATTTAATGATCTGTCTCCAATTTAAAATCTTATCTTGCAGTCTAATTATTTTTGTGATTTTCCTTACCTAGCCTATTGGGATGGAACTGAACTGGTCTTTTTTTTTTAAGTTCCAGAGTACAAGTTACTTTCTTCACAAAAGAGAATTATAAACATTTCCACGTAGAGTCTCAATAATAGTTGGTTGCTCATTAATCTTGTAGCCAGTTGTGGTAGTTTTGCCTGGCCTAGTTTTTGCCAGTGAACAGGGTGGGGTACAAAGATGGCTCCTGCATGTCCTGAGTAAAGATTCTGGAAATTTTCCACCATGTCCAGCAGAGCCAGTCTCTGATGGCTGTAAAATGATGGACATGCTGCTGGTAAAACCTGGGCCAATTAGAGATGTTAGTTACGCCTCTGTGAAAACATATTTAAGAAGAAATTAAAACAATGTGAGCACGCACTTCTTTTTAGCCAGGGAAGGAGGAGGAGGAGGTAAAAATATGTGAGGGAAAACAACATGGAGGCACTAAGGTCAGTGGAAAGGCGGGGGAGGAGGTGCTCTAGGCGCCAGAGCTGAAAACCCTCTGCCAGCCGTGGTGAAGACCATGGGGGAGCAGGTGGTCCCCCTGCAGCCCATGGAGTCCAGGGGATGCAGAGAACCCCCACAGCCGTGGGGAGGTGCCCACGCCAGAGGAGCAGATGATGCCTGCAGGAAGCTGTGATCCAGTGGGAGTCCCAGAGACTGAGAGTTGCAAAGGCCTTGCAGGAGAGAGAAAGGCCTTGCTCCCGGGATGGAAACAGCCTGGCCTCGGCTTGGAATTCTGCAGCCTGGAGAGAATCTCGGACAGCAGCAATCGGGCGGGGCTGCTCGTGAGATTGGACCCACGCCAAAGAAGTTCGCACAGGACTGTCTCTCGTGGGAGGGACCCCCATGGCTAAGTAGAGGATTCTTCCCCCTGATGGACTGACCCTGACCAAAGGAAACCCCCACACCCTGCCCCCACCCCGGAGCTGCTGGTTAGAAGGAAGGAGGGAGGGGGTGAGCTGAGAAATGGCCTTAATAGGGAGAGGGGTGAGTAGAGAAACAGTGATTGTAGCAGACGAATTGTGGCCTTGGACTGATTAAGAAACCCCACATGCCTTGCCCTAGCCCAGATCTGTTGGTTGAATAGAGAGAGAGGGCAACTAGAGAAACAGTGTCTGCAGTGGAAGAATTGCGATGGACTGACCTAAGAAAAACCCCACACCCTGCCCCTGCCTGGGAGTTGTTAGTTAGTTAGAAAGGAGGGAGGGGGTGAGCTGAGAAGCGGTGCCTTAAGAGGGAAAAGAGGAGTGAGTAAAGGAATAATGTCTTAAGAGCTTATTTTTATCTCCAATTTATCCTCTGACTCTGTTAGATTAATAAATCACTTTTTTTGCAACTTTAAGTCTCCCGCCTGCTTTTGCCCTGAATCTCGTGCGGCCCTTATCAGTGATCTTATCTCAACTCATAAGTCCAGTGTTTTGTGTTAGTTTTTCCTCTCCTCTGCATAGCTGCAGCAGGAGAGAGCATAGAAAGCAAACGTAGGTGCCTGGCATTTAGCCAGGATCAAACCCACGACACCAGTGAACGTCTTAGTGTCAAATACCTCCTTGTTTCAGCTGCCCAAAAGCAGCAACAGATTTAATCCTTTCCCCAGATTTCCACTCTGTTGCTTTAACTAAGTTGGACCTACAGCCAACACCACTACAAAAATGTCTACATCTCTCAGTATGCCAACTAGAAATATCATACCATGTAAATCTTACTCCTTTCCAATGCAATGCTTTTTTCAAGTCTGGAACTCTGCTTTATTAGTTTTTAAACTGCATTTTAGGAAAAACATTCTTGCAAATTCAAAATCACTTTTTTATTGTTCATCCTTACCACATACATGTGGATGAATTACATGAATGGGAAGATGCAATATATGCATTTGCAAGCTCATCTACAGCTTTAAGAACCGGCAACTTAATAACCTAGCTACCAAGCATATAAATCTCTTCTGTGACCCAAACTGTTTCACATTTTTAATTTTTCAGGTGTTGCTATATATCTCCAGCAGAGGAGAAAAAAGAAAAAAAAATTTGGAAGAAAAACTTATACTTCTTAGTACTTTAACCCACATACTTAAGTCTGTTTAAACACATTTTTAATACCATAGCAAGGAAAAAAAAAAAGAAAAAACAACACTTTCAAAGAGACAATTGTGACCTAAGACCTACTATTGAATTTTATGGCCTCTAGTAACTCCCCAAGGGCATTAAAATTGTTAATCTTTATCCCAGCAACAAATGTGACATATAGTCTAACTCTGTCTGTATTGTTTTCTTTCGAAGTCTGAAGCAACTGAATTAACATAATAGGTCTCTAACATATTCAGATTATCGTTACAGTAACAGGCCACAACACATCAGCATTATTATTGATGAGTGGAAGAATATTTTTGAAAGAATCTTTACACCATTTGAGAAACTGCAATTTTTTCCCCGAAAGAAAAAGTAAATATAATAAAAATGTACTACCTTGTCACTTTACAGCTTGACTCAATCAGCTCATTTTCAATATCCAACAGACTAGAAGGCAGATTGTATTCCAAAGGTGAGGACATTCTTTTTAAACGCAGTAAGCCAACACAGAACTTTGCTCCCATCTCCTCCAGTTCTCTTGTACCTATCTGCAATCCCTGATTGGAAAATAAGATTTAAAAATACAAAATAGGTACATGCAGATAGACACATACATACTGCAGAATAACTCTTTAGGTTAACATTTTCTTATTTTATTTTATACATTCTCTTGCTTTAAAGACAGAACAAGTAAGAATTATAGAGTAAACACTTAGCAAGAGCATCAGAGAAGACTCAGAAATACCTACATGACTCCTCCAAGGCTGAACAGGCACATCCACATTTTTTAGAGCTTCCTAGTCTACACTTCTAGCACCCCAATATTAACAGATCTTTACCCAGTGGCATTGGAATAGAGACAGAGATCACGTCTAGATTCATAAGTATAAATTATTCTTAAAAACTTCATACAAAATTTATAGAAGTTCATTTCAAATACAAGATTTCTCAACACAAGTTCCATCAATCAGAATGAAAATGAAAGAATTCATATCATAGCTGTGATCAAGTTCATTGCTGTGTTGTTACACATAGGTAAGACCATCTAAGGCACCAGTTACTCTATGAGACAGATGTCTCTTCTCCACCTATAAGTTAAAGGCTACATATGTTAATTCTGAAAGCGTTTATTTGCACATTTAGTAATTAAAACCAACAAACAAATTCTCCAAAGCCATAGCTCTTTTCTAACATGAATTATATAGCCAGGCATTTTCCTCTGCAAAGACTGTTTAGAAGGTCGAACTCATGTAATGCTCTCCAAGTTTACATACCCCATAAAGCCTCCAACCAGGTAATTCTACACTTTCAATTTAGCCAGAAGTGCAGTATATAGGGACACAACCTCTAACCTCAACTACTTTATGAAAAGAGAATAATCGAGACTGAGCCTCAACAGTTACATAATTGCTAGTACTAACTGTATATACACTAGCAAATTCATCGGCACAACTCAGTCTTCCCTTTGCAACTTCTGTATCTCTGGAGAATTCAAAAGGATTTTAGCTTGGATCTTTTAAACCTCTTAATGCACAGATTAGTTAAAAAGAAGCTTTGACAAAACAAACAGGGAAGCAGAGAGCCAGGAACTGGTGGTAAGCTAAATCATCAAGTATGAAAATATACATGAAGAAAAAAAGAATGAAGTAGGAATTTTTTTACCAAAAGCTTGAAAAAACCCACACAACCTTTGTATGTGTTGCCACTCTGACACTGCATTTTAAAATGCAAGGTTTAATAGAAAGAATGTTGCTCCAGAAATGGTACAGCCCACACATTCTCCATGTACTGTTTTGAACCTACTTAATTGAGGAAAAGTTTGATTTTCTTCTGAGTTCTTTTTTTCCCTTGGTAGTGTTCATAAACAAGATGCTTTTTAGTAACAAGAAAGATAAAGCTATATCCACGATTCTGAGCAGTGCCATCCTCCGGTCAAAAGGGACTGAAACCTGTTAGCAGTGAACAAGAGTTGAATATTTGAGTATTATTCTTAATAGCAATACTACTTACCTCTTTCATAATGCTTTTGTGCTGTAGGTTTCAAAGTACTTATTAAAAAAGGAAGAATTATCCTCACTGTACTGATGGAGGAATGGAGGCAGAGAGGGTTGAAGCGATTTGCACAGTGTCTCACAGCATGTCACTGACCCCGCTGGGAACAGAAATCAGTTCTCCTCACTCAGTGCAGTACCTTATCCACAGAGGCCAATTTTTTTGCTTTGTTTTGTATTTGTTTGCACATCATTAACTTTCGAAGACCCCAATCATAGCTGGGGCTCCACTATGCTAATCACAGGAAGACACAGTCCCTGCCCCAAAGAGATTAAAATAACATTAAGGTCAAGAGGCAACAAGTATATAGAAGAAGAGGGAGAAAGGTAACAGTAATCTCACTGTTACACAGATTACTAATGTGCACAACTTGATGGTTCAGAAACTTTTCCAATTATTGTCTATGTGTGCTGCTGAAGAATTTCTCGTTAGTTGGCAGGTTCCTTAGATAGGAAGATAGACAGGTTGTGTCTAACAAGAGTGTCTCTAAGTTGAAAAAGGACAAGAGTATGGCATGAAGAAAAGTGCAAAGACAATTGTTATAAAGATCAACAGCGTGCGCATGTTCCATGGCTGTTATTTTTAGCACAGCAGAAAGAGGATATAACTAAAGAGAAACCTAAATGGATCAGATTGGAGGTGGATAACTGGGAAACACCTGAAGGATAAATTTTGAACTTGCTACCCTGAAGGGTCTACACAATTGTGGTAAAAGCCTTATGCCAAAGTCTCCATTTGCTTCTTTCATTACTTTAAGTCATAAGGGAGAATGCAATACCACACAAATGCCAAATACCAAATTTCTTAATTGATTCTTCCATCAGCCAAACCTCTTCACTTCCATCAAATGAGACCCGGAGTCTGGTTCAGTAAATAATCATAATCATCAGTTGCCCTTACTAAAGGACCTGAGGTGAAGTTCATTTTCACTGAAGCCTTGATTACACTCCTTTTATTTATCTTCTAATGATCTTCAGCTGTTGTTCTAGCACTATACACTAATTAAGGTCTATTAAAGTTCCTTAAATGTTACAGGCATTGCTTTTAAGCTCAAGCCATCTGGAAGTAGCTTCTTTTTTTAAAAAACGGAATTTAATTCCTTTTTCTCTGCATCTTATACAACTGTCTTTCCTCTAGGCAGTAAAATTTTAGATGGAGGCTTGAAGTCGTCCTTACTAAGCATGTCATGAAGATACCTTCATATCTGTAGAGTATCTCAGTGATTAATTTTACTACCTGAAAGTAAACATACAAAACAAAGGCACAGCAGACTGTGACCTCAAGTGGAGAAGAATATTCCTATAATAGGTACTTAATGAAAGGAACATAGCCATATAAAGGTTTGGACAAGTCAACTGAACAGTAAAATATCAGGCAGATCTTCTGTTTTCTTATTCAGCAGAGGCTACAAAGACAATAATTTTTGAGAACTCAAATTCTAGAGACTGAACAATCACGATTACTGAGAAATCTGCTGACTGAATCTTTATTTCCTGAAGTCTTCTCTTTATGTGCATCGTAAGATTGCCAGATAACAAAATCTTTTCAATTAACTTAGGGGTTAGGTAATACTCCCAAATTTATTAATCTCCAATCAGGAAAGGGATCGATTTCAGTTTTCAGGTGGCTTGAATTATTGAAGATGTTGTTCTTTTGTCTGGCATCTTAATTATGCTCCATAGTAGATCCTGGAGAAGCCTTTCACCTGAAAGTTTGTTTTTCCATATCTTGACTCGCAGATGACTGAACAATATTTGCAGCAGTTATTCTCAATGTACTATAAAGACTCCATGTGACCAGTTTAAAAAAATTGCTTTCAGAGATTACTCTGTCACCAGAGATGCTAAATTCAGGTAAGAACAGCTAACTTCAGCTCAACAGCTTCCTGACTAGAAATAGTCTACCATCATCATTGCCCAAGTAAAATAAACAAGAATAAAACCAAAAATTGATGCTCAGCTTTGGCAAAGACTCATTATTCCTTCCATAAAGAACCAAATTGTCAAGTAATCCTCTTCATGCTTTGAACAAAATTCAGCAAGAATGCCAAACCAGAACAAGACCAATAAAGTGTTTCAGACCTTTATAGTTCCATCCCTCAGATCTGAACCTTCGTGTCCTTTGGGATGGGAAGTAGGAGGGAAGGGAATTTCTATAATTCAACTAACCTCTCTCTGTTTTGAAATAACATATTATCATATATGTCATCTAATTTATACCACAAGTTTCTTGACAGAGTTACTGGCCCTACTCCTTCCACAAAATAAACCCCAAAACCAAACCAAGCAACACAACAATTGCCCCCACCCAAAAAACCCCCCTGAGCTTAAGCCCTTTCATCTCTCTCATCTTCTCACTGAAAAATGCTGCTCTTTGCTTAAGTCCAGTCACCTTGGCTTTTCAGATACATTCTCTTAATAAGTCTGAGCAGGATCATAGTGAAGAAAAAATTTTAAATCTTCCTGTATGTTCAAAGGATGACTCACAAGTTGCTTTGCCACATAAAATGAATGGCAGAACAGCAATTCAGTCTCATCAGTTTCTTATATTACATGGAAGAATGCTCTTCACTTTTGACTAAATGACTCTTCCACAGAATTAAGCCATTCTTTTCATTAATGACTGAAAAAGAGCTTTGGAGGTTTAAGCATCTTGAAAGTTTGTCCACAAAGCATCTTCACTCCACTTTTCTTAAGTACTTCCCGTAGCAACACTGCTAAAGCTCTAAGTTTTGGTTCATGGTTAAAAATATTTTGGAAATTTCAAAATAAGCAAATTGGAGGAGTTATCTTTTTTTTAAAGTGCCATAATGATGTCATCTGAGGATTATTCTGACAAGAGCAGAGATGCTTCTGTCGTTAATTGACAAAATGTAGTACTTTCAGGCCTACTGAAATTCCTGACAAAATATCTGTCTTCCTACTGTCTAGGGATGTAAGCATGGATGTTGGAGTATAAATTAATATACTAAATATATCTTGTTTCATCTCCTCCTGTCCCACCCTACCCTTGATTCCAGCCTTCTGATCACCTTTCTGTCAAGCATTTTATTTGAGGCTTGTGATCATTTTCTCGATTAGCATTCCTAAACTCAACTTTCAAGCAGAGGAAACCAACTTCCTCCATGGATGCTGTCTACTACTGAGACACTAGAGACAGGATCACCTTTTGTTTTCAGATACCCAAACCTATTAACACTATTCAAGGAAAGAAAATGAAAATAAATTCTAAGTCAAGAAGCCAAACAAGTGTGTGAGTTCAGAGACGATGTGTCATTCGTAGTGCTGGTAACCCAATATGAAAGAGTTTTGATTTGTAAGCCTGTTTCCCCAGCTATATGAGAAAATTCTATAAGGGATACTGCTAAACATCTGCTGAAGAACCATGATTTGCCATGCTGAAGTCTGAAATTGCCATACATTAAGGGAATTTTTATTATAGTATTGGCATTTACTGCTACTCAATTTAAATAATCTGTTGGACAGAGCAGTTCTGTGGTTTTTTTTAACTACATGCATACACGTGTGTTACAAGCAATGATTAATATTAATCTTGTTAAAACAGCCCATAAGCGTAACTGCTATGGAACATATAAAGTTGAAAATTTTGTCATTTAATCCTAACATTAGTGTACTCAGACCTCAAAAGGTTTCAGAAGCTTAAAGCAAACAAGCATGGAGCAAGTGGGGTTACAGAATAAGATACCAATGCAAATGGAAGAAATTAAAAAGGAAGAAATATTTAACTGATATATCTTCTTACCTTATATTTGCCCTGGTCACATCCACACAACGTGCTTTCCATTGTGTAGCTCCTTTGTACCCCTATCTCTCTCCAGACAACAACTCTTGCTGTAGATTCCTTGGACTTTTCCACCACAAAGCTGCAACTGCCCATGCAGAATGCTGGGGCAGTCTGACTCAGGATCTTTGGGAGTGCCTGCAGGACAGCAATTTGAAAAATACAGTGATTCTTTTACTTCCCTTGTGGAAGAAGTGAAAAGGGACCATGTAATCACAAACTGTTACCAGAAAATTTTGATCCAGTTTGAATTAAAAAAGCAAGAAAGAAACAATTCTCCACCTTGAGTTTTCAGAACTCAGCATGTTCAAGTGACAGTGTCTTCAGGTTTGCCTTTTCCTACTTACTAAAATCCTTTTTCTCGGGTTCAGTCACCAAAATTGTTAGACATGCAGGTAAAAATCAGCATACAAAAGAATTCTTCACCTGATCACCATCCCTCTAACTCGCCAAGCTAAGTTTGCTCAAATTAAGTGTACCACATACTCCATGTAAGTATTTAATTCCACTGCAGACTGCTTCAGAAATCCCATTTACAGACCTAACAAAAGCAGTATTTTATTAATAAAATTCATTTGTATTCAGCAAAGAACTAGGTGCATATTTCATTTTAAGAATGTGAATCAAAGTTCAGTATAGCTGTTTACATGACAGCCTCACAGAAAAGGTCGTGCAAATATATATATTTGACTAGTGCTAAATGACTGTTCTTTGCAGTTTTTATTTGAGTTAGTTACGACAAAACACAACTGCTTCAAATTTGTTATTTCAGTAGTACATAACCCATTAGCGTAAGCTTGCCCTAACATTTCAGTCTACCTTTTTGAAACCAAAAGACTTTTTCCCACAACCCTTACTGGTTACTGTCTTTTGTACCCTATAGCAGTGCAGGCTGAAGTGACAAAACCACATATAAATGCATTAGTGCATCAGATGTGATTGGCATCCGGCTCAGTATCCAGGAAATCACACAAGAAAATCAAGAAGCAACAGGGGTTTTTTTTCGTAAGTGAGGGAGATTTGAGGAAAAAAAATCAGAAAGCATCTGTACTCATTTATACTCAAGGATGCATAACAAGTGTTTTAACACACATTCACATGCTTTTGAAGCTTAACTCTGAATCTTTTCAAAAAAATACAGGGCCTGGATGCCTTTAGGTCACACAGGCTTGCAACTCCCATGAGGTGGCAGTGGAGGGAGATACAGAGAAGAAAGAGGTAACACTCTTAAGAAACGAGTAATTCTCTAAATTTTTGACATTTTTGAAAGCTTATACAATGCAAAGGATGTGTTTGTGCAAGTTGATTATGTGTATCTAATCAGTGGCATATGTCTTAACTACACATCTTTGTAAAAGGAATCTTGCATATTTCCATACACAAAAGTAAGTATTTCTAAGAACAATTCAGTTTCTTTATTTCTTTATTGCTAGAATATTGTTTGCCATGCTTCAGTGACTCGTTTTTCATGTGGTAATTATAAATGCACAGAAGCACATCTTCCATCTATTATCTATAGAAGTAATATTAAACACAAAAAAGTACATATTGGTGCAAAGAAATAAACAAGAAAAAGCACTCTGTACAATGTTTAATGCTCAAAGTGCACTTCATTAAGTGTACTTTGAAGCACATTCATGAACTAAAAAGAGATGATTTTAAATAAGTTTGCTTATGCTATAGAGTCATTACTTGCACAGGATCATATCAGGATACTATTTGAAAAGAATGTTCCAAATCCGTTCCCAATGAAAGAGGTACAAACGTCAAACTCACCCTGTAACAAGGGTCTTCCATCAGGTCACGAGAGGCAGCATCAACACTTGTATGCCACATTGTCTCTTTGATGCTGCAGCCATACATAAATACATTCTTTTTACGAGAATGGCCATGATAATCACAGTAGACCTACAATAAATCATTTGGCAAAATAAAACCAAGGCATATAGAACTAACGTTTTATGAAAGTAATAGAAAGACAGGGGGTTTTTATTTGTACTGTTCAAAGTTCCAAAAAATTAGGCAACACAGTTCCGCATATAATTAATTTGTGCGTTAAGGCAAAAAGTGTGTGCTTCATCTAAGGAAGGTTTAACCTTCTAGCCTAGCCAGTGTAACAGATTTACATCTACAGGTTTGCAGAAGCCCAGTTCTCCAACTTAAATTTAAGTGTGACATGGTTTACAAGACCATATTAAAATGTTTGATTTATAGACTAGCTACACAGACAAAGTTAAAAAGATTCAGAATTGCTTACACACACATACTTACCAAAGGCAAACGTTTTATAGCAGCCAGATATTGCAGTAACCCTTTAGCATGGTAAATAGTGGGATGCAGATCTGGATTTGGATTTTGCCACTGTCTGTTTAAATCTTCTCCACTTAAAGAGCAACGGTGGCTATTGTGGGGGGGGTGGAAAAACGCATGATGTAGTCTGTATTATCATACTTTTTAATAAGCCCCCCCCCCCCACCTCAAGTTTTCCTCATCACCACTGCTTCTTTGGAAGGAGTCTGGCAAGAAACAAACTTCAATTTTCTAACATGCCAAATAATAGAAATGTTTGGGGTATTTTAAGCTATGCTACAGAAAACCTAAAAATAAATTAGAAGTAGGCTCTTATGTGAAGTCAACTGTAACATTGCTTATTCGCTGTTGAAACTGAAGGCTTGCAATTCTATTCAAATGCTAGTTCAAAATCAGGAATTTCAAACGTATGGTATCTTTACAGTTTTGGTGTCTTGACTGCTGTAATTTAAAGACTAATGCCAACTAGAAATCTAATACTTGGAAATGTGAAGTTGTTAGGAAACAAGGAGCTGAGAGAAAAACAAGAACAAAAAAATAAAACCAAACAAACAAAAAACCCAGCAAACAAAAAGATCACCTCTGTATTCAGACAGCTATCAGCAAGAACTTTTAAACATGCAGGGTTTCCTGATCGTGCAGTAATCTTCAGTACCTTTGTCTTTAGATTGTATCTGCTGCAACAGCTTTCTAAATTGTCCCTGTATCCTGATTATTAATTGCAGGTGTTCCAGTATACACATGCCTTTATGCATATAAAGACAAGGTTCTACTGAAATCTGTAATTAGTTTTATTTTTATTATTTTGTTCACAAAACCTTTTAAAATACTACCTATAAGAGATGAATAGAAACTGTGGATTCACCATAGCAAAATTTCCATTTCACATGAATTCACTGCAAACAAGTAAATGTAGACTGCTTACTCACAGCAGTTCCGAGAAGTTCTGAAATATCCTTTAAATTTATTAAGAAAAGGGTAGCAAGTGAAACAACTACGATTAATAACTTAATCACACCAGCATAATCTCTCACCCTTTCTCTTGCACACCTATTGACTTCCCACCTTTTAAAAAAATTATGTAATAAGCTTTCTCAAATATAAGGCACTTTTTCTTTCATGTGGGCAAGGAACTTGTTTAGCTTTTCCTCAATGCAGTTGTAGTCCCATGTAACACTCTTACAGAAATCCAAGACAGAGAGACAATTAAAACGTCATATCAAATCACATAGGAATAATCATTATCCATGAACAACTGAAAATATTTTTATAAAACTAAAATTTGTGAAGCCATGCAACTCCCTTTTAAGAAGCCAAAAAATAGAAAAATCGGAGCAATATATCAAGTATTTGTTAGTTTTTATCACTAAGGATTGCATTTGTATCTTTCCAGGATTAGTTTAGATTATTGACTTTTAAATATTGATGCAAAGAATTAAGAGTACAGGTTAATATTTGTGAGTAAATAAATGCTTACTTTCCATTGATGACACCATCTGGATTGAGCATGGGAATAATTTTGAAAATGTAAGATTCCCGTAAACATTGGGCATTTGGACTATTGCTCATAAGATATTCCAGTGTTCCCTTCATAACCCAGCTTGCATTAGTCTCTCCAGGATGTACACGAGCAGACAGGAAAATATAAGGACGATTCCCTAAAAGAAAGATGCACAGAAATTGCAAAATATGATTTAAGCTAAGTAAACAGTTTGTCAGTTGGAAAAAGAGCCAATACCCCTCTGCACTTACTACAATACAAAAAACACTGGTGAGTTGAGTATTACTGAATATGGGTATTTATTGATAGAGCTTGCCACAGTATTTTTAAAAGGACTGCTAATTACAGAACTATCACAATGGAACTTTAAATTCAATCAGATAATTACACAACTAGTTTGAGCTGACAGTTATGCTATGACTTTCACAACTTTTTCTCCAACAGCGAAGAAAAATACTGAGGTGGACAAACAAATCAGGAAACAACGAAAGCTCACTTCAAATCAGAGCAGCTTAGATATTAGCTTTATGAAAGATTTTTTTCAACAAGCAAATAACCTCAGTGTTTCAAGAAAAAAGTTATTTGTCTGGTATTCTTTTCCAAGAAGTGTTGTCTGCAAAATGTAATGTACAAGCCTAGCAATAAAAATTTAAAATATATGAATACATACTCTTATACATCAAGATATAAATATTTTTGTTTGGCTACCACAATTAAGTATTATTAAATACAAAGGAAATCTTGAATAATAATGCCTCTTAGATTCATGAAATTTATTAACCTTATTTTACATTGCTATTTTTACAGTGCATAGTGGTAAAGACTAAATTTTTTCTACAAATACCTAGTTTTACGTTATTTTCAGTTGATGAGAAAGAAGAATTACACTTACTGAACTGACAGATATGTTCATAGTAATTGGATTCTGGCATGGCTGTAATAGTGACTAATGGACAGCTGTTGCCAGACAGGGTCTCGCAGAGAACATCTTGTCGAAAATATATCTGTTGAGGATTGTGCATAGATTCCAGCTTCCGAAGATGCATCTTCATCACAAAAATAATGAAAACATACTTCAAATCCTTTGCAGTCACACATGATAGCATATTTCAAAGACACTATTTAACAGATCTTCCTTTTGGTTGTTCTAAACAGTAATCAGGTTTTCAATATGATTTTGGCCATGAAATATCATTCTCTACATCTCTGACTGATTGAATATGTCTCTTTATAAAGAGTCTGGTTTTACAACTGCTTTGAGAAAGAGGAAGGAAAAGAGGGTAAATTATTGTATAGATGTATTGTATTGTATAGATGGTACTATATAGGTATATGGAAGGTAAAAACCTTTGCTTCATTAAGGTTATCTGATCACGGACCTTTTCACTGCAAAGAGGTAACAAGTAAAGGAAGAATCAATAAACAGGAACAGATAACTGAGACATAATGGAAACAATAGCAAAGATCAAAGTCACTACTCTCTCATTGAACAGGCAGGCCACGAAGAACCTACAGACAAAGATTTGGAGAGATTCACCTGATAAACAAGGAGGAAACAAGAGGAACCTGATAATTCACAACATTCAGCAGGGGGGTGTGCTGCCATAAAAAACTCAAGCACCTGATCCCTACAGCATGCCTTTAGCCATCTCTCTGTGCAGCCTGTCTACCCTGTGCATCCAAGAGCCGTGTGGAGTAGTGCAACTGAAAGGACAGATATAAGTGGATTTGGGGTCAACAGCTGGAATGCACAAGGGTCTCACATGAGTGGTTGGAGATGCCAACCCGTTGGAAGCATCTCTGTGCGTACCACAGACTGTGTCCCAAGTCCCAGCTACTGCTGGAATCAAACCAGCCTCCACCCACCAGCTGGAGCTGCAGGCAGTGTAGGCACCCTTCAGTCACTGGTGTCAGCAAAGGAAGCAAGGGGATGTCTCACTGCCAGCTACTGCAGTGGGTAAAGGCGTTGGCATCCAGCCACCGAGGCAAGGACAGTGTGCCCCTCAAAACACAGCTGGTGCGCTACCCCGTGAGTTTGGGCCCCAGGTCAAGGAAGGGCTATCACACAGGCAGAGTCCATGCTGGCATCTGGGCAGAGCCACACATGCAGAGTGCCTGTGAGATGCGTGTGCCACTGCACACATCTGTTTGCTGGTGAGCATCAGGCTGCACTACACTGCTAACAGGAGACCGGCACAGCAGGCACCAGAGACTGGCATTGACGCAGGGCTATGGCATGGATGGTCCATGCCAGTGGTCCACAAATGTGCTTGTGATTCCAGAGAGTGGGCTGGCCTGTACTTTCACTACAGCAATCCATACCAACTGCAGAGGAGGATGGGGTGTCTGTAACTGTTAAGCAAGTCATGGTAGTGTCACACATGGGTGTGCCTTGTCTCTGCCAGTCTATGTAGCCAGCCATGCCCGGGGGGAGTGGGCATGCACAGGTGTGTGTGCATTAGTCTCTTGCTCTCTCTGGCATACATACTCAGACTTGCTAGTGAACCTATAAGCAAACACTAAATCAGCACCCATGTCCATCAGACAGGAACAGAGACCCCAAGGTCCCTTGGCTGGCCTCCAGCAGCTGGGTAGGAGGACCCTCTAGGACCAGGAGCTGATGGAAGCAGCAGTGGCTTATAACATCTCTTAACAGGTATTTCTTTCAAAATCAGATATGGTTTAGTGAAAAGCTGCATTCAAAGCTGCTGTACACTGGCCACTGAATCCCACACTCTGCTTTTATTGCTGTGACAGAGGCAACCAAGAGACATTCTAGCAAAGTAAGTTTTGCTTAGCATTAAATGCTTCAGAAGACTTCCTCAGACAATTCATCAACCTAAAAAGATCTCTAGTTATCTTAGTTAAAGCAGCTTTAGTTATCAAAAAGTGCACGTAGAACAGCAGGATAGAAGTCATTTAACTCAAACACAAGCACTCCACCAAAGCAGCATTTTTTTCAGTCAATTATCACAGAACCACAAAATGGGTGAGGTTGAAAAGGATGAGAGCAGGCCATCTAGTCCAACCTCCATGTTTCAAGCAGGGCCATCCTATAGTACATTGCACAGGATTGTGTCCAGACAATGCCCGAATTCCCCACGGAGGGAGACTCCACAACCTCCCTGCAACATGTTCCACGGCTTGGTCACCTGCACAGTAAAGAAGTTCCTCCTCATGTTCAGGGGGAACTTCTGTGCATCAGTTCATGCCACTTCCCTCCTGTCCTATTGCTCAGCATGAGCAGAGCCTGGATCCATCCTCTCGACACCCACCCTTCAGATACATCCAGCTATTGATGAGGTCCCCTCTCTGCCATCTCTTTTCAAGGCTGAACAGTCACAGCTCCCTCAGCCTTTCCTTGTAGGAGGGATGCTCCAGTCATATAATCATCTTTATGATTCCCAGAAAACCCATTTAGCCTACAAGCATCAATTTTATTTTTCCAGGCACTGTTCTTTAGTACAACCTACATACTTCATCAACCTAAATACTAATATGAAAATTCTCCCTTGTAAAGACCATTTTGGACTTCATAAAAAGAAACAAAATTAATTCAGTCATGAATGCTATATAGCGCACGAATTCTGTAAATATTCATTTATGTAACAGATCACAAGCTTCTCACCTTTAAAGTTGAGTATGTATATGGATAATGATAAGCAAAGTAGCACACATCATCTTTATGTTGGAAAGTCACTGTGAATGTAATTGTGTAATAGGATTTTCCTTTCTGGCCTCCAGCAGCAATTGAACTTCTTGAAAAGTGATTCCTAAATAAAAAAATGAAGGTAATACACACATTAGAGTAATTTTTTTTCACGCCACTGATTATTTCTGAACACACATTCTAAGCATCAGAGGAATTTTTAGTGACTGTATTTCTCTTCTGTGTACATCTAAGTTACAGATTCCCACCAGCTTTAAAGATATTTTATTATAGCAGTGATATACACATTCATTCACATTGATAAAAGGTGAGCAAACAAAAACAAACAAAAAAAAGTAAGCAAACAGCTACCAACCAAGGATTACTTGTGGATATGCTGCACCATCTCTTCTTGCATTTTAGAATTCCTCTACAATAATTCCACCACATATTACAGAAGGCTCATCACAAGGACCATGTGGTCAGTATTACTGGAAGTCGCTAATAAGATTTCAAGTAAGCATGCGTATATACATTCCCTTAAAAGCTTCCCAGAAACTGTGTGCAATTTCTAAGAAAAGTATAAAATACGAACAGCTTAAAATATTAGTAGTGTGCTTACAAAATGAGATCACATCTATTACTCTCCATGGTAACTCAGAAAGAAAACCACATTCACAATAGAGTTTCATAGAATTATCAAATGCAGAAACAAGTACTTCTCAAAAACTGTACCTCATGTTAATCTTCAGTGTAAGATTTGCTGTATGTTTGTTTTGTGTACTTACTTGTAGTAACAAATATCTGTCCCAACACGAGTCCAACATGGTCGAGAATTTAGTGCTTCTTGAACAGAATACATGAGAGGCTGCATGCCTGAAAGAAGAATCTCACTTTAATGCTTAACATTAAAGAGAAAGATATTAGCAGTAATGGACCACATCAACACTTAACATACAAACTAAAAACTACCTCTATTTATTTATTTATTATCAGAGTGCATTTTGATGAATGTCTGTGTATTGTACTGTGTACTAAAACAGGTGACAAAGATTGCTGGTTCTCAGAAAATAACAACTCAAGAAAAGAGTAAGACCTATGGAAGACCACAATGAAATGTTTACATGAAAGTTTAGGTTTGCGTGAATGGTAAACTACAAGCAGTCCTCCATTCCACTCCATCCAACTCACACTACAAAAAAGCTTCAAAGAGAATGCAGAAAATTGATTCTATCATCCATTCATGTAAATAACTGAAAAATAACTAATGTTTCAGGACAATTTTCTTAATTAACTCCTTAAAGTATATTTTTAATAGTATACTTAAGTTGAACATTTAATATGAAGAGGAGAAAATAATACATCCTAATTGAATATCCTTTACTCATTATATAATTAGCCAACCACACTGACTGATTCAGTCAGTGTACTGAAGAAATCAAAAGAAATTATCAAGTGAGTATGCTCACCATGAAAAAAAATCTAAGATAACTGATGAAGATTAGTAAATAACTTGAAAGCATCTTACTACTGGTCAAACTACCTGGTGGTCTGTGACTTTATCAATGTGGATGAAAGTGTATGACAAAGGAGAATACAATATTACTCCGTACCAAGAATTTGAAGCTAGGGGCAGGAAGAGAAATTTCCTTCTTCTTAAAGGACAAATTTCAGAATATACAACACAAAAAAAAAAACGGTTTTAAGCTGAATTACATACACACTACATACACACTCCCAGACAAGTGAAAGAAAGGTATTTTCAGTAAGTCATTTGTAAACCTTTGAATGAGGTACACACTGCAAACACTACTTACTAGAGACTGCAATGGTCACTTATGAACCCCAGCATTTCAAAGTAGACTTACTTTTCCTTACCATCAATAAAACAAAACTGTTTTGGAATGTCTCCATTTACTTTGACATCTACCCCTATGCAGAAACGGATTAATGATGATAACTGTCATTCTTCTTGATCTGTGTGAATCAACAAGCTTCTGTGTTGTCCTCCCCTGCCCAATAGTCCTAAGACAATTTTAGTTGCAGTTACCCATAAATTTCTTCATTTTGGCCTCTCTTACAATAAAACTTCATTTTAAAAACTGTCAGCTGGTTTAAGATACATTTCTTCTTTTTTTAAGCTGTCAAAAGATTTTCTAGCAATATTATTAAAATAAAGAATTTAAACTGGCAAAATGAATACTGGTAATCCTATAGAGGAGGGAAGGAAACAGCTAAGCTGTCTAGTACAGATATTTTTTACATATTTCTTCTCAAAGTATGGGAAACACATCTTACCGTAGTTGAACTGACTGTTTGACTTCTCACAATTGATGATGTTAAACCGGTAACCAATGCCAGTTTTCATTCCACTGACTTCAAAGTAAAACCATTGATGATAATGATTGCTATTTATATCCGAGTTCAGAATTAGATCATACTCATTTCTGAAAATTAACAAAACCAGATAAATAATTTTAAGAAGTAGAAATAAAAGGCCTAAAGTGTGAAAAGAAGAGTTGAAATATCTTACTTTCTGATCTGAATAACTTTGCGCAGGTTTCCAGATTCAAATTTGGAATTAAACTTCAAAACATCTGCCTCCTCTGTTACTGGACAACTATGAGTAGAAAAAGAGACCAAAAATGAATAAAACAAACTTAGCTAAACCAGATACCTTTCTTTTAGTCCTCACTTGGCAATTCTGAAACTATTTTGATCCGTCCTCTAAATATAGCCTGGGTGGCAGAAACATTGTTATGCCAGATGAAACCTTCCATGAAACCTGCTGTAAATACAAATCACATCACAGATAAAGTAGAACTGGCTTAGAGTATTAGTTGAGTATTGTTTACAGAAAGGTAAAAAACTCACCTCAAATTATCAAGGTCATACACAACTCTGTCTATAATGTCATTTTGATAAATCAGCCTTTCAATATCTTGAGAGATTTTTGTCCTAATTAAAAAAAAAAAAAAGCAGAGCTCTCATTTAAATTGTCACTTACTGTTTTCAGTCACAAAAGAGGAATTGCCTCATACAGGAAAAGTAACAAAGTTGACATGAAGACAATGGGACAGTTCAGACAGGCCTCAGCTTCACCCCCACTTATGTGTGCAAACTCCAAGTGTACTTAAGTTTAAACACCTGCATTCACAGCTGACTGAATCCAATGTTTGTATGTGAGGGAACTGAATTTTCATGCACACAACTCACTGGGTTTTATCTAAAGGAAAAAAAATGCAGTTTCATACTTTATGACAGAAGCAGGAATTACTCAAACATTACTTATGTTAATGCTTTAATCCAGGACAACACTTGATAACATTAGTAACTTATACGCATCCTACCATAACCAAAATTAAAGAGTTTTAGAGAGTAGGTTGTACAGTCAGTGTGTTAGTGAACTAGCTTTTCACCTCTGGAGTTCTAGGTTCATTTATCGACTAGGTAACAAGTAAGAAAGAATTTGGTGATATCAGCCAAATGTCAGGTGTATGCTTATCCAGATCATAAAACCATTGCACAACTGGCAGTATCTAGGTCCTGGCTTGGAAAAGTAAGAATGTGTTGCAGTTCAAGAATGAAATATAGTGGCAGAGCTGTGTGGAAAAGCTTGCACAGCACCTGCAATAAGAAGAAAAGGAGGCAGATTAACAACGAATAATACAGAAACAGAATGGTAAAGTACATTCAGGCTGGAAATTCTCAATTTAATTAAAATAAATACTGCTAACAACTGGGAAAAAGAAAGTAAGTGCACAACTCTAGCACCTCTTAATAAATTGAAATTAACTGAAAAAGAAAAGTCGCAAGTTCAATGCATTGATAATATTGTGACCAGGCTGACTCACCACAATCCATCTGAACAGGTTAAACTCAGGAAACAATTACAGATTTTTGATCTTGCACTTGATTTAAGAGAACTCATTAGATCTCGGTATGCCTCAGCTCTATAAAGCCATAACATTTCCTATCATCATAGAGTTTTGCCAAGACAAAATCCATCAATGAAAATCCATAATAAGTATTTTATAAATAATAATGGCATTTAAATACCATTATAATAACCCATGTAGATGAAAGCAAAGAAGAAATAGTATTCAAGATGCTCACAAGAAGGAAAAGTAATAGTGGACATTTTCACATTCCAAAAAATGAAGATAAGCTATTTCAAGATAATGAAAGAAAAAACAAAATCTAGAACCAACACTGTTGATGTAAGCCCTGTGCTTAGAGATTAGTCCTTTGTGGATCCTGATGATTAGAAAATAACAAAGTATACAGAAGAAAAAAACAACCCAACTAAATTTTTAAGGAGTAGAAAAAACAGAAATTTAACCCCAAATTTATAGCGTATTTTACTACATCATAATTTTCTTCCTAAAAAGATAGAGTAATACAAAACACTTCAGCTACTATCAATTTCATTTTTCCAAATAATAATAAATTGGTGAGACATTTGGCAATAATTACATGCTACTAAACTTAAAATAAAAGGAAAAAGCACTCCAAAGCACAAATTCAAAACCATTTCATCTCCTGGCACATTGCAAGACTAAAAAAAAAAACCAAACTCCACATTGTTCTAATAAAAGTAAGAAGAAAATCCACTAAGTCACACCTTAGATCCCACACAATATTTTCTCAAATTACCCAGACGGATTAAAGCAACCATTTGTTTTCTAAATAAGACTTACCCAACGAGCAGGAACTAAGTGCTTACATTACAGAGAACGTAAATCACACTGAATGCCAAAAGAGTTTGGACACAGCTTTGTAAAACACTTTAAAGCTTTTCCATGTCCCCTACCAAACTAATTTTTACCACTCTCCATTTCTAAAAAGATTAAGCCCTTTTTAAACAGGTTCCCTTCTCAGAAGTTTGTTTTGTTGCAGTAACAAGACTGAGCCATTTGTAGAAAACTGAATTCTTAAAACAATGTATCTTAAAAAAGGGATGCAAGATTTTTGACTCAAGTTCAGCAATATTATCTGGTATTTAATTCTTGTTCACACAAGACCTCAAAAAGCTACTTTCAACATTAAAAATATAAAAAAATTAAAACATTTTAAGTTAAAATATACCCTAACATTATCTTCATGGTATAGTAATCAGCCTTATGTATATTCACACAAGTTTTATTTTTCCAGAGCTTTATATCTAACAATGAGAACTGCAATGACATATTCAGTGACTTCAACTGACTTCACCCGATTTTATTCAGGAAAAGTCAGACTTACTAATTACTACAAAAACATACATGAAGATTTGCAAGATTTTCTTACAATGCAGTCCTTAGGTGATTCCTGACTCAAGACTATCTCCGTTCTAAATCAGCGGAATCTAATAAATAACCTGCTGGGGAAGATTCCGCTCCTTCAACACTGAACAATATATTCATGATGTCATTAGTGTTGCAGCACTTGTCATTTCACTACAAAGATCACTTAGTCATGACTTACATGAAACAGCTGAAGATTTTAATTAAACCACCTAAAGACACCTTATCTCTTAATCATTTTAATATCTAAATATAAATATGAAGAAACTCATTAAGTTGGTTACAGTATAAAGCCGAAAGCACTCAATCTCATAATTAGGCAAGTGGCAAGGTCTCATAGCTACTATTACATGTTGTGCTAATGTACTCATGTCTTTAAATACCTTTAACTTACTATGTATATGAGACAGCTCTTCACACCTCTGCTGCAAACTATTCTTAAGAATTTCATCACTCCTCATCATCTTCTGTCTCTCGGTGAAGAAACAAAAGGGTGTGTTGATGTGTTTGTTACATGACATTCTGCAGGACCCAATACAAACTGCATCCTCTGCATTTGTTACCTCTAAATTCTCTTATACTGTGAATATTAAAGCCAAACACTTTAGTGTATTAATTTTTTTAACTTTTTCCACTATGTTTTCCCGAAAGGTAGATTTTTAGCACAGCAGAGACAAGAAATGAAGAATCTTTGAATTATTAACTGTCCTATCTTTGCTAAGAACTCAAAGGAGCATTCAGGTGAGGATTTGTTTGTTTGGTGGTGGGGTTTTTGTAAGTTGGTTTGTTATTTTGAAAACTACAAAATTTACATGGGAAATGGTGGGAAGGCAGAAAGGGAGAGTATAACTTGAACTTCATATTTAGGAACGGAGTTCCAGAACCAGCAATTACAGAATCAGACAGAGTTCTTTAGGGCCCTGCACTGATCAATGCCTGCTCACCTACCTTCAAACTGCTTTTCATTGGAAACAGTTTTAGATGCCAAAGTAAACATTGTAACATTTTTTGTTAATCCCAGAATAGTTACGGCTGGATGGGACCTCCTGAGATCATCAGGTTTATCTCATCCTAAACACAGTTTCTCAAAGAAATGAAAACAACAGAAAAAGGAGTATGGTAACTCACCTCTGCACCCCATATGGCCTTTCAAGAATAGGCTCCTTAAACGGGGGTGGAATATGGCCAAAATAATCTGGATAAGCCACTTCTGAATAATCCTGAATAGACTTTGTGTTCTTTACCATTTCAATATAAAGATCACAGTCATGAACTGGTGATACATCAGAAACTTCAAGCATGACCTGCTCCCCCGATGAACTAGATCTGGAATCTTCCTCCTCCTCTGAATCCACTCCAGTGCAGCATAGTTTTCCCAGCTGGACAGACGATCCTTCAAAGAGGCTACCTCCACAGGGCGAAACAGGTTCACAGGGTTTACTAGAAGCAAGCGTGGTAAGGCTAGCTTTGCCTTCCTTCTTCACTACACACCCTGTACCATAATATTGATCATTTTTTGCACTGTTCTGAAGACTGATTCTGTCCAAGCCCTTCACAATTTCCTGGCTTAGGCACTGGCATGACGGAAGCACATTTCTTTGATCATTTTGCTGATGTAAACTACTGTCTTTCATACTATCTTTCTTTGGTAGTTCCAGAAACACTGGCCTTCTATTGTATTCCTCTGTCAATAAAGGATTGCTCTGCTTTAAAGCAACTCCTTTTGGTGACAGGCTTGCTTCAGCAGAGTGCTCCTCACTGGCTGTTGGAACAACAATAGGTCCACTCAAATTTGCATCAGGTACAATAGGCGTGGGTTCCTTGGAAACTAAGTCCCAGTCCTTAACAAAGAAAGGTGAAAAAATAATTGTAAAAATTATTAACCAGAAAAAGTAAATAGTTCCCAAGTATTGTTTATTTTAGAAAAAATTCCTTACTCCTGAGGTAAATTTTTGAATAATCCAAAACAAACATTATTTAAAAGGTGACACCTATATTATAAATTATCAGAGCAATGAAGTTCCATCTTTTACAAGGCCTTAGAGCAATAAACAAGTAGTTCATTAATAGCAAAGCATAAATCAAATGCAACTGCCCAGATATTTTAACCACCTATTTTAAGTAGCTGCACAGCATTTAAGGAGATACCTAATACAATGAAGCGCTCTCAAAAATCTCATGTCCTTCCTTCCTATTTGACTTTCTGCTGTCTGCAATAATCACACATAAAGACATCAGAAAACAAGGTTTTCCTTAGTATCTGCCTCCAGTACCCCCTTCTCAGCTAGACTGAAGTAACCATAACACCTAACTAAATAACCTAGGATACAGTACTCCCAAATGTAGGTCTAGAACTGCAGACCCAAGTTTCTTGGCTAGAGGAACTATCCACCCAAAAAAAGAACATCAAAGTATATTCCAGAGTCAACCTGACATGGCCAGAAATGTCCTGGCAATTGCATACTTTACCTGAAAGTTTTCTGAAAGTTCTGGGAAAAATCGCTCATACATTTTCAGTTCTTCTATGGGTCTTCCGAGTTCCTGTCTAGGTTTCAGTTTATCAATATCAGTCTCAATATCATCATTCTGAAAGATCACCAGAACAAATTAATCTTGCATCCAAAATTAATGAACTTCTACATCATTAATCTGAAATGTTCACCTTTAGTCCTGACACAGACATGCTTTAAAAGATAACTACTGCTATTTTAAAATTACCTGAACTTCAGCTTTCACCATGAAGATTTAAACTACTCAGTATTATTAGTAAGCCAAAGCCTCCGTTTCAACAGAAATATTACAAACATCTCCATTTGCTTGGTTTCATCCAAATTTATTATACACAGATATCAGACTTTATATGAAATCTGTGCATATTCTCACTACTGGAACCTGGAATATGAAGACTTCATCTAACTGCAGTGACAACCCCAATACTGCTTATATGGAAGATACTCCCTCCATCAGGGCTCAAGAGACCCTTGAACAAAATGTGTCTGTCCAGTTTATGGAAAGACAATTCAATTAACTCCTAAACACATGTAACATTAAAATACAGAATAAGGCAGTTCTGACCACATATCTATGGATATCCCGACTGGCAGTTGGAAAAAAGGAGAATACCTTCTCAAAGTGGTACAACAGTGAGAGGTATGATGTCTACCTCTACAACTCACTGAACTTCAGTTACTTTGCTGAAACACTGATCTAGACAATCTCAGTCCAGAATGCAGGAAAAAGTTAAAGCAGCTCCTACATATGGACCAGCTGATGAAAAAAAAAAAAAAAAGCAGGCTGAGAGACATACAAGTTGGGAACAGAACACTGCAAAAGGAGTCTGCACTTCTGTTCCACTGAATGCCAGACACATCAGGTGAGAAGCAAACAGATTTTGATAAAAATGTTGACGCTATCTGCACAAGAATGGTTGACATTTTCAAGCAGCACTTACCTTCTTTAAATTTCTGAAGCCTTTTTCATTTTAGAAATTGCCCTGAAAACCTCCTCACACTGCTTTTAACACAAAAATGTGTTTATATACATGATTCAAGCAACTTAAATAAAAAATTGCGATACCTGACATTTGCCTATTAATTTTGTTTCTACTAACCTTAAAGTGTTGGTCCTTGTCATCATCATTTTCAGTTTCAATTTCTGATTCTGTTTCAGCATCATCATTATCATCACTTTCATCTACTACATCATCCACTGCAATACAAAAAAGTTTTGTAAAGCAGATTATACAATTAATCCAATTACACATGCTTGGAGAAGATTTTCCTCATTCTGGATTTATTTTCTTTTTTGTTTACCCCTTGAAAAAAGATATGAAAAACAACTAGAAAAGTTGTGCTGAGGGGTTTTGTTATGTTTTCTCATAGTGTTTTCCATTCAGGAAAATTGCTGGTTGTCAATAAAAGGCTCACTCAGAAGTTTACAAATTATCCTGATTTTCTAGTGTGCTCAGAATGACTACAAGTACTGCTTTCACAGTACAGACTATAGAAGATTATACTTTTAATTAACCCAGACTTCTACCCACCCCCCACATTCCCCATGGCTTTTAATACAGCACTTTTTTCCTTTTAAACTAAAGATCTACCTATTTCTTTAGATTTTCCACTTCTTTTTACAACAGATAACAAACCTATTAAAAAAACATATCATTTACTTCAGCAGACAAGGAAGTTTCTAAACAGGTATTTTAGAACACCAATCTACTGTATTAAGTAGATTTAATTTCTGTGGATTTTGAAACACACTTCTAAATCTATTTTCTGCTTTGAAGATAAAACATAAACAAACTTTGAACTCCTGGCGCCTGACCCACATGAACTCCAATACAATACCTTACTTCTTTCAGACTATGATCAAATTTTGTTTCAGGACGTATCGTGAATAAAAAAATATTAATGTCTGTCTTTGCCTCTTCATTTTAAAGGAACTTTCTGACAGCAACTTCACTAGTTGCTTACCAGGACTGAACCAGTTTACCATATCTGAATAAGTATGAATTATCTGAAAACAATGAAAGGTGTTCACAATGGGATCAATCAATTTCCTACAAAGGACCATATAAATGCTTTGCAGTACAGTGTTTCCTAACAGACTGCAGCAGTCCAAGAAAGCAGCTCTATTTTCTCATCATGCAAATGAAAGAATAACCACAATAACATAAAAAAGCCAGTGCTTCAAATGGCACACGTTAATCTAAATCTACCACATCCTGAGTTAGAGTAACATACAGAAAGGAAGGAATACATGCTCCAATGAGACAGGATGTACACTATAACACGTTTCACACAGGAGAATGTATATGCTACATGAGTTGAGAGACCATTTTAGTTTGTATACAGCCTATTCTTTACAATTCAGAGTTTGGTGAAAATCACCTTTCAGTTCTTGTTTTCTCTTTTATTTTAAAACCATGTATGTCTGGATAAAATTTCCATCATTTAAAACTTAACACTAGAAATTAGTGCTGTACACTAACAGTCACAGACCCTTTGCTAGTTGAGAAGAGTCTCAGAGTCTTTTTAGCAGAGAACACAAATAAGCGCAATTGATTCCACCTTCCATAAAGCAACATTAGACATACTCAAAGACAAGGTATTACAAAATCACCATACCATCAGGAGGCAAATTGTACAGCTGAGCCACAGGACCACTGGCAGGAATAACTGGGAGTTGGAAATGGAAAGCACTTTTAATAGTTGGTAAAGGAAGACGATTTTTGGGAAAACATTTTCTCATTATTAGGCTGGATGTATTGACGAGAGGATCAAGAGTTCTTACTGCAAGGCACTCCTGTTAACAGGAAAATAAAGAAAAGTACTTCTCAAACAAAAAGTCAGATTACATTTATATACTACTTACAAAAAAATTGGTTTATGTCTTCTTTGCGTGACAGAGAAACTTCTACCAACTCAAACTCACCTTTTTAAAAATCCAAACTTCAAAATGAAAAGGCGTTTTCACTTCCTCTTTTTTAAAACAAAGTTCAACTGCCCCTCCCAGAGCCAGTCATAGCAAATAACAGCAAATACAAATTTAACTCTGTACTCTTTCATTGTTCAGTCTAGTACAGAAAATAATCCTTACTCCCACAACCAGGAATGACCATGAATCTCATAAAAGAAATACGACAAACTTGAGGTCATAGCCAAAGAGGCAAAAACAACAACATAAAAATATCTAACCAGAATAAACTTACCTGTGAAGTGTTGTAAAGAATTTTCATCCCATTGGCATCAATAAATGCTTTTCTTCCCAGTTTGATGTTTGTAACACTTTTAATGCACTGCAACACTCCTTTACGTATCAGCATGTATCTGTGTCGACTATCGTGACGGTGCCAATCAACATAAATCGTTAAAAGCACCTGCACATATCCTCTGTCTACTGCTCTCCTGGCATTTGTTTCTTTGCAAAAAAAAGTTAGGAAAGAAAATTTAAAATTGCCCAGGGACTTAAATATTGCTTTCAAATATTACTTTCATCGTTAAATTATTCTTTTTATCCAAGTAACTGAATTGTTTCATTTTGGGTAGTATTTTAGCCACACTTAACAGAGTTTAACATCAACCTAAACAGAAATGACTGGATAACTGTGACCAGTAGTCTAAACTTCATTTTTAGAACATTTAGTGTAATTTTTATGGTTTACCAGAAGAACAGTATGCATTACACTTAAAAGGCAATTGTAAGATGCTATCATCCTGAAGATTAAAAAACAAAAGTGTTTCTGCAAAGTATATCTATCACTATCCAAATACAGTGTGTAGATACAAGATGAAACAGACTTTTCAGTTGCAGTCCATACAGTTTTACAGCTATCACTCAAATTTCATAAGCTCAGAATATTTCTACCCCAAATACTGGGTAAACAGTATGACAACTGGAATATATAATAGATTAATGTAATTATGAAAATATTTACTTCATAAAGTGTATGAAGTTACAAGTCAAAACCACTAAGGAGAAGACATCCCTAAATAAATGCACAAGACCTCCAGTTTCAAAGACATGGCTTTTGAACACTTCATTTATCTGCCCAATATTAAAATTTAACTGCCAATTTACAGAATAGAATACTGACAATGATTTGTAAAAATTTTTTTCCCTAAATTTCCCAAGGAGAAATTACAAAATCCATAAATACACAAAACAGTAAGACCAAGGTGTCACACTAAATAAACATGAATAAACTCAGCACCCTGTGACAGTTGGTACAGAAATTTCCCACCACTTCTGTGAAATGGTTTTCTTCAAATCTAATCACACCACAGTTCTTATCCAACTCCACTAAAACTACTAGGAATACTGTTGCTGTAACAACTGGAGAAAATGAGCTTTTAATTCCTTTCTAATAATAACGCTGGTTCAAAATCTGCAAAGATGACATTTGTGAGGATCAATTGCTTCTGGCTGAGACAGTCCACGTCTAGAAACACGCCATTGGTTTTGTGACCCTTAATTCCACTCCATGAGCATCATTGACAGATTTGCAATTAGGACCCAAGTCCTAATTACTCAGGAAGGTACTGAAGAATTTTCCCTAGCCATCCAACAAATATTTTCAGATGTATGTGTAAAAAGGATGCACAGGAATTAAGCTAGAGGCATCCATTACTGAAGGGCTGAGGTGAGTGAATGCAAAAAGATATTTCTCCACCTTGGATTCAGATCAATTCTGCAGAAGCAGTGCAGCCTTTTTGCTGCATAACTGATGAAACAGTAACCAATTATTAAACATATGTGTATATGCAACATAAATAAAGCACCAGAGACTGCAGACGAAACTTATTTCTAGGTTTCCAATTCTTAATTGTTTTGGCTACTGCCTTAATGTTAGTTTTACTCTGTTGATATGTACACACACACCCCCATATTATAGCTCAAGTAGACAGTTTCTTGTAGTCAAACACTTACTTGATTTTAGCAATGCAGCAAGTGTGTCTAAAGCAACCCTGTCAACATAACAAGAAAAGTCAAAACAGCAACCAACTAGTAAGCAGTCTACAACACTGTAAAACTACACAAAATATTTACGGCCAACAGACTTATGAAAGGTCTAACCTCATGTTTTCCAGGTTGCACTGTAGCACAGACTTCACTTTTATATTTTACTTTACTAAAAGATCATATATCTCTGCTGTATCTGAAATCTGATGACAAAACTTAAAAATACCAATCCAACAGCTATACAAACTTCCAGCTTATGCAAAAACACCATGACAAAGTAATGTTTATGACCAACACTCACTGGTTGTGATATTCTGAAATTCATGTCTTTGTTAGCAGCAGAACAAGTACTTCCACAAAGTAAAGGACACTATTTTCAAAAACTGTAGGTCCATACGGGCAATATATGAATATACTGAGAGGCAATGCCCACCAACCTGTACTATAACAAGATGGTCAGCATGAGATTTTTCTTGTACCCAAAGATCTTCTCTCAATTCAGCTGCACAACTACAAACCACGTATACTTATTTTCCCACCCTTTGTGAAGATAGACTTCATGCACCTGATCTTAGACCATAAACAAGGGTATCATCACTAGTCACAACACAGTGTGACTCATGATGTTCATATGACTAGTATGTTCATATGAGAAATTTTAGCTGGGCCTTAAAGGAGTGGGATATGTTTTTTGAAAGCTACTCCTGTGACCACAAATACTAGATTTTGATCACATACTATTTCTTTTGCACTGAAGTTAGAATATGCACAATAGGAGATTATTATTTGGTTCACCAGATGAAAAATTTTTCCACAGGTTTTCCACAGGTGTGTAGTTCAAAAAGGTGGAGTACATAAAGGGCTATCTTCAATGACATCCACTTGGCTATTTTTTTATCCTAAATTCACCCAAAAAACCTGACCCAAATAAAAGAAATCCAACCAAACAAAAACCCCAAAATCTACCAGCCACCACTGGAGTGGAAATCTAAAGCCACCACTTTCAGCTATACAGTGTATTTTTCTTTTTTTAACACAATAGTCCACTAGAAAGATATTGCTGGGGCTTCCTATTCTCTGTTTTATGCTCTTGCTCTGGTTGTCTATTTGATTTGAAGAGAAACAGAAAGAAAATTCTATCACCAAATAAAAGGGATAGTGTCACACTAAAAACACAAAGCAGATCACAGATTAAGCTGAGTTGGAAGGGACACACAAGGATCATCAAGACCCACTCCTGGCCCTGCAGAGCACCATCCCCAAGAGCCACATCATGTACCCAAGAGCATTGTTTAAATGCTCTTGAATACTGTCAGTCTGGTACTGTAGAAATAAACTGGAAAATGACGAGATTGTCTTGATTTGTTTGTTATGATTTGGGGATAATCACTGTACAGTTTCCATGAAGGAATAATAGAAACAAAATATTATTATTATTATTATTATTATTATTATACTAGACATTCAAATATTTTGTGTTACTGTACAGGGTAAAATTAAAAACTGTCATATTTGCGGCTCTCTTTCCCATCTCCCTTCACTTTAACCTTCAAATATTAATTACACTTTATTTCTTGAATATTACTTTTCATTTACAAGTGAGTTTTAAAACAATATACAAGGTTTTACAATATAGCATATTAAGGAAACCTTACTTACTTTATAAGGCTAGTGTTCCTTTTACTAAATGGGCCAATGATCTTAAACATCAGTTCTACAACTCCATTCTTTCCCAGAGATACTGCATTTACAGCTGGAAGAGTTAAAAGTAATCTATTTTAAGATAATGTCGTAAGAAAAGCAAGAGAAAAAAATCAATATACTCAGAAACTAAAAGTCACACAAATTAATTTTGCAGTATGAAAAATGCTAGACATTTTTATGCTTTAAGACATACAATGACAAGCAGACACTATTCTGCACATAATTAGCATGACAATCCAATCCTGATAAAACTTGGAAAAGAAGAAAACTTAATTACTACTTTACAAATAAAATCACACACTACTTCCAATGCAGGCTTCTGCTTTCTTTGTTATTAAGACACAACAAAAGAAGAATTTTCTTTATAGAAATTCACAGTTTATTGGAACAGCACATTTTCTAAAATGTCATGTCTAATAGGTTCTATGACTTGCTACTATCCTTGGGTATTCAGACAGACAGGTATATTCACCAGGATTTGAAATCCAAGACTCTGCTATAAAATTTTAAAATGCCAATTAGTGTAGCTCTCCTGAGCTACATGTTCTCAAAAACAAAAAATTATAAAAATAATCTATTTGAAAGGAAGTAAATGAAAAGAAGTTACGCTAAGACCTATGTTAGAGAAATAAGTGCTAAAAGTATATGTTTGAAGTCCAAAAGCCAACTGAAAACACAAACTGCTGAAACAGGCACAGAAATTCGATTCCTGACTCAGTTCCTAACTAAGTAGGAAGAGAGCAGCTAAGAATTTCCTTCAATATAATAAATGCTGCTCTTAGTGTAGAATTTAGTACATGAACCCAAGTGGCAATTTCATCATCATTAGCAGCAACATCATACCAGATCTAAGTAAAGCTAGGACTTATTCTAGTTACTGTACACAAATTTTAAGAAGTACTACTCATCAGAATATTATGAACTACTACTTTTTCTGTTTATAAAGAGTGGGGAATATAGAAAAACAGAACTGATCTAAGAGGAAGACAAATTAGAGACTCAGTCCCATTTTCAGGATGAAGCACATTTTCAGCAAAGCAATGTACTTAATGTAACTACCTGTATTCAGCTTTTCAATTTAGAAGTGTTTTACCCCGTTATCAGACAGCTCAACAGAAATAAAGCTTTCATGTTTTGAAAGTGTTAGGGCTTTATGAACTATAGCTGCTCATGTGAATGACCTGAAAACATAATCTTACAGATTATCAAATCAATTTTCTGAGGGGGACGTGGTCACATTTTCAATTTCTTGCATTTATTGAAGAGGATTAAAAACCATTTCAACACCAAACGAAAAAAACTAAGAGCATCTAACTGAAGTAGAGATACAGCAAAAAACACATTCCTTCCACCAACTTCCTGCTGCCTGCCCAAACAATTAGGCTGTTGTGGAAGAATTTTAGTCCAATAGTGGACAGTGGAGCTCTTGAACAAAAGGAAAAAGGAAAAGGTTAACTAAAGAAATATTCAGGTTAAATTAAAGTATTTTCTGTGTGAACCAAGTTTTAAATTGGTAATAAAGAAACAATTAAAATATCAAAAATAGAAAACATGAGAGTAAATAATAAAGAGAGTAATTATTTAACTCTAAGTGATTCTACAAGCAAAATGTTAGCATTTCCAGTTTAGAGCTTTAAACACCAGCATTTACGCAAATTAGATGGCAAAAAATCCCGCACATCCTATAGCAATGCTGAAAAAAACCCATTTTCCTAGAATTTAAGCATTTTGAAGATATAAAAATAAAACTCTCAGAAAAAGGATTTAAAATAACTAACAGTAAACAAGCACTCAGAGTTGGTATTTTAACCTTATCTAGATAAAAAGCTTCATTCAATAGGAAAGAAAATAATTTTCTGCAATACTTACAGTTGGTCGAATAAACTCTTAATACTTGAAGACATGGCAATATAAGCCTGGGGTTCTGCAAATTGTGCTTCACTAAATTCAATGATATGTTTAGGGCACCATTTATCCTTGCTTTCATGCCAATCTTCTTGTCTGACAACAAACAAATACAAGATCAATCACACTAATTTTGAAATTATTATTAAAAAAATAGAAGTTAAATGACTGAATTTCTTCTCCTGATGTCAACTCTGCTTATCCACTTTTCAACATTCTTTCCTCCCCTCTAATTTACTCATTCTCTTGTTCTCCTTTACCAATTCAGAGTACATGGATGCTTACACAGTAACAAAAAAAATTTAATTAAGTTTCAATTAAAACTGTAATTAATAAGCCATAATATCACCTTTTGGACCAATTTTTGCAAGAAGAGTATGAAGAAGAGTCATTAATTCTTCATTTGGTGGAGAGCTTTTGTTGGCAGTCAAAAGCAGCTGTAACAAAACATGTGTCCCTCCTTTGGTGACTAAGACACTTGCTCTCCGACCACCACCTAGAAATTAAAATTGAACTGGTTTAAAGCCAAAGAACAACTAAATATCTAAGATACAGTTACCATTAAGTTAGTCTTTAGAACAGCAATGTTTTCTTTATACAAGACCATACTATACAAGGACATGCTGGACTTAGACTTAATCTAGCAACATAAATTATTGTGTAGGATTATTAGAATGGTAACTTCAGTCTTTACATTCTTTTAATTCTGAATATAAATCCACTTCAGCAAACAACAATAAACAAAAACCAAAATAATGATCATTTACAAAAAACACAACAACAATAAAAGATAACTAGCCAAAACAAACAGAAAATATGAGAAAAGAATGCACAAATATCATCATATATTATTCCTTAACAAAAACTTACCAACTGAGACTACCTCAATGAGAATATGCAATATATTTATAATAGTTTGAGCATCTCTTGTTTTCTGCAATAAAAAAGGAATATCCAGGTTTTACACAGCAGTCTAATACAACGGTTTAGGTACTTAAAGCTAGGAGAAACTGCCACCACAAAATCAAGTGGAACTTTGATGTACCAACCCAGCTAACCATCCTAATATGCAGCCCAAATTAACCACAAAACCAATTAAAATATACTTCGTAATATGTCCCATCAACTAGAACTGATAGGTGACAAGAAATTTATTAGAATATCTAAAAATAAGGGAGAGAAATTCACAAGTAGGTTACTTAAAGACAGTACCTATTCATTACAGACCAACACAACTTTTAAGACTCCATATGATAACAACATATTTCACAATACAAATATAATAAAAATACATATGTTTCGTAATGATAAAATGCAAAACTGCTATGAACCCACCACCATACAAATTAAAAGATTTTACCTCTAGGGTTGACAGAATAACATCTATTCCAGTGGAGCCCTTGGAAGTCATCTCCTTCTTGGTTTTTTCTGTCAGTGAGAAAAAGACTAATACTGGCTTGCAGAAAAAAAGCATATTATCATCTACAAATTGACAAGAAAATCTACATACAAATAATAAAACCCACTAAAAACTGCATACATGTATGTAAAACTATGTAAAAGACTTCAGCAATTTTAAAACTAATTTTTCTTTTCACTTGTTCAACAATCTTGTGATAGCCTAGAAGAAAAGGCAGTAAGGAAAAATATCAGTAAGAAAGCTTCCTTCCAGATACGTCTACTTCTCATGCATATATACATACAAGCATATATACATATGAAGTGAATTATTACTTAAATTACAGCAGTATGACAGTACAAAATGGGCTCAGCACTATCAATACTATACTAGATAGCATTAAACATGGTCTTAAACAGGTGTTTTCAATCATCTGTGACAAAAACAGATGGGTAATCAAGTTGACTAAACAAAAACTAAAGTCCAGCAAGGGAGATAAAAAAAGGAAGGATTAAAAGGGGAACTACTAAAACCACAAAGCTTCGATAATTACCTTGACTCTGAACCAGATGAAGGAGCTTTGAGGTAACATATCTGGCACTGTCTGATTCTCCTAACACAGTATCCAAATTGATCTTCTCCAGCTGTGACAGCAGGGATATAGCCCGAGAATTGGAAGAAACACTACAAGAAAGATAAAATTTTGTTGTTGGTGGTTTTTTTTCCTCTTAAATATATTATCACAGAGGCATTACCACCATTCCTAATTGGCCCAGTGGCACACCATCTTTGGAGCCACCAGGGATTGGCTCTGCTGGACATGAAGGAAACTTCTGGCAGCTTCTCACAGAAGCCACCCCTGTAGGCCACCCCACCTCCCCACTACAAAAACCAGCCATGCCAACTCAATACATTTGCCAACAAAAATGGCCTTGAAAATGTATTTTAGTGTAAGACATCATTCCAATCCAGACACCCATACAGACAGGTAGATTAGAAAGAATTGCTCTAAGTATTTACAGTATTCTAAACAGAAGCAGCCTAGAAACTATTCTATTTTTTCCTTAATTTAAGATCTAACAATTATTTGGGAGAGTTTTAAGATCCGCATTCCTACATAACAGTAATTTTTAAACACATGTTTAACATTTTAATTGTAGTCATGCAATTAACTACAGGAAAACTATGACTTCCATGCATTAACTACCTTGGTTTTTCATTTGTAACATTAGAGTCCTACAATAATCCACAATAATTCATTTTACACACACATTGCTCTATCTACAACATTAAATTCTACAACACTAGCTTTACAAATACAGTCAGTTTTGTTTATAACAATGAGGAATTATTATGCCTTGATTTATACCTTGCACCTGTGTAAACATTTCACACTTACAGTTAACTCTACTAAAATGTTAAAATCAAGGGGAAAAGCTAGCTGAGCGCAAACATTCTACTGCCAACAAGGTAAACTGATGTAAGAGCTGCTGAGGAAACTGCTTCCACCACTCTCCCTTTTCCACACTGACATCTAAATGAGAAGCATAGCCAAAAATCAGTTTCAGATTACAGATGATACTTACAAGCTGATAAAAACAGGAATAAGAAATGGTTATATTAATTACAACTCTAAAATAAAAGTAATTTTACATTGTGAAGTAAGCATATCAACTTCTCAGTTATTTGCTAGATTTTAATTTCAAAGCATTTTTTAAATCCAAATTAAATCTGTCTTGGGTGCTGAATTAGTAATTTCCTAGTATAAGCAAAGCATAATGTCTCCAATCCTTTCTCATCATCCAACAACAGGCTGAATAGTATAAAGCCATTATTATTTGCATAACCTTTGTTTTGCTTATTTCTCCTTCTTCATTTATCCACTGAACTTGAAATGCTTCAAAATTAACCTAAGATTGTAATGAAATCCATGAAGCTCTGTTGATCCAATACACAAACTGAAAAATTTATATAGGATGTTATCTTCACCAGGTCCACAATTAAAACAAGTAAGAGTCCAGGCAACCCACATATAAGCTGATGTGTAAGAAAACTTTTGCTTCAACTTTTGTTTTGTATGTGTATTATTTCCATTGTGGTATGTCATTGGTCTCACAATGAAATAAATGTCATTTGAAAGCTGAAAACAAAGAAAAGCAAAGCTGATGCTCAGGAATAATAATAATAAATTTTTTTTACAAGTTTTTGCAAAGATAAAATTCATTTATAGGCATTAAAATGTCAGAGAAAACCTGATCTTTGACTGCTGCAGCCTGGAAAATTCAAGCAAAACTGACACATGGAAACAATTTACCATGTACAGAAAGCTGGCATCTAACATAATTTCTCCATTGCTAATAAAAGCTTCAAAAGGTTTAGGTAGGTTAAGTCATTCTCAGTACTAGGTGGTATAACAACTCAAGTTACAATCTCCTCCTGGGGACAGAGTTTCTACCAACAGCAATAAGAGCTTATTACAACAGAGATATCTTTAGAATAGTTTGAGGTTATTCATCTTTTACAAAGTCTTCCAACATAAATATAGCCAACTACACTTCATGTCTTCAGCATACACAGTAAAGCATCCTTGAAAATTAACACCAGCCGATGCCGAAATAAATATGAAAGTCCTTATTTCCTCTTAGTTGTGGCTGAGTTTTCTTCTTAAAACATGAATTATACTCTTATTTACCAGTATTCTACACTAATACACATAGTGGTTACAAAACTGACAGTTTTCAATGCCTGCACAGCCATCAAAAAGGCAGTAGGACAGCAATTATGGCAGTCAGCCAGACATACAGGAGCAGCGTCAGTAATATTGCTGCAACCACCATTTGACCTCAGAACAAATAAAAGCCCAAGCTGGAATGAGACTCTCTTATATTTGTAATGCAAACCCATGTGTTTTGACCAACAAACTATTCAGGACCTAAATCTAGAAGACAGTTCTCCAAAACAGAGAGGCACCATGGAATTCAGTATTTTCAATCCAACAGCAATAAACAGTAAGAACAAACTCTGTCCTGTCAGAGGTATGTTTTCGCTCAAGCTGCTAACATCGCAGAACCTCAAATAAATACCCTGAAGACTGTGGCCAGACTTTCATGGTGACCAGACACAGAGACACAGCAGGAACCAAAGACTCAGGAGGAAAAGTTGAAAATTTCCCATGCTTGAACTGTGAAGGCATAAAAGCCCATGGGTTCCTTTGTTGGTGGTCACTCCTCGGAAGCACCAGCCCAAGCTGTTTCTGTGGTACTGCACCATGAATAAACTGGTGTGTAGAATGAGACATCAGAGACTCTGCTAAGGGAAACCTAGGGTCAAACTGGTACAAATGCAGTGCAGACCAGTCACACACGAAATCTGCCTGGAGTATGCAATATAAATTTGAGTCATCACGCATCAAACTAGAAGAGGACTAATTATGGTTTCCACTCAGTCGAAAGCCATTGTCAGGAGGAATGAGATGACCCAGACTGACCTCCCACACCAACGTGCAGCTGTCCAGGTCTCCAGCTGCAGTGGGTGCCTGAGCTTGTCACTGATGCTGGAAAGCAGCAGAGACACTATACGACTAATTTTCCCACAAGGTGAAGAGCCCTTCTTTTTCCTAGGAGTGACATTTTTCACCCCATCCATTCGAAAGCCTTCTCACAAGAGCACTCTGTCAATGAGGGTTAGATGGAGTCTCTATAATCTTTAGTTACTAGAAAACATGACTAAGGAGCACCAGGAGAACCTTTGTAACACCATAAAAACTGTTCTCTTCAGATTTGGACAAACACTACAGCTGTGCTTCATGACATATATATGCCAAACCAGTCCTTGACAACCTGCAAAAATGACTCAATAACTAAAGGCACTCTCATTCTAACGCATCATATCCCTTCACTTGAAAGGTTTTTCTCCCTGAAGTTTAATCTTGACATTTCTGGCACTACTTATTACAAATGCAACTGTCCTTTATCCATTCCAGTGACACAGCTCTCTAAGCACAGTATCTTGGCACATATTTCCATCAAATATTCTTATCCATCTTCTGCATTTCACAAGAGTATTTTGAATTAATGTGGCCCTCCACTAGTTTTGCAGATCTTTCCAGCTTCAAATTGTCTGTACTTTTAACAACTTTCTTCTCTTACAGATCATTGGTAAACAATCAGAATATTTCCCATCATTAGCTGTAACCGGAAAGAGAAAGAGCACATCCAAAATAAACTGTACACCACTTCTTTCTGACCGCCATCAGCAACTACTGATCTAGTATCCAGTCAGTGCTCTACTCTGTCCAAAAACAGCCAATAATTATAATTCTAGGATAGATTTAGACTTTAAGCATCTCAAGGTGAAGTTTACCAGGCTTACTTGGCCATGTACAGTTCATGTCTCCACAGGCAGCAAACTCTTTCTTCATCCCACATTCAAATGCCGTAGCTCAAAATGCCCCTCACAGCACCACTTTGCTTGCATAAAGGAAGCACTGAACACCCCTGTCATTATCTCAGCTGTTACCAAAACTTACAATATGACTCTAGCTAACCAGAGAGTTTTGTGGATTTCCTCCTTCTCTGGTCAGGAAAGCCACAAGTAGATAAGAAGGAAGCATGCCCAGACTGTGAGGAGCAGAGGACTTCAGGGGGTCACACTTGAAAAAGAACTACCTCAACAAGAGGTCCACATTTGAAAGAGAACTTTCTCAACAAGAAAACATATTCTCAAAGAAAGATTCCTCGCTACAGGGACATTTCTTTCCGTTCCAAAAGATTAAAGCATTCAAATTCTGATCATGAAGAAGTGCTACATTTACAGTCCTCCATTACTCATTGTGTGCCACTCACTGTGCAAATGCTAAAACCCATCACTGTAGCTTTCTAAGTGTCTACTCACAAAGAGAAAAATGACTCTAAGTCACGGCTGCTTATAAGATTTCAGTTATCTTTGAATGGCTCTTGGCTATTCACCTTGCAAGAAGCCTTACAAAATACAATAATCAAATGGATGATGCCATCAGTTTCTCAAGTGTACCTACTTCCTCTGAAACTGCTGTTTGCAGTCAGCCAGCACACTGATGTATAAGGGAGTTCCTTCTTCCCCCGCAGCTAACAGATCTGTATTTTGGCATGTTACAGTGAGCCTTTAAAACCTATTTTAAATCAGGCAGGCTTCTCTTGAGTTTGTTTTGATTTTATTCCAATGCAAATAATTTCAAACTATTTTTTTTCCAACCACTTCCACAGTTACCAAGTAATCTTTAGAGAGCTGATACGTCTGATTAGTTCATAGCTATCACCATAATTTATTCATGACTTAGGGAACAACTGTTTTGAATTGCAGGGATGGAAACTTTCATTTTGTCTCTCTAAGAAGAATAAATGGCACTTAAGTAGCCACTCTGCAAACATCTAATATTCTTTGTGATAGTATATTTTATGTATTGTAATCTGTAGTATTTTCAAGAATACTCATTGCTGACAGAACTTGCTTTGCTTATCTTCATGCCTACGGGGATAATCTACCACAAGAACAAAACCTAAGAGGTTGTTTTTACCATTTCCTTTGATCTGCTCCTCACAAAAACAGGAACAACCAGTCTTGTAACAAGCTGTTCCACTCAAAACTGGCAAAAGTGAGGATTCTACACACAAGAATTTAAATTCAATTTTTAAATAGACTCCAAGATACAAAACTAATTCACAGTAGAGCATGTTCTTCATGAAAATTCACCCCCTCAGGCAGAAAATAATTGGTACTTCAGAAAACTAAGACTGAAGCCAAAATTCCCAATTTTGTTGACTTTACTTTTTTTTGTAATCTGATTAGTTGGTTTGATTTAACAAGGCAGTTTAATCCATGCTACCTTAAGAAAAAAGGAAGATTGAAAGCCTTTAAATAGTTTTCTGACACTCAACAGCGTACCAGAGATAATCTCATAAATTTCTCAAATGCTTGCTAAAACAAGTTCACATGAAAATAACAAACACAACTTTTCAACTTGACACCTTCTGAATCCCACTCTGGTTTTGTCCTAGCTATGTGTTGGATTCCAGGATTGTTGCAGGATGACACACATCTTATGACAAATTCATGGCTTCATACACAGTATTATAAACATCTTCTTTAATTCCTTCAGTAGAAATAATTTTTGCATGCCAATATGTGCATGACATTATTAATTTTCAGTTAAATGTAATATATATTTTATATTTGAACATGTCTAACACTAACTGAAAATGTAGATTTAAAAACTTATTTATGAAATGTGAAGATACTTTGTGTTAATCAGTATTGATTCCCTCAATGTTTTAGGACATCAACTTACACATTCCTACCAGGAACCTACAATATATATTTTCCTTATCTTCTTACTAAAATAAAGACTTTTTTCACAAATCTCATATAGCTTGATGTTAAGACATGACCGTAGTTTTAAATTTACCTTTTTTCAGATGGTGTTTTTACTTTGTTCATATCGGAAATACAATTCTTCAAATCACCATCTCTGATAACCTGTAAGATATTAAACAACTACATATTATCAACATCTTTTGTTTTTTAAAGATAAAATGCTGCTACCATACTGAATGTCCCTGCACTAGAAATGCTAAAGAATTCACACTGATTGCATTTCTCCACGCAGTCACAAGCTCTTCTCACTCCAAACTATTTGATCCAGCTTTTAAAATAAACCATTGCATTCTAATATGGAGTATGATTCTACATTATAATTCAGGCCTACCAAAGTTCAGAAAGTCTGATTACAATAAAACAGAAACTTTATCAGTCATTTACAACACATTATTTTCTTGTCAATGACAGAATTTTATCAAGTAAAGTTTTTGCTGAAGCCAATAAACACACTTTTTGAACTTACTTGACAATGTTATGAAATCCCACAACATACTGATTTCTGACTGCCTTTTCATGCGTCTATAGAATAACTAAGACTAGAGGCACAGTGAGAAACATGGAGTATTTGGTGTTCTCATTTAAGCAAGACCTGAATACATTTCTTGGACAGAAACCACATCATGCCAAGGACTCAGTTTTCCTATCCATTTAAGGACACAGTGTCCTCAGAGCACACCGCTTCCTCAAATGGTGCCTCCAAGCAATTAAGGTTGCAGTCCAAAGGGCCATTAACTGAACATCAGCACTTCCATTTGAGATCTAGTATGAATGACAGACCAATACTCCCACTGTGAAAAAAACAGTGTCCCCAAGAGCACAGTGGTTACCTTAAAGGTGGAGACAGAGAAAAGGGGAAAATGGATGTTCAAAGATATGGGTGCTGAGAATGACAAAGATAAAGCAGTCTTCTCTTGGGAAATACAGGCAAGAAATTCAGCCAATTACACACACACAGAGCTGCCCTCCATTCTCTTCTCCCCAAAAAAATGTATAAAACCTCTCAAAAATCCTCATTGGTTAGCACATTAAAATAATTAAAGTAACTCCTGCTAAATGCCTAAAGCAGATGAAGCACGAAGCAAGCTTATTTCCAAACTTACCTAAAAGCAGAATCTTTTCCCAGGAGCCAGGAATAAATGCTTAACTTTTCACAAGAATTCCAGCTTGACTCAAGTTAACAGGTGTCCTAGGTTTGTCCAAGTACGCTTCAAGTATAAACAATCTTGAAATCCTTTAAAGAAAATAAATAGTTACAAGAGAAGAGCTGTGTCCACCACATTATCGACAATTTCATGAATTATAAAGCTGGAATTATTCCACCCAGGTTGCCGGTCTTACTGGGGGGAAATTAGACTCTTGGATTCAAGTAGCCAAGTGCTGTTTTGCTAGCAGCAAAAGTATGACCTGCTGTCATGCAGATGATGAACAGTCTGCCAGTGCCAATAGTGTCTATATATTATAGTGTCCTGAACTGCTGTACAAGTGGAGCCAGCTACTGTGCTGAACCATCTTGAACTGCGAGGTCTTAGTCTGTTTGTCTAAATTCACCACAAAGTATTTCAGTAAGCACTAAAGTGCTTACTGATGCTCCACATCAAGGGTAAAAGCCAAGTAAAAAAGAAAAAGCACAAGAACAAAACCAACAAAAACCAACAAAAACCAACAACCAATCAGAAGGAGCAGGGAAAAAATGAAAAGGGAAATGTACATAGCAGCAATCCAGAGAGTTGTGGTGGAACACCTATGCATACTAATGCAAAAAAAATTCTCTTTAACATTTTATTAGGTAATGAAAAAAACCTTCCTAATTATTTTTAAACTTTTTGAGAGTATCCTTATTTTGATTGAAAGCTAAAGGCAGAAGGCGAATGAATTTACACATATTTTAAACAACGCCACTTGCCTGCCAGGGCAGCAAGAGCAGATGAAAAATTAGCATTAGTTCTGCTTGTGAAGGAAGAACAACAACTGAATGAAAGCACCTCAAGCTGGAGGGAAACAGAAGAGATCAACAAAGTGTTGACTAGGTAAAACGCCAAACTGGTAGATGTTGGATTCTGTGCAATCTCCCTTTGCCATTTCACCTTGCCTGTGAAATGTTATTTCACCCATCCTTCCATCTACACAGGGGAAACAGGCAGTCTTCACAGGAAATTTCTCCAGCCAGGTAAGGTTCCAAATCAGAAAGCTGCACTTGCTGTAATAACATTATCAACAGTACCATAAATTAAATGGACTGCATGAAGTTATACACAATTTTCACATTTTCCTTTCTTCTTAGAAAAGCACCTATCTGCCTCACACGTAGGTGAATTCTTTGTCACTGAACCACAGAGTCACCTTCTCTGCTGATCCACCTCTTCAATATCATGAAAATTTAACACTCACTGACAAAGTTCATGCAAAAGGAAAGAGGATAGCCCTTCCAGTATTTACCTTTCATATAAAGTTTTGGCATTTGCTGAAATGCAAGAGTAACATGGAATCCATGGAACTCCTACTTCTTGGATAAACACTCTAACTGCAAAACTACTCTACAAAATTGCAAGGACCATCACAAAGCAATCTTCTTTTGCTCAAAACAACAACTAAAGAAAAGAACTTACACCATTTCATTCAGACCTCATATTCAGATGTGTCTATTAGGCATTACTGGGAGTGCCTACAGAGGACTTCTACAAACTCCATCTTCCTGAATACCGAGTTAATATATATGTACTAGAAGAACACCAAGATGCTCAGCCTCTCCAAGGCAGCAATAACTCTGGTCAGACATCGTAACAGGATTCAGAGTTTTTATTGACACAGGTTCTGTGGGTCCCAGCATAAGAAGGATGTGGAGCTGTTGAAGCAAGTCCAGAACAGGGCAATAAAAATGACTGTAGTGGTGGATCAATTCTCCTATATAAAAGAAGGCTGAGGGAGTTGGAACTGTTAGCCTGGAGAACGCTCTGGGGAGACCTTAGAACAGCCTTCCAGCTCCTAGAGAGGACCTACAAAAAAGCTGGAGAGGGACTTTTTACAAGGGCATGTAGGGATAGGACAAGAGGCAATACAACTGTTTTAAACTGAAAGGACAAAGGTTAGACATTAGGAAGAAATTCTTTACTGTGAGGTTGGTGAGGCACAGGAACAGGTTGCCCAGAGAAGTTGAGATGCCCCACCCCTGGCAGTGCTCAAGGCAAGGCTGGATGGGGCTCAGAGCAACCTGATCTGACAGAAGATGCTCCTGCTCCAGGTGGCTGGGTTGGAACCCAATGGTCTTTAGCTCCCTTCCAATCCAAATCTAATATTCTACAAAGACCAGTAGCGGCCTGCATGTGCGGTGAAAGGGGAATTAGTAATCCTAATACTGTGTGCTTAAAGCTGGACACTAATGACATTCCATTAGCACAGTGACTGGACCTCAGGGCTCCAGCAAGAAAACATACAGCGATTACAACCTGGGTCACAGAATCCAGATACCGCTATACTCTTTTATTACAAACAGCTTCAGCCCCAGTTTCTCTCCTGTGAGTCGAGGAACTCCTAGACTTGGGCTTTTCTGTGACAACTACTAATTTGATGTTTTGTCCCTTACAGCAACCCCTGAATATCGCACATGAAATAGTCAGGATGTTTCTTGTCCAAACTCTTCACTAGGGACAGCTTGATCTCACCTATCTGTATCTGGCGCACAGTACCTAATAACAGAAGGAGTGAATTAAAAACAAGCAAATGCTGCTAACCATATACTTTGCATGCACTGTCATGTAACTCTCTTGCATCTTCTTTAGGATTCTGGAACCGAAACTGATGCATGTATTTCAGGGGGAAGTGAGTATACCCCTTTTGTATTGCAAGCTGACAGGTGGAGTTTATACATGATAGGAAAGAGACATCTTTAAATAAAACTGAAGAAAACAAATTAAACACAATACAACAATGCAAGGCTCAATTGCACCAAAACCTGCCATTAAGTGTATTCAGTATAAATTGCTTAACCACTAATGGACGATAAAAAAGGCAGACACAAAACCAAATTTCAATCTTTAATCTGAAATCATGGTAAGAAAAAACACATAGTCACCATTACAACACATTAGTGCTGAGCACTTCTGTTGTTTTGATAACATCATATTTGAGAGAAATTCTCATAAATTAAACACCAATAATGTCACATCTGAGGCTCAAAACTTTTATTTTAACCAACAGCACCTCTACTTTCATGTTAGCTTTTTCTTCCTCAAAACTCGTAGAAATTGTACCTCTCAAAACCATGGAGAGTTTTCACGCTAAAATCCTCCTATTAGAACTTTCTCTTAAGGGAAAACAAGGATAATCTCTCTGTCCCTGAAGCCGAAGGACATTCTCAGTTTACATAAACAGAATACACATGCTTCAATTGACCAAAACACTTTAACACAAAACATGCCTGCCTTGGAAGGATAACTAACTAAAAAAAAATTGAAGTACCTTTGCATTTTCTTTACTAAAAAACCTCTCACCACCCAAAAAACCAGCAAGACCAAACAATCATGCACAAGAAAACCCAAATAATAATTTTAAAAAGCTCAACAACAAAACACAAAACCCCCACAACTAGAAAACAGACTACTTGAAAGAGCCAGAGATGTCTGAAATTTTCGATGGCTAATACTCCAATTTTCCTGCAATGTACTTTGTAACTACATTCCAAAAGAACACAGTTTTTTCCAAGTAAAACCACAAAAAACAAAACCAAGTATGGATATACAAAATTTATCGATACTACTGAATCTGCTCTACTTGCAGGATATTCTGTTTTCTTTGTTTTTATTTTCCAGAAACTTATTTTCTTAATAAATGCTATACAGAAATACGTATTTTTTGAGTGTTCATTATATATTAAAACATATTATCATAAATAGACAAGCTGCTAAAACTACATATCAAACTATACTCACCAAGAGAAAAAACAGAATTTAAATTTTTTTATGTCTATTTACCGCAATAGCTGTGCAAAACCTGTATGATTGTTCATCTATATGTATTTCCATGTTTTGCTTTGTATCCAAAGCTTGGTGCATCCCAAAATATTTTTGAAGCCAGAGCTTGGAATTCACTTATAATGGCCATGGACCTATTGATTTGAAAGGTGAAAAAAAGTAACCACAAACAAGTCTGCAGCAAGTAAGTAATTATTTTCATGTGTATTTATTTATCAGATAGTGCAAGCAAGTAGCTGAGCAAAATCAGCGCCCAAAAAAAGGCATATTAATATGCAAAAAAGGGAAGGAATACAAAATCTCAGGTGACAGAATAGTGTCAAAATGCAATGAATTAAAAATTAAATACAGAAACCACCGGTATGAACTAAAAAAATATGTAATTATTTTAAAGTTTATAAATGCTAGGCACAAAAAAAAAGCCACATTGAAACCCTGAAGGTGATCAGGTGATTGCATTCTGAGGTATGCTTCCAAAAGCACTTTTACCTCTCACAGAAGTAAATGTGAGCTCCCCCAGTTCAGTGCAGATTAAATCAGAAGCAAATGCACCTTTCACAGAATCTCATTACATACATCCCAAAGACTCAGAAGCTGTACATAGGTCAAAATATTGTTTTTCAAAATATTTATAAGTCTGTTTAAACAAAACCAGATAAAAAGACTTCTGCATTCTTTGTGCTCTGGGCAATCTGAATTCCAAAATACCATTTGTGGTTTACATTTTTAAACGTGGAAGCAAATTGTTTGCAAGAACAGACTATTTACCTAAGTAAATTTACACTTGTAGGAATACACTGTTAAAAATTTAGGATAACCAGCAACACATAGGAGCCAGAGTCACAGTGTCTGCACCAAAAACAACCTACCCAAAAAGCTTCTAGAGACCAGGTAAACACCGTGGTAATCAGCACTCTAAATATGGCAAAACCACACAAAAAACACACACCATACAGAAATGAGCAGTATGTCACCTGACATTACACAAAAAAATTATTCACCAGAACAGCAGAATGTTCTTCCTTTGACAGCAGTAAGAACTGGTTACTGCTATCAATACAGTGGAGGAGTCTTCATCATCTCAGCCTCTTGCACCATAAGGAGGACTATCCATTTGCAAAAGTCTCAGCAATTATATCGTAAGTAGACCCTCTGGCTATTTAATCCTTTACTCTTTCATACCTGACACACTGTTTTCTAGTTCAGAGTCTCAAGTGACAACTTACACAAGTATATTTTTGAAAAACTGTCTGGTTGTGGGCTGTTTCTTGGGGTTTTTTCTCCGAGAATGCAGTTCTGTTTTAAAGCCACACAAACTAGAAAAGTTATTCAATGTGAACAATTTCCATAATAAAAACATGAGACCTAATGCTAGGCAAAAAATCTCACAAAGCTAATTGGAGATGCCAGAGTTATTTGTTCAAACTGCTTTATGTCCTGAAAATTCAATCCACAGTACAATTCATAGAGGTTTTGATTACCAATAAACCAACCTAAAAATCTGTGGAAATCCTTCAAGCTTCACAATTAAGTTTCAAGTTGGCAAACACTACATTGTACTCACTGACAATCTAATAAGCAGAACCATATACATACAGAACTATAACTAATGTGGTAGTAAGAATTTGTTTTCTGAAGTTCACTATTCCTAGCCCTGAACCTTCCACAAGCACTGGAAAACAAAACCAGAAACTCTCCACTCCGGCTGGATGGTCACTTTGAGGAAGTTTCACAGGAATTAAAAGACCTAGTCAACAGCCCAGAGAGAGTCAATTTTCAGGACCAGCTGGTTTTTAATTGAATTGCAAAATAAGACAGAATGGCATTGAGTACACACTGAACAGTTATCTCTTCCTAAGATTTTAATATGCAGCAGTACAAAAAGCTTTTAGTACCATCAGAGTATTATAATATACCTAAAACTATCTTAGAAGTATTTCTTACATGAGAACAGTTTGTTCAAGATAGCAGAAAAACTAGAGATACTTTTCTTCCAGATGTAATTGCAAGACTTTATGTGGAAATGGCAAAAAACAATCCCTTATCTAATGACTACCCAATTCCTCTAGGCAGAAAAGAAATAATCTGAAGTTTCTGGTAGAAGATAATCTAATTTGCAAATCTAAAACAAAATGAAAAGGCTAATAATCTTCACCAGTCAAAGAAAAAATACTTCTGAAAATCAGTTACTGCCTTTCCCTTATGCCATTTGCTATAAATATTTATAGTAGGGAACAAAAAAGTCAGCTGATTAGCTTACCCATTGCTGCATTATAGCAAAGTGCTGACTTTTTGACGTGACTAGATAAACTGCAGCATATAATCAGACATTCAGAACGACATATATAAAGCTTCACTGAAGACTGAAGCACCAAAGTCCTTCACAGCAGGCTGCCAACTATGTCATGCAGCCATTACCACCAGTTCACTTGACTGCAAAAACGAAGTCTGACACAAGTAGACAGAAAAGCTAAGCAAACAAGCAAGCAAAGCATTTGCTGGGAAAGGAGCAAAATAAAACACCAGTAACTTTATTTCTTGCCTGGAAAGAAGCTCCTAGAAAGTTACTGGCATTGCAAGCATAGGGTTACTTCAAGATATGACAAACTTGCTGTCATCAGGGTCACATAGTATCACGTTCAAAGCTTACGTGATTTAAGCTACCAGAAATACTGCAAAAGTCAGCTATTTCTTGCCCAGCCAGGATAACCCTTTCATCAGGTAGAAGGTGAATGGAACACTGAGGGAGAGGAAGCAATAAAAACAGCCAGAAGGAAAAGGACAACCATAGCAATAACGAAGCATTTCCCTACACAAAGAACTGAACAAGAAGTGGAAACCTAGTGCCTTTTGCCGGCTCTGGGAAATGCTTAATACAGTGGTAAATGTCAGAGGTGCTTTCTAACACCTAACACAGTGATTGCTCCTTTGGATTACACTGTCTTGATGGTTACGGTCAGCCGGTAAAAAAATCAACTCAGAGATCTAAACTTCCTAGTTCACTAACTGAGTTAAAGTAAACCCTCGATCCAGGCTTTAATCCAGATCAATGAAGAGAAAAGAAAAAAAAATCCACAGCTCCATGCTGCAGATTTATCTACTCAAATACACTTGTAACCCTTCAACCTCACTACCGTGCAAAAACACAATCATAAAAACCCCTAATACTCTCAGCAACTGTTCTCACTTTCAAAATCTTAATTTATACCATTAAGTTTATGAATTGTAACAATTGAAACAGTATTACCTACCTCCAGTATGCAAACCCCTCAATGTCCTGTCTCTCAGAAATATTCAGTTTTATAAAGGATGTAGTGGAAGTTTGTATGTGCTTTGTAACACACTAAATGTTTTAGGATGACATTTTCAGGGCTGTTGCCTCTGCAGCTGTTGTAAAAGAAAGGAAGGATGTTTGGGTGCTCCCTCCTCCCCCCTGCTTCCAGTCTTTCTATGGTTAACTGCATTTCCAAATGGAAACCATGTTGAATCATCCATGTATCCAGGACATACACTGGACAATTCATAATCTTCTTGATGCTTAGCACAGGATATTGGACAGTTAAGCTGCAGATAGTGGCAGGGCCTGAAAACATACCCAGAGATACACTGCCATCACAAATCTCTCCTAAGCACTCACACAAGCCAGCTGCCTTGTTCACCACTCACACTCACTCCGAGAAACCTGACTTCCCCTCCAAGTTGTTTAAGGAGTTTCAACACTTCAACTACTGCAGTTGTACTCCAGAGCCAGAGCAACTTGATTAGCAGTCAGTGCTTTTAGACATTAGCAATTCATATCACAGGAGCAAGCAGCTCACTGATACTGGAATTCAAGGAGACGTTTCAAATAACCTATTGAGAGCCAAGAAACAGGTGATCCCCAGCTATGTCTAGCAGAGTATCACCATAAATTTTAAAGACTGCGAAGTTTCTAATCATGAGACACACTGCTGACAAGCTGTTGAGTGACAAGCTGAATGTTTTTCCTAAACTAAAACCTAAACACAAGGTGAAATAGCAAACTCCTTCTGTGAGCTAAAAGGACTTCATAGAGCCCTTCTCCTTTTTTTCTTTAGATGTAGCTTCTCACACAAAATTTCAGGGAAGTTGCTCCCAGCGGCAGTAAGATAACTAATACAAATCTTCTGCCATGACAACCGAATACTTTTCAAGCTCAAAAGCTTCGATTTGAAAAATAATCTCTTAATTTCTTCAAAACGAAAACTAAAGTAAGAGCACTGCCACCTCCAACACCTGAACTGAAAGTTTAGCCTGAGATTAGGTATCGCTTCACACAAACATATATTAGGTGTCACTTTACACACCAAGACTACTCCTTGGTTTGAGATCATTTCCACCCTTTTTGTAAAAAATAAAGGCAGAATCTTTTTTTTAATGAAGCTCTAAAAAAAAAAAAGTACTTTGCTTAATTTATGCTGGCATAAAAAAAAACAATCACAGTAGTGAACTGAAACATCAGAATATATGTGTTAAAATTATCTTGACATTAAACAGGGAAGTCTCCAGGAAAGGAGATTATCTTGCCACCCCCAGCCCAAGAAATAATAAAATATTCCAACACTGACTTGCACTCACAACACACAGCATGAGGTATAATTTTCAGAAAAACACTTGGGTCATAAGTATGATTTCACTGAAGGATTAACCAAAAGGTGGGGCTATCCCATCAGCAACATCCAGTCACCCAGCATTATACAAAATACACACTGAAAGCTACCTGGAAAACAGGGAAGCCTTTTCATGAAATATAACACATAAAAGGTAGTGCACGCATGTATTTCTTTAAAGGAACACGGGAATTTCACGGGAATACACTCACTGGACTGTTGATTTCCCAATGCTGGAAAAACAAATACCCAAAAATCAACATTCACACCACAAGGCTATACGGAAGTTTCACGGTGTTTTTACACCATACAGGTAAAAAGGAATTCACTTTCTGCCCACACATACTATAGAAAGCTTACTGTTCTAAGTATCCATAACAGTTCGTCCAGCTGAGGATTTCTAAACATCTCACAAAGCTCGGTGCCTGAGAACAGTTTACACACAAGAAAAACACCACCCCACCCCGATGTGCAACCTACTTCTCAGACCTTCTCTAGCGAGCATTTGAACCGACACCTACAAAGAAATACTTGCTGTGCGAGATTTCCACCACCGCCAAGATCAGGCAGGAAAAAGAAAAAAAAAAAAAAAGAAAAGAATAAGAAAGCAAGAAAAACCAAACCCCAAATGTGAAGAAACTCCTAGCCACGGAGCGTTAAGTCAAAAAGACGTTGGGCAGGCCGAGTGGCACGGCACATAAGGCGAATGTTACCCCAACCGCCGCATTTTGCACCCACTGCCCGCGCTGGGCTACCCTCCCACGGGGCAGGGGTGCAGAGCCGCAGCGCTCCGGCGCCGGCAGGGCCGGGGGTCACCCGCAGCCTTTGCTGCTGCAAAGAGGGGAGAGCGGGAAGCGCACACGGACCGGCTGAGCGCCGCACGGACCGCAGCGCTTGTGCTCGTCCCGCGGCCGGCGCGGGGCTCCGAGACACCGGCGGCTCCACCCCGTGCCGCGGGCAGAGCCGACCCCGGCCAGGCCCGGAAACCAGGCACCGCTCCTACCGTAGGGCCTGCGACCATCTCCGCGGGCGGGAGCGCGCAGGGCGCGGCTCCCGCAGAGATCCGCCGTGCCCGAGCGGCCCCGCACCCATCCACCGGTCCCCGGCGGGGAAGCGCCC
>VZRL01003951.1:27346-74380 GCA_013397895.1 Origma solitaria | reverse complement strand
GGGCGGCGGTGCCCGGCGCCCCCGGGGGCTGCGCGGGGCCCGCTGAGCTGAGCTGCGCGGCGGCCGCGGCTCTGGCAGCGCCGGAGTTGGTGTGGAAAGAGGGGAACCCGAGAGGCCTGAATGTCCCGAAATGCAAGCGGGAATTTAATTTCTTTTAATTGATCTCACGTATTTCCTTATCCCAGCCCCCTGAGCCTGGCAGTCCCTGCAGTCGCTTAAGAACTGGTGACAGCCTGACGCCCCCGACGGGGAGTAAGCCTGGCTGGGACGAGGGGACCCCCGGACTGCTGTTCAAAAGCCTTTTGATCCTCCCCTTTGTTTTTGTTAATTCCCGATGCCCGGGGGGGTCTTCTGCCACTGGGGCCTTTGTTTGAAGCTTCCGTGGTTCCTGTGATAAAGCTGCTCAGAGCTTGCCGAGCTCGCAGCTGTCTCTTGCGGGAACTCCGTCAGCATGAGGGGAGTTAAGCATTGCTGATACCTCACCGGCAGGCTGACCGGGAAAGCGTGGAAGTCCTCAGGGCTGCCCGCGTGTCGGGAGGTTGCGAAAGCACAAAACCAGTTCGAAAGAACTGGTCGGTGGAGTTCAAAACTTGCATTCCAGTCTGAAGTTGCTTAGCTTCAGTGCCGCAGTCTTGATACTGCTATCTGTGGAAGAAATCGGGGAAATAAGCCCATTTTCACAAATTTCTTGGAATACACTTCATATGAATAACAGACTTGCTTATGGTCAGTTTTACAGCACCCTGATTTTAATTCCTGTTGCAGAGCAGTAGGAGGATGTATAGTCTAATACTGTAAGAGAACAAAAAAAAATCAAGATGTGTGCATCTCTTGCAAGGGAGGACTTTATGCTTCCAATCTTAGTTCTAATTTGACAGTAGACACTTCAGTATGGCTCTGTACAGCTGATGCTTTGGTGTCCTTAGTTTTTGAGGTTTCACGACCTACAAGCTACTTGTAAAGAAATTATGAACAAGAACACCTTTTTCATGGAGTTTTTATTAGTAAGGTTTTTTCTGTTGGTCCATGTAACAGTAGATGTTTAAATAAAATGATTGTTGTCTTCCCTTTCTCACCTGGTTCTTGAAAAGAGAAGAAATATTCCCATGAATCACTTTTTCAAATTTATGCAAATATATGGTGTCTCTGACAGGAATTTAAAGGTGCAGCATCATGGTTATGAAAGCTACTGTAGAAGATGATGATTCAGGATGGGAACTCGGTATGCCTGACAAGATGGAAAAGAGTAATACCAGCTGGATAGATATAACCAAGGAGTTCGAAGAAGCATGTAGAGGTGAGTTGTAGTCCTTTCATTCTGAGAAAACTTGAAATCCTTTGGAAGCCTAAGCACAGTTCTTTGACTACTTCTGAGTAATAGTTTGACTCAGGTTCAAGCTTCAGATGAATGAGCCACATTGATTCTGTGTTAACTATGAAGCTGGAATTATCATGAAGCACCTCGCTTTGTTTCCTCGTCCAGATAACTTAAATATCTTTTTAATGAAAGTTTTTTCATCTTATTCATTTTCGTATCTGCTTTTTTTCCTTTGCAAAGTTTTCTTCCTTTCTCTTCTGCTAAGTGGAAATGTCATTCATGCATGCAGAGTCAACATTCTGTTTCATTCCTGTATCTTAGGGTCCAGTAATTCATTTAATTCATCAGTGTGTCATTTTTCATCTTTGAAACAAGTCTGAGTTTCTGAAATGATGTAATGCATCTTAGTAAAGGGGAAGCAGTTGCTTCCATTTAAACAGTGTCTCTATTACTGTTAGATGCTACTACTAGTTTACAGTTTTTTCAATTTGATTTTATGATGACATTAGGGAAAAATAAAAATATAAAAACTGCAGCTTGCCACACAGTTTTACATATTGATGAACACAATTTTTGTATGCCATCAAATAATTTCTCTCTGTTACTTATATCTGTGTACCCATCAAATGTACCTAAAGACTCCTTTAAAAGTACTGAGGAAAAGCAAGACTTTCAGTAGTCTCCCTTGGAAAAGATTAAGACTCCTGAATAAAGGAGCAGAGGAAATAGCTATGTTCCATGCTATTCAGGTGCTACTATTTCACAGCGTAGTCATGATGAAGTGATTTGGGTTGGAAGGAACTTTAAAGACCATCTCATTCCAACTCCCCTGCTATGAACAGGAACACCTTTCACCAGACTATGTTGCTCAAAGCCCCATCCAGCCTGGCCTTCAGCAGTGCCAGGGATGGGGCATCCACAACTTCTCTGGGTGACCTGTTCCAGTGACTCACTACCGTCACAGTAAAGAATTTCTTTTGAATTTCTAATCTAAATCTCTCTTTTAGATTAACAGCATTTCCCCTTGACCTGTCACTGCATGCCCTTATAAAAAGTCCCTCTTAGCCCTTTTCTAGCCTTTCTTTATGAACTAGAAGGCTGCTAGACAGTCTCCATAGACCTTTTTCTTCTCCAGGCTGAAGAGTCCCAGCTCTTTCAGGCTGTCTTCATAGGAAAGGTGCACCAGCTCTCCATTATTTTTTGTTCCTGTCATCTGAACTCACTCTAACAGGTCCATGTAGTTTGGTGCAGGGGACTCCAGAGCTGGATGCAGTGTTCCAGATGGGATCTCACTAGAGCAGAGAGGCAGAATCCCCTCCATTGACCTGTTGGCCACACTGCTTTGGAAGCAGCCCAGGATATCAGCTTTTTGGGCTGTGAGTGTACTGTGTGCTTAGTAATTCTAAAACTTCTTTACTATTAGCATAACAGAGAGGGATGAGGGCACTCTGTGAACCACTGGGTTTTTTTAGTCTTTTCAGTCTTGAAAGTGCTTTGTAAATAAAAGCATATGAAGGTGGAATAGTGTCATGGGTTGACCGAGGCCACATGTTAGGCACCTACCAAAGCTGCTTGCTCACTCATCCCTCTCCTCAGGATGGACAGAGGAGAGAAAATTGAACAAAGTTTGGTGTGTGACAAGACTATTCTGGAGAAGCTGTGCTAGTAGGATGATTGTAATTGTGTGTTCTGTCCTGTTCTTTTGTAGAACTGAAGTTAGGAGAACTTCTTCATGACAAGCTGTAAGTATGCATGGGGGATGGTTCCGGCTTTTAGATAGGATTGCTGCAAATATGTTAATGTTACCTAATTACTAAGCTTTTTTAGACTGTAAATACAATATTTGAAGTATATAGAATATAATAGATCCTCAGCAGTATGCATATGTTGCACGTGTATGAATACTGAACATATCTGATGGTGTGAGTATAACATTACATTTTCAGTTTGACTGAAACTGTATTTCAGGAGTTCATAGCATGTCTTGAGATCTGTGGTGATTACATTACTGAACAATTTTATAGGACATGTTTCTATGAAAAAATGCCAGAAATACTTTAAACTTGGTTTCCTCATATGTCACTGTCAAGTTTTTGATAAACAATCCATATGCATTAATGTAACTTAAATAATGTGCTAAAGCAGAAAGTGAGAAGTCTACAGACTGAAAGTATATTTCAAAGAAAAGCATGTGGTAAAGACTTGCTGAATTTATTAAAGAATGATGAATTTTTAAAAATTAAGTATTTCAAAAATTAAATTCTTTAGCCAGATGAAGATGTTCACTTGAGTAAAAAAAAAAAAGTGCTTATTTGAAACTAATAACTCAGAAAACAGAGGCACACTATTAAATGAAAACTTGTTTAAAAGCATGTGCAAGGATGTCACCAGCTAGTTACTTAGTAGAATCAAAGCAGAATTTCAGGTGTAGTTTTACAGGTAAGAGCCTTTCAGAGCAAATACACTTTTTAGAATTTAAATGTGCCACGTGCAGTAAACTTTTTGTATTATAAAGACTGTTGCAGGAGTCCTAATGAATGTTATGAAAAAGTGAGGCACTGTATCTTATATAGGCAAGTCTTTTTTTGGTGTGGCTCTTCTACAAGCTTTTATGCTCTGACTACACGTGATATGTTGTCACATGCTGAGGGGTTTTTTGTATCAGTACTCTTAACATGCCCATTTTTAAAAAAGCTAGCATATTCAATATTTATTTGTCTGTGTCATGAATATTGTCATTAGTATGTGGAGGACATATCTTGATTTTTTTGGTTGTGGTGTAATAAAGAACAACTTGTTCAGTTAATATCACTTTATTATTTTATGGGATCTTTTAAAAGATGCTATGAAATTTATAGAAACAAGTGCAAAGATACAGTAGTGGGATATTTAGCTCAGGAGTGTTCTTCATCCTTAAAGAAAGGCTAATAATTTTCTTTTACTTTTAGCTGTCTCTTTTCCTACTAATTTGTTGAGATATCCTTAAATTCCTGAAAACCATGGTCTCGGAAGATCTGTACAAATGTTCACATACCTTATTGTCTGTAGTCAGAGCACAGTGTATTTGGTTTGCCATCATACGTTCTTTTCCATTAGTTCATGAAGACTACTTTATATAAAGTAATTACATTCAGCTCATTTTTTTTTATTTGTATTCTTAGTTTCGGTCTTTTTGAAGCCATGTCTGCCATTGAAATGATGGATCCCAAGATGGATGCTGGTATGATTGGAAACCAAGTTAACAGAAAGGTTCTTAACTTTGAGCAAGCTATTAAGGTTTGTGTGAATTTCCTGGTTTTGCCTACACTATTTGTAAAAATAAGCAATTTTGTCAAATTACAGGTGAACACAATTCAGCATAATTAATGTTTTCAATCTCCACTTGAAATTTATGTTTTTCTTATTTTGGATAGTTAAGTAAGAAATAGCTTGTGATGTTTACGCTTCTGCTTAGGTGCATTATTACAATGATGCTAACTCTTCAGTGAAAAGTACTGTGAAATTATTGGGTATTGATACCTCAAGTAAATATATTTACAAAATAGTTTTGCAGGTCACTCTGTGCTTCCCTAAAATGTGTCTTTTATATGAAGATACATTGGTTAGCTTCTATTTAACCTGAATGGAAGCCAACTTCCTTAAAAAAGGTGGAAGTTAACACTTTATGATTCTGTGAGTTTACTAGCATTGAACAAAAGCTGGATAATTTACCAACATTGACAATAATGATTAACTTTTGATTTATCATCAATATAAATTGGTGGGGAGAGACTTTCTGTCTCTTTCTGACAACAGAAAGACTTTCTGTTGTTTTGGAAAAAATAATGCCCTGAGAGGGAAAAGTGGTTTTTTATGGTGAATTTAATTTTGAATGGAGTCAGAGAACTCCGTAAAACATTGGCTAAGTCATGCAGAATGTATTCAGGGTTGCATAGATTGGGCAAATTAAACAATCAAAGGAAAGTTACAGCCTTTTTGGTGTTGACCTTTAAGGCAGTAAAACACTACAAGTATTTCTAGTTTAAAAAGCAGTCTTCAAAGAATTGGTCCTGCATATTTTTCCTTGTTCAATCTTTATTATGATTATACTGTTTCGTGATTTTAGTTGACAGTTAACTGGTTTTAATCTTTCTTTGGCTAGTCATAAATCAGGATTGTTACTTCAGTGTTCTGTTTGGGTAGTTTTATGTTGGGCCAGTTTTCAACTGATGGGAAGGCAAAGTTTTCGAGAATCTGAGACGTTATGAAGCTGATCAGCAAAGCTAGTGGTATACAATTATTCTGAAGTGTTAAACAAATTTTCATTTCCTTTTTGCCTGTACAAACAAGTTGTCTTTTGTCTGTATGCTTCCATAGTACTTAGGGTTTTGGTTTTTTTTTTTTTTTGTTTGTTTTCTAAGGATGGCACCATTAAAATAAAGGATCTCACTTCACCTGAGCTGGTAGGAATAATGGATACGTGTTTTTGTTGTTTGGTAAGCATTTTTCTGTTCTTTAGGTTAGGTGGTTTTGCTTTCAAAATATAATCTTTTCATCCAGTTTAAAAAAAACCCAAAAAACCCAGAACTAAAAAAAATTCACAAACCAGAAAATACATACATAGTATTTTAATTTCCATTTAGTTATTTGCATTGTCTATTATGAAAGACTGAATTTTGTTTTTTAATTTTTTTACTATAAGAAACATGGACAATAGCTGGTAGCACTTTCAAACCTTAAAAAGGTTTTACTGTTTCTGGTTTTATAAATGTATGTTTTCTGATTGCCTGCTGCGTATTGATGTTTGACTGTGTTGGAAGCTGAGTGTGCAGTAAATGGTAGCACTCTGTTGCTCCTTTCTGTACAGCCAGAATCGACTGAATTTACAGAGGCATTTTGAAACAAGAAAATAAATCCATTTAGAAAAAATAAGTTAAATATTAGTTAATTGTTAATTACACTTTTTTTTCTGTATATATGCTTTCATTTTCTCAGTAAATGTTACTAATTATTTTCAGTTACTCTTTAATTACATCAATAACTTTTTTTAAACATTTCCAATCAGTTTTGTCAGAAAGACATGTAAAGATCATTGTATAGAGAGAGGGGATTGTGACAAGAAGCTCTGTGTTGTAAAAGAGAAAGAACATGAAGAATTTTAGTGAATTGTCTCATAGTCATTTGCATTTTCCATTCACTATATATGCAGAGAAAGCTTATAAATGTGAAGGTCTCTTAACATAATGTCATGTCTAAAGCACAGGTATTAGACTTGACCTTTATAGAAGAGATTTATCCAACACCAGAATTATAGGCTTGCGACACCTTCACTTGCCCTTTTTTGGTATGTGAAAGGTTGCCATGATAAGGAGTTTCTTTATGAATCTTTGAAGCACAGTAAAATGGGAAAAGAACAGATCTATAAAAATGAAGACATGGCTGTCATGAGTAAAAGATGTAATTTTCTTTTCTCTAGATAACATGGTTGGAAGGACATTCCTTGGCACAGACAGTATTCACTTGCCTTTATATTCATAATCCAGACTTCATAGAAGATCCTGCTATGAAAGCTTTTGCTCTTGGAATCCTAAAAATTTGTGATATTGCCAGAGAAAAGGTTAACAAAGCAGCTGTTTTTGAGGAGGTTTGTGTTTCCCATCTCCTATGTTCCTGTCTCCTATGGGGTTAAATATGCAATATTATACCACACAATGTGAGTGAAACAATATATTAGTGACATTTGTTAATGTTTAGTTTACGGATACTGTAGGAATAGCTGTTCACCATCCTAAAAATATCATTGGATTTGATACCTATAAAATGCAGTTTTACTCAAGAAGCAATGCAAGTCTTGTGGCTAACCATTTGAAATACATTTCAATTGTGGTTTTCTTCCAGTTTAATTTTTTTATTTTTCTATATTAGACAGTCCTGATTGTCTTCTGTTTAAAATGTCCATCTGGCAGTGGGATCAAAGTTTAGTTTTCTGTGCTCAGAGCAGTCTTTGTGTCCTCTGAGCTTGGGCAAGTCACTCTTGCTGACTATATCTAAAATGGATTAAATACGACTTTGCAGCTATAGTTCTTGTAACATTTTGGTAGGGTTTCACTTGATGCAAATATGAAGGGCATATTGGTATTATGGATTTGTGCAGGAAATAATTACTTCAAGCTGGATTTGGGTGGGAAAGTCATTCAGTGTATTCATTCTGACTGTATTCAACTGTGTAGACTAAATCTGGACTTTCATACTTAATGGAATTACACAAAGCACACCCTGTGCACACCCCCAGCCACCCCCCAAAAAGAAAAACCAGCAAAAAGACCCAAAACCTAATAAGAAAACAATTCCCAAAAAACCCAAAACAAAACAAAAACCCCAACCCCCAACCTGAAAATGTAACTACAGCTTTTACATTTCTCTACATATTATTTCCTTTATTTTTATTTATTTTTAGGAAGATTTTCAGTCAATGACTTATGGATTTAAAATGGCCAACAGTGTAACAGATCTTAGAGTTACAGGTACAGTTTGTGCTTTCTTTGTGTCTGTCCAGCAACCTCTTTCTCTTTTGAGCATGTGATTACTTTCATTCACATCTGATGAATTGCTAGAATTCTCAGCTGTCTTTTTATTAATCTTGTGGAAATTGCTGACTTGATAAAAAGAGATCAAATTATTTTTCCTTGATAAAAAGGTTCAGTTGTCATGTTAAGTGCCTGATAAACAGAAGTTCTTTTAGATGTGCCGGCGAAGTGGCTGGGCATGAACTCATCATGGTATAGATACAGACCACTGGAAAGTGCATTGCTTGAGTTCTGCTTTTTTGCCTCACAATTTGTTGTCCTCTTTGGTTTAGAAAAAATGCAGTTATAGGCGTTCTACAGCTATGAATACATGTTATTAGGTATGTACATAAGTATGGATGTTGATTTTTCAGTGCCCTTTTTTTATACATATTTTAACTTTCCATTGAGTTATTTTTAAAAAGTTTGCGAACACTTTGCCTTTGGATCAGTTAGTCTATATTCTGATTTTTGATTATTGCAAGACACCCCCACCATTCCTCACAAGAATATTTTTTGTCTAGTCTTTGGCTAATGGGTATTTAAAACACTTTTAAGTTTGATTTTCCCCTCAAAACTTCTTTACCCCAAGTGGTGTAGGTTTGTCTAGGAACACTTCTCAGCTTTTAATCATGCTGTAATTTTTTCCAGGTATGCTGAAAGATGTCGAAGATGACATGCAGAGACGAGTGAAGGTATTTTTTTCATGTTTGTCTTGGAAGTTATATTTCAGGTGTAATTAATAGACCCCCAATAGGTTTGGGGGAAGGCAGTTGGATTATGAGGAATGAAGGAGGTTTGTGTCATTATGGTGGGGTTTTTGATTTGTGTAATATACTTTTAGTTTGCCTTCTGGCTAAAGATGATGAAATCTTCAGACTTTTATATACCCTTTAGCAGTTGCTTCAATAGTAGTAAGTGGAATCATGATGTAGAAGATAACACTGGGCTGGGACACAGAAAGTACTTATTTAACTTTCGGGGTTTAGGCAGACATGCTGTGTAACATTGAAGAAGTTACTTAATTTTTCTTTACCACAGCTTAGGATATAAAATGTTCATGCACTTTCCTTGCTTATTTGCAGAATTTACTGAGATATATCTTAGTACTATAGGAGAATCATTCAAGTACCTGGATTATATATTAAGAACTATTGAATTTGAAAACTGATTTTTGGGGTTATTTAACAGGTGGATGTTTTAGAGAAGGCAAAGGGATTTTATCAGTAGCTTCCCTTTACAATTTTTAGTAAATTATTTGACATTTATCTTGTAGAGCACTCGAAGTCGGCAAGGAGAAGAGAGAGATCCAGAAGTTGAACTTGAAGTAATTAATTGTTTCCTTTTTTCTCTGAATTTCATGGATGTAAATGGGGGATTTAAATATGGTATAACCACACTCATGCATATAAAAAGCAGCCAGGGGAGTCTGATCATCCAGGAACATGGTGTGGAGAGCTGGCAAACAGAGCGGGACACGCCAGTCAGGGCATGCTGAGGCATTTTGTGTGGCAGTTCATGCAGGGAGAGCCGGAATCCTGTGCAAGTTCAGGCATCACAATATAAGAAAGACATTAAGGCATTAGAGAGTGTCCAACGAAGGACCATGAGGATGGTGAAAAGCCTTGATGGGAAGCCGTACAAGGAGCAGCTGAGGTCACTTGGTCTGTTCAGCCTGGAGATGAGGAGACTGAGGGGAGACCTCAGTGCCGTTACAACTTCCTCATGAGGGGACGAGGAGGAGCAGACCTCTTCTCTTTGGTGACCAATGGCAGGACCTGAGAGAATGGCCTGAAGTTCTTTCAGGAGGTTTAGGTTGGATATTAGAAAGAGTTTCTTCTCCCAGAGGGTGTTTGGGCACTGGAACAGCTCCCCAGGGAAGTGGTCACAGCACCAAAACTCTCAGAGTTCAGGAAGCATTTGGACAACTCTCAGGCACATGGTGTGGCTCTTGGGGTGGTCCTGTGCGGGTCCAGGATTTGGGCTGGATGATGCTTTTGGGTCCCTTCTGACACAGGGTATTTTATGATTCTATGACATAATACCTATTGCTTAGTAATTAGCAGTATAATTTTATTACAGCACCAACAATGTTTAGCTGTGTTCAGCAGAGTCAAGTTTACCAGGGTCCTACTGACTGTCCTAATAGCATTTACAAAAAAAGAGGTATGTTCATTTGGCATTTCTGTGTTTGCATTGTGATCCTCTGAAATAGTCCTTTTTCTTTCTTTGAGATCAGGCAATTACTGTGTAGATTCCGAAGGTTTGAATTTATGTGGACGGAGGTAAAGCTTTGAATAAAGCCTTACAAGTGGCAAATAATCAGTTTTTGTAAAAGTGGGGAACACAGGGAAGGCTAGTAGCTGACATTATTGTGGCCTTGCAGAAAGACAGAGTATTCATTACAGAACATGTCAAAATATTTATGGATTTCTTATTACTGTTTTCACACACAGGAGCAGAACTTTCCTTGTTTGAGTTTAGTCCCATACTATGGAGTTACCTGATATTGGGCAGTGTTTTATCTGTATCAGAAGAACTGTTAGCTTTTCATTCCATACAATACTGAATTTGTATCTAGACATCTTTGGTCTCAGAGGAGGAATTTAATAGCATTCCATACAATTTGCCTGTTTGTTGAATATAAGTTTTCCTAATTGCTGAAAGGGGAAGGAACCTTGTTTTAAGGCAAAGGGATAGAATGACATGCCCCCAGAGCAGACTCTCATGTAGTGTATACAAGACTTTCAGTTGTAATTATTGTAAAGTATTACACAGCAAAATAAACAATATTGAATTTATGTACAGATACATAGAATACAAAGAATGTTATTGTAAAAAAAAGGTTGGGTTGGGTCTTTTTCAGGACTGGTTGTGTAAGAGCATCAGAATCCTAATGCTGTTCTTTTTTCTAAACTAGCATTAATTATATAGTCAAAACATATTGGTTCATAATGTTAATAATTGTTTCCTGCCTGTCAGACGAGTGCAGTTGCAGAAGCTCAGAAACTAATGACTCAAGCAGCTGACTTGCTTTCTGCCATACACAATTCACTGCATCATGGTATGCAGGCACAGAATGATACCACTAAAGGAGGTATGTATCAAATTACACAATCTTTTTCTTTCTTGGGTATGATCCCTTCCTAAGTGTAAATACCTCTGTGTATTTAAAAAACAGTTGAAACCACTGATTACTTAGAACTAAAATACTAATTATGCAAGTCATTACCGATTTGCATTGTTTGATTTTAATTTTATTTTACCAAGTGGTGGTTTGTTGGTTTTAAATTTCCTGATATTCGTGGGATTCACAGAAGCTGGCAGAGAAGCAGGCAGGAGAACCCAAGATGGCGAAAAGAGAGCTTTATTTACAGAAACTTCTTTATATATCCATTAATAACCTAGCAACTATTGGTCAGCAGGGAATCCACCTCCCAAAGGCATTGGTCACAGCCCTACAACACCTAATACCAAACACAGAGATTCAGAAAGTACAAAAAATGCAGCTTATCTCTATTCTCCATGAGAAAGTAGAGAAGGATTTCTAAAACAGTGCAACTACAGTGGTTCTCCTGAAAGCAACAGTCATCTCAAAGCCAGAGATAATGTGAACTTTTGATTAGGTGCACTGCACTTCTAATCAGTGTATATGCCATTTTAACATAGGAAACAGCACTTCACTGTTTGTACAGGTGTATGCTGAAATGTTGAGGACTGGGGTTTTTTTTAAATAGTAATCATTATCTTAGTTGGGTTATTGGCGTCTCAGGAAATAAACTGTCACTTAAAGAATTCATTTTGATTGAATAATTTGTCTTACACTTGCAACTTTGAAGTGGGTTCTGAAAACACAGCTTATATGCAGCTTTTCTCTCTCTCTGTCTCTCTCCCCTCCTCCTTCTTTAGATCATCCTATTATGATGGGGTTTGAGCCACTTGTTAATCAGAGATTGCTGCCACCAACTTTCCCTAGATATGCAAAAATTATTAAAAGGGAAGAAATGGTCAATTATTTTTCCAAACTAATAGACCGAATAAAAACTGTGTGTGAAGTCGTCAACTTAACCAATTTGCACTGTATACTGGTAAGCACCAATATTTCTTATTTATTGCCAAAAATAAGATCTGAAAATGTAACTTGGAAAAATCATTCCATATACACACGGTCTTGCTTACTGGAGAAAAAACTGAGAACTCTGTATGTATTTGGTGTTTCTCATTTGTTATGTACAATTCAGTTTATTATTGTTCCTGATACTTAATATTTTACTTCTTTTGGCAAAGACCTTTTATCCTCTCAAACTTCCCGCTTTTTCCATAATCCGTTATATAATTATGAATGTTAGTGGCAAAGGCCAAGCAAGTTTCCTTGGTTGAAGAGCTCCGTCTACAGCATCAGAACATAATTCTTTGCTATATGCCTGATATTTTCAAATTCATTAAGCAGTATTCTGCACTTGTGTGTATAACAGAAAAGAGCATAAAATACCCATGTGTTTAAGCATGCAGTTCCCTAAATAGGCATAAAGTTAAGCACCTGCTTATATTCTTTTCTGAATAACTGATACTACTCTTAGTTACTGCCTACATTTATTAGAAGACACTTAAATTCTTGAAATATTTTTTACTATCTTTGCATTCACTGACTGATAAAAGAGACACAGTTACATCTGGTAATTAATGAAAGGAGTGTTTGCATGAAACATCTGGTGCCAGTTAAACCTTACCTGGTTTTCAATCAGTTTTTTAAAATCAATTCTGTTTTGTTCAATACTTAGTTTAGTTACATCATGATCTTAACAATCTCATAGTATTTTTTTTCTATACTGTCATGTTTCTAGTTGTTGCATTTGAAAATTCAGAAACCTTTTTTTTAAGTAACGAGTAATTGCAGAAAAATTTCATAATATATTTTTTTCTGTTCATAGTGTTCATGGTCACTTTCTTATGAGTTGTATAAGCTATGCTATGTTTTTTTATGCCTTTAAACAAAATATACACAGTTGTATATGTGTGGTTAGAAAAGATACAAATGCGTGTGTGTGTGTGTGTGAAAATGATTTGGTGTGTATTTATACATACATAAAGCAACATATTAACCTGAATTGTCTTTTTTTCTTTTCCTAAATATACATTAGGACTTCTTCTGTGAGTTTAGTGAGCAGTCTCCATGTGTTCTTTCAAGATCCCTGTTACAGGCAAGTCCTAATTATATCTATGTGTAAAGTACGTCTGCATTCATTATAAATTCCTGTTATTGTTACAAGTATTTCAATAATTTGCATTTAATGACATTTAAGTAGTAAAAAACTTTCTGGTGATACTTAAGTATTAGGTATTATGGAAGGAATACTTTTCTGTGAGGCATTGAAATAGGTTGCCCAGAGAAGTTGTGGATGCTCCACCAAGTGTTCAAGGTCAGGAAGGGGTCCCTACCCTTGGCGGGGGGTTGGAAACTACATGATCTTTAAGGTCAGTTTCAATGCAAACCATTCTGTGATTCCATATATGGAGGCTTATGTTGTCATCTAATTTTTAAAATAGTTTTTAAATATGATTGATCATTTTAGTACATTCTGATTAAAACAGAAAGTGTTAATTTTTTTTTCTCTGCCATAAAGCTGTGCCTGTACATACATTTTTTATGCTGCCCTCCAAATGCTGTGTCAGTTGGTGGCTGGTGTTTGTGTTCATCTCCCTGTTGGACAGAATTTAATGTATAGACTGCTTCTATTGCTACAACAGTAAAACTGATGGTTAGTGCAGAACAGGCTATTTTGTCTCACTGCTTCTCTTACCTTGAAAGTGCATTGTACATTCCTTAACTCTGAGTAAGTAATTCCTTCTAGGAGTTTTTGATTTTAATAGGGTGCCCCGGATGCCAGAACTTCTTTACATTTGATCCCTATTAAACCATGTGTAGAGCCAATGGAATATAGCTATTGGCAAGTGTTCATACTGTGTGTGTTGTGACTTTCCACTACATGTGTGTGTGCAATCCGTGTGGGTGCCTTGAGAAAAGGAGCAGAGCTTTTTCTCCAACTGTTGAAGAACCATGTAAGAAAGGGACACAGCACTCATGGAGGGAAGCTAAATGAGTATCAGACATGACCAATGTAAGCAGTGGCATCCATAGGGATTAAAAAACGTTGGCAGTAATCTGGAGATTTACCTTTATCTGTCTCCAGAGAAGGCATATATTTTATGCTGATCTTCAGAAATACCTTTCAGAGTTATCATCTTTAAAGTCCAAGAAATAAAATAATTGTGCATGCATTGTCTTATGTAAGTAATAGAACTGTATTTAGTATCCTGGGAATACCACAGAAGTGTCAGATCTCAAGATTTCCGAGTCTTTAACCTTGGATCTAGTTTTGAACCATTTTAATTCCTAAACTAATCTTAGAAGTTTCCTATATTTGAGTATATATATATATATATATATATATAGTATACTGCCAGAGCTTTCTATTAGTAATTCTAGAGCATTACTTTTTACTTAAAACATGTTTCTAAAAATACATCTTTACTTTTAGACAACTTTCCTAGTAGATAACAAGAAGGTGTTTGGCACTCACCTCATGCAAGACATGGTAAAAGATGCCTTAAGGTCTTTCGTCAGTCCTCCAGTACTTTCTCCAAAGTAAGTGGCTCCTGAATTTACTTGCATGTGTAATGAAAAAATATTTCTGCTTACAAGAGCAATGATAAATGTACAAAAACCATGCATTTTGTACTTAGTGCTTATATAAGAAGGAGTAGTCACTGCTACTGCACTCATGTTTCTTTTTTTATTTTGTGCTATGGAGACTGGTGGCATTTATAAAAAATATGTATGTACATGGATGTTTCCCTTTTAGGTGTTGTCTTTATAATAACCACCAGGCGAAGGACTACATTGATTCCTTTGTCACACATTGTGTTCGGGTAAGTGTGCATTCCAATTGCAGCATGCTTGTGTATATTAGCACTTGGCAGATTTGCATACACTTGAAAATGAGACCAGTTATTTTAGACACCTGACATAAAGGGAAAATTGAAGAAGTTGTCCATCTTAAATTGGTAATGCTTTTTAAAAACGTTGGTATAATTATTGCTGGTTTTTTCCTGCTTCCAGATTTTTTATTTAAATTTCACTTTTTAAGAAATTTGCACCTACTGCCTCTTTAAAGGGTAGTTTCAAGACACAAAACAAATGCATAGCACTAATAAAAGCAAAATTATTTTTACATTCTCTCCAATTTTAATTTTTTAAAAATTGTTATAAAAGGTTGAGTTGTTGAATGTGGCACAGTGAAAATCTTAAGAAAACCATAGAATTATTTAGGTTGGAAAAGACCTCTTAAGCTCACAAGAGTCCAAACTAGCCAAGTCCACCACTAAACCATGTCCCTAAGTGCCATGATTACACATCTTTTAAATACTTCCAGGCATGATGACTCAACCACTTTCCTGGGAAGGTGATTCCAATGCTTGACAAACTTATTTGTGAAGAAATTTTTCATAATACTCAATCTCAACCTCCCCTGGCACAACTTGAGACCATTTCCTGTTGTCCTGTCACTTGCTGCCTGTGAGAAGAGACAACCTCCATCTGGCTACAGCCTCCTTACAGGCACTTGTAGAGAGTGATAAGGTCTCCCCTGAGCCTCCTTTTCTCCAGGCTAAACACCCCAGCTCCCTCAGCCTCTCTTCATAGGACTTGTCCTTCAGACCCTTCATCAGCTCCACTGCTCTGCTCTGGACAGGCTCCAGCCCCTCAGTGTCTTTCCTGTTGTGAGGAGCCCAGAACTGAGCACAGGATTTGAGGTGAGGCCTCAGGACAATCAGTGCCCTGGTCTTGCTGGACACAGTGTTTCTGATACAAGATGCCACTGGTCACCTTAGCCACCTGGACACGTGGATTTAGGCATAAGAAATACCTCTTTTGCCCCAAGCGTTTTATGCTGGTGACGTTCCTGAAGGATGCTCACTTAATCTGACATCAACTTGTGTACAGAGAAATTGGCTCTTGCATCACTCCACAATGCTTGTTTTCCTGCTAACTTGCACTTTGTAGGGAGTATTAAGGACCCACCTCCTAATATAGATATATAAACGATGTGCCTAAATAGACATCATAGTTCTGTAGTTTCAAAGTTTCATTGATAATTGAAAATTACACTTTGCTTCTTTCAGCCATTCTGTAGTCTGATTCAAATCCATGGACACAACAGAGCTCGTCAGAGAGATAAATTGGGTCACATTCTTGAGGAATTTGCCACACTACAGGATGAGGTAATGTCCTGGGCAGCAGGCTAGCAAACTTCCTTTCCAGGTATATTACTGCCAGAGTGAAGATTCTAAATTAACGAAGTAAAATGACAAGCATTCCTAAAATTAGCCCAAGATATTGTTAGGATGAATCCACAAACTTTGTGTTAGATATGTTGAACAAAAACATACTACATTTTTTAAGATTAACTGTGTCCAATAAGTAGACTTCAGGAAAACCTGTTCTAATGTAATTAATGTGATGTAAGTGCACAGCTTTTAGTCTCTATCCTGCTTGTAATTGTTAGTCTGCAAGATGTAACCAAGGGGAGATAGACAAGGCATGCTTACAAGACACCTTTGAAAATTCAGATGTATACTTAGGTAAGATATAAACTGCAAAATTTTGTGATTAAAAGGAAAGTAAAAAATAACACTTCAAAATATGTGCTCTGACTGATTTTGGACATCTCTCAAGAATGGGGAGGGAGAGTTGAGAAGATAAAATATATTTTCTCTTGCTGGAAATGTTTCTTCAGCAGTGAGAGCCATATAATAATAAAATACTTCTCAAGATACACATTGCAAGGAGAACAATTGAGGAACTTGGAGTTGGAGGGAGGTTTTGTGTGCTCCAGCTTTCTTCAAGATGCTTTGATTGAGTTTGTTGCAGTACTGTAGCTGAGGCACCATTTTTTTCATTTTGTAGCAGGTTATATGGATTGTTCTGATCAGGATTACTGATGATACTCCAACTGTGAGAGACTTCGTGTCTTCGACACAATTTGCTTCTAAGACAAAATTGGTCTTAGCAATATTTTAGTTACTCTGATGGAACACTGTGTTTGTTGCATGTTAGGCTTTAAAATTTTTTTTTTCAATGCACCTAGGTTTTAAAAAAAAACGAAGTAATAATTTCCAATATAGAACAATGAACAACAGTGTGTAATGGGTTCTGAGTTTCAGCTTTCATGTGACTAATGATCTATATAAAAATACATTTAAAAATTACAAATTTTAGCTATCTAATGTTCTTGCTATATTACTGTACAGAATATTTTTATTCTGTGCAGCAGAATTTACTTATGTATCTTTCCCATTTTCTGACAGTTCTAGACTTATTTCTGTCTTGTAATCTGGAGCATGAATATACTGACCCAATTTGTTAAGATTCTGTTAAGATGTCATTTCTGGCTTGGGATGCTCTTTCAGTCAAATATTTTTCCTCCTCTGTCTGTTACTTTGTTTTTTGGGTTTTTTTCAACAGGCGGAGAAAGTAGATGCAGCACTTCATAGTATGTTACTGAAGCAGGAACCACAAAGGCAACATTTGGCTTGCTTGGGCACCTGGGTCCTATATCATAACCTTCGTATTATGATACAGTATCTTCTCAGTGGTTTTGAGTTGGAACTTTACAGTATGCATGAATATTACTACATCTATTGGTAAGAAGATGCTTTATTGACAGCTGTTCAAGGAGAGATGCTCCCAGAGAGTTATAATTAAAAATATTTGAAAGAGGGACTTCAAATATAATTTTATAATCTCAAGCTTGCTCAACACTATTTATCATGTTACAAGTGGAGAAAAAAAATCTATTGGTCTCTAGTTTTCTAGACTGTACTTTTTTTCCCTGAAATAATAATTCACACTATGTTTAGCTTTTTGGCACTGGGTCTTCTCTTGACAATGAATGAAAAATGTGCTGATTTTGGTAGACAAGAGCATGCAAGAGAAAAGCAATTTCCTTTATTCTTTTCTGGTTTTATAGTAATAAGATCGATAATCTTGTTGATCTCTAGTATTCTGGAAAAGTTCTGCAAAGTTTTAAGTTGCAACTGTAATTAACTTCTTATTTGGAGTATATTTGAAGAGACATCTTCTGCCTTTAGTGAAAATGATTGCATTATATGGAGACAGAATATTTCTATTTTTCCACTTCCATTCACATTAATTATTTTTCATAGTTAAGAGCATGGGCAAAAGATAAATGTGGGGAGTTTGGGGTTTTTTTGGCTTTTTTTGCAAAGCTGCCAAGAGAGTCCTTTGTAAGCTGTAAGCCTTCTTACTGAGAGATTAGAACTGTTCAAATGACACAAACTTCAGTGCATTTCATTGTGTGTTTCTGTGTTGTTTCAATAGTGGATTAAGTGAGAAAATTAACATTCCAGAAGTTACCAGAAGATGGCAATATTCTTTAAGTAAAATCTCAATAAGTAATGCCAACTTTCGTGCAAGACAGTATTTTTTTTACCTGCCCATATATCCCTCTACCATTTTAATAAACTCACTCTTAGCTGGAATTGTCATGTCAACTGCTTTCTTACTTTAGTGAAGAACAGAAATGAGAAGCAATTCCTGAGAGGTAATATGCAAATGAAACTCAAATTTCTCAGTAATTTTTCTTCTGAATTACTAACTTTTTATGAACTATTACTACATTTTCATTGTGCTCCAAATCTGTTATTTTTTTCTATTCTTTTCTTTCTATTATTTTTGAAGTCAGTCAAGATATTCACTGGACTCACTTCCACTTTCAAAGAAATTTTCTTAAAGATGTCTGAAAAACTCTGAAAGAATTGAATGTGGATGTTGTGCGTCTGTGGGTTTGGCCCCTTTATGTAATAATTCACAGCTTTTTAGTGCTTGAAAAAGCCAGTAGTACTCTTGTCAGAATAGTCATAACAGAAGTAGAAAAGGTATTAACGTAGTATCTTCTAAAAAAATATTCCATTTTCTGCAGGAAGGAAAAGTTCTAGAAAAATTTGATCTTACAGGGGTTTTGAAATACAAAGCTTAGACTTCACTTAGAAAATGCGTAAGAAACTTGGATACCTTGAGCTGTTTGTGGTTGAATCTGAACCAGAATGCAGACTGATGTGTTGATTCCAGCCATGCAAAACAAGGAGTTTAACTGCCTGTAAACATTGTCCTTTGCTAGGACATGTCCTCTACATCATGGAGTGAGTGCTTTGGTGCTCGGCAGGGATGCGAGCAGCATGAGCCGCTGCAGCCTGTAACAGCTCCGTACTCCTTCCATGCAGGTATCTGTCCGAGTTCCTCTATGCCTGGCTGATGTCAACGCTGAGCCGCGCCGACAGCTCTCAAATGGCAGAGGAGAGGATAATGGAGGAACAACAGAAAGGCCGTAGTAGTAAGAAAACAAAGAAAAAGAAGAAAGGTATCTAGGTGTAGAGTGTTAACCTCAAGACTTTTTTTCTTTCCCATTCATGCAGCCGCGTAGAATTAAAATTCGAAATGTACAGAGCCAACACCGATATGGGTAGGAAAAATATCCTAAAGTTTATGAAGGCTGAATGTAAAACTTTTTAAGAACTTCCTATTTAGTTAGTTCTTTACTTTCAAATAAATCTTTCAGAAAAACACAAATTCATTTATGTTCACAGTCATCAGTTATGTTATGTGTTGGACCTTCTCAGAATCTGTAATTCCTGTAGAATTATGCTTAGTGACTGTAACTAGATTCAAACACTAAACTTTCAGCATATTTCTGTAATTTATTTTTGGCTTTAGAATTTCTTAAAGCATGTTTCCTAATTTTACAATGGTGAGTTTCCTTGCCACCCTTTCAAGGGGAACAAACAATTGGATACAAATAGTTCAGGATTTTATCAACTAAGTTCCTTTGTCTCTAGAAGTTCAGAAAATCACTAATGTACTTTATACTTAATGTGCCAAAGTGTTGGGCAGTTTGGCACTAGTTAAACATGAAGCTAAAGGGAAACTTAAAAGAATGCTATGAGGATTATTAGGATAGAAAGTGCTTTAACCTTTTAGCATTAGAAGTAAAAAAGATCCCTGAACTAAGCAATAGGCGTCTTGTCTACAGACTTGAGTTTGAGGCTGTTCAGTGTTTCATAGTGTCATGGGAATGCCATTGACCAGTTTATTTCATTGAGAGCAGTATAGTGTTCATGTGACTGATGTGTCTTGAGGTGTTTTATGTAAGCAGGAGCCAGGTGAGCAGAAATGCATATCTAGGCTTTGTATACTTCAGTTATTTCAAAATATAATTAAGAGTTATGTCACTTCGTGGAAATTTAGAAGAACTCTTCTGATCTGAAATTACTATATGTACTTACATTGAATTAAAAATATTTTTATGTAAAATTTGCAGTTCGCCCTCTCAGCAGAGAGATCACTATGAGTCAAGCATACCAAAACATGTGTGCTGGGATGTACAAGGTAACTCATTTGTGTACTATTAATTCCTTTTTTTTTTTTTTTTTGTAATGGGGATTGTGGATACATTGCATGCTTGCTTTGTTTGTAGGGGGGCTGGAAATTAAGTTTATAATTTTGTAAGATAAATTCTCTATAGTTTTTCTATCCTTCCAGTTACAGCTAAATCGTAACTTTGATCTTCATTACTGCAAATATGACATAAATCTAATACTTTATCCTTTTCTGTTAGACAATGATTGCATTTGACATGGATGGCAAAGTAAGAAAACCTAAGTTTGAACTGGATAGTGAACAAGTTCGATATGAGCACAGATTTGCTCCATTCAACAGTGTTATAACACCACCCCCAGTGCACTACCTGCAATTTAAAGTGAGTAATCTTAACACGTGGTGCTGCCCATGCTTTTTTTATAGAAGTCATTTACTCACCTGCTTTAGTTGTGTGCAAGGAAGATATCTTGCACTGAATTCTTAATAGATGCTAAAATGTTTTAAAATTGGTCTGGTATAGCAGTTTGAGATGCTTCTATTGGTTTCCATGACCGTAAAATCTCTTGGAAGTCTGTTAACAGACTTCTTGGCTACGGTTAATTATAGCAACATGTTTTTATTAGTGCAGCAAGCAAAGGGAAAAATGTTAATTTTGAGTGGTGTTTGGAAGGGACCAGTGGAGGCTTGTCTTGTCCAGTGTACTCCTTGAAGTAGCATTATAAATCACATTAGCTGTCTCATTGTTTAGCCAAGTCTGAAAAAATCAAGGTTGGAGATTAACCAAAGAAGTTGGAAAAACCTGATCCAGTTACTTTTTCTTGTTCATTAAGTCTTTGGATAACTGATCTGTGGCTGCACTACTCTATTTTCCTAATGTCAAATCTGAATTACCAAACCACAACCTGTAGCCTCTTCCATTGTTTACCATTATTAATAAGGAGCCTTTATCTTTTGACAGCTTTGTAACTGCCTTTCAGGTAGTTGTAGGCTGCTATTAAAATTACCTATTAGCATCCTTTCGGTCTAACTGAAAACATCCAGGTGCACTGATGGCTCCTTGTGGCTCATATGCCCTCTCATATGCCCAACTATCTCCACATCTCAGCATCTTTGTTGAACTGAGTGGATCCAGCCCTGGATGCATTATTTCAGATAATACAACAAAAATACTGAGTACGAGATTATAACCTTCCTTCATCTGCTGGCCATACTGCTGCTTGTATACTTCCATATATGAGGCTTGTCTGATTTGTAGTAAGAGCATGTTGTTAGCTCATATTCAGCTAGGTGTTTGCAGTACCTCTGCTGCTCACCCAGCTGGTTATCAGTCTGTACTTACTTAGAGTAGAGAGTGGGGTTAGTCTGAACTGGAACAGTGCTATTTTCTATGCCAGTCATTCTCCCCAATTTAATATGAACTGCTGTATACTTATTTTTTCTCCTATTTTTTCCCTGTAATTTCATACCCTGTTGCATAGCACTATTAAAGCAAATGAATGGCAATTTGTTCAAGATAGGGACTTTTATAAAGATTATGAGAATTTCATTGTGTTTTGTGGCACTGTAGTAGTTGAACACGGTGTTGATGCTTGGGTTTTGTAATTTTCAATGTTTTTTACTTCAGTTTTGGTTCTTAAAATAGTATTTAATTGACATAACTCTTCTCTTGACTATAGTAGTTTGTTTTCATTTAAGGTGATAAAAATACAATTTCCTGGCAATTTTTAATTTTATACATTTTAATATATATTCATGTATTTCTGTAACATACTAGGAAATGTCTGATTTAAATAAGTATAGCCCACCTCCTCAGTCATCAGATCTCTACATGGCAGCTAGCAAGCACTACCAGCAAGCTAAAATGATTCTTGAGAATATTCCAAATCCAGACAATGAGGTAAGACTGAAATACTAGAAAAAGGAGTAATTGCTTGAAATAGAGTATCTTTGTTTTCAGTTGGATCTGTTTGAGATCCAAAATGTGCTTCATGGAAATGCAGAGCAAAGCTGAGTGCTTTGATTAAGGAGTAGACAGAGGAGAGTAATGGCATCTTGCACAGCGGTCTGTTTCGGTACCTCAGCTAACATAAAATTGCGCTCACTGCTAAAAAACCTCTCTCTGCTGAGAACCCTAGATGCTGGATAGCAGCTTGTTTCCTTCTTGGATGTTGCCTTTTAGGCCCTTTATAAAAGCATAGTAGTTTTAACACAATGATGATAACATGCCCGCTGTGCTTATTTGGCATCGAGTCATTCAGGTGGACTCCTGAGAGGTGGGAAAAAGAGGTTTGAATATCATTTGGATGAAAAGAGGACTGAGTTTGGCACTTGTTCCCTGGAGCAGTTTTCTCAGCACTGAGCTGTTAACATGGGTAGGAATTTCTCCCTCTTTGTCCATAGCCTAAAACCTTAAGTGTCTGTGACTGTATTTTGGAGGATGCTTTTTCTGTCACATCTAAGCAGGTTAAGAATGGTTACAAGATTAGGTCCTCCTGAAAATTTAGGAATCACTTTCTCTTCTCTGGATCCTGGTGGTACTCACACATGAGCTATCTATTTGAGGCTAACCAGGATGGTTAAGAGGTAGTTTTGAGCACATCCAGAGCACTTCCTTCCATGCAAAAAGCACCCAGTTTCATACACAAGTTTCCCCTAACCATTGTGCTGCAATGTTGAAGGTCAGATGCCTAGATTCTATCTATACCTCTATTTGTGTGAATGCTGCAGAACTTGCCATAGTGTTTATGTTCAAGGATTGTTAAAGCTGTGGTTTCTATGGTCTGTTGAATTGTTTTTAAAAGTAACTATTAAAATAAATGCATCCTTCATTAAATGTAATTAATCCAGCTGTTGTACTTCAAAGCAAATCCAAAACAGTTTGACCTCTGTTAAACTGTTCCTATAAGAGAACTACTGTATTGCTAATAGTATGTAAACATTAGAGTATTATTGAAGTAATTGTGAGGTCAAATGCTTTGACTTGAAGACTTCTTACTGCTTTGCGTTTAGGTCAATCGAATTCTAAAAGTTGCAAAACCCAATATTGTGGTCATGAAGCTGCTGGCAGGAGGCCACAAGAAAGACTCTAAGGTAAGGAAATGCCAGCTCAATTGAACGTAAAATACATACATTCAGGTTGGATTCAACGATCTGGAGATTTTCCAACTTGAATTGGTCCTGTAATTCTATATTAAACCACCCCAGATCTCGTAAGAGCCAAATGAGCAGATTCAAGCCATTGTTACTCTAAGAACAGGGAAAGTAATTTATTCTTCCCCTGGAAAGAGTGCTTCTAGTTACCTAAACATGGAAAACTCTAATCTATAAACGTCTTGAGAAAAAATTGGGAAATGCTTGTGGGACAACATAGACTAATAAGGGTATTCTTCAATACTGGGAACAAGCAAGTGTATCAGCAATTTGTGTGAATAAAATCATGAGAGTGCTGGCTGCCACAACTAGCAGGTGCCATGAGGACTATTTTTTTTTCAACCTCTTGCTGTTAAATTTTTTTTCTGTCTGCAGGTTGTTCTCATTACGAGTATTAAATGCAGTCCTACTGCTGGTTTATGTTTTAAATCTTTTCTTTGTAGGTTCCTCCAGAATTTGACTTCTCTCCTCATAAATACTTTCCAGTTGTGAAGCTTGTTTGAAGGACAAGGGTTTTTTTAGGATACCTGAAGAATATCTGTGTAGCAGATGCCAGCTCTTGGAGGGAATATCTAGTGCTGCACTCAGACTACAAGGGACCTCCAGGATAAAAGTACTGTTATGTGGAATATCTGTAGTGTGCTCCCTTTATGTGATTTGAATGACAACTGCTGTTTTAAAGTGGTTTGTATACATTTTCATGGATTTTATGCGTGAAGCTGATTTTCATCAACTGTATTATTAAAGAGTGTTGTACCTTAATTGATTACAGATTTTTATCATAAATAATTTTTATTAATGCATTCTGATAAAGTGGATTAGGAACTGAATAAAAATCATGCAATAGAGCCTCATGTCTGATGTGCATAGCTGAACTACTGCCATTCTGCATTGGACAAAGTCCCATGGAGAGAGTGTGAGTTTCCATATTTTTGCTTGATTGTATCAGAAATACTTTTCAAGTAGGGAAATGTTGGGGTTTTTTCTCACCACATCCTCCAAGATAAAATAATGTTTATAGAAATCAACAGCAGATGAAAATTAGTCATTTAGCTATTGAGTGAGTGATTCCTAGTTGGAATTTGTTCCTTTGTCATTCTCAGAGTGCTGGAGAATCTGCACAGCAACCACTACAGTAGTCAGTAGCAATACCACCAGACACTGAGGACTCTACCTACTCTGCAACTTTATTACAATCCTGGTATTTGCTCTTGCAAAGGAGGGATTGCTACACTTGCATGATCTTTATTCTCCATTTTTGACTGCAATGGGGCTTCTGGACCCTAGTGCATTCTGTAGTAATTGACAGGTAGATACCTAAAACAGCAGAAGCCTCAAACCTACCCTTGCCTTCCTGCAATAGTTCTGCCTCCCAAGCTTTTAGACTTGAAATAATAGAGGTAAGCTGTTGTGTTGACCAACCTTTTGCTACAAGCAGGGAAAAAATGTTCAAAAAGCTGACCTGGCCCTACTAAAAGGCCATATTGACCTAGGTCATACAAGCAATTCCCTTGCTGGAAAGGACAGTTTTTCATTTTGGTGTACAATTACTTCCTTCATAGGGATGAGCTTGTAATTCCATATTGACCATGCAAGACATTTCTCAGTGTTAATCCTATCACCTAATTTTACTGTGGATTAGTATCACTTGAGCTTCATCCCCTGAGCAGCAGCACTACCAAGCTAGAGCTTGAAAACAATTAGCAACCTCTGACGTGGTACACCCACTTGTCTTCCAGCAATTTGCAGCTTCCTGAAATAAACAGAAGTACTGTCCTGAAGACATGTTTTTTCCAACTTCTCTGCTACAGAGATGGCATACCACATTACATGTTTGCTTATCATCATGATTAATATACTTGAATGCTTCCATATAGCTGCCAAACGAATAAAAAGCCTGGAATATGTAGATGTAAAATGGCACAGAGAATTCGTCTGGCTTCTTGTAAATATTCCCAAAAATCAAATCATGCCTGTCTTAAAAATCTTGAGCTACATGGCAATAGCTCAAAGACAACCTTTGTTATTTCTCTAAAGCAAGCAGCAAGTAAAAGAGAAAGCATATTACACATGATTTATGGAACCAAGAAAACAGCAATAATAGTATTTCCCCTTTTCATTAAAATTAGAAGTGGGTGAAGAGTATTCACAGAGTAATGTGTTCACAGAATAACAAATACACTAGAGAAGATTATTTTTAAATGCTTACCTAAAATGGATGAGGTTTAGTTTTTTTAAAAAACAAAACCCCAAAGTGCTAATGTAACACCGAGATTGATTAGAGCAAAGTCGTAATGCCTCACACAACTAAAAACTTTGGTGAGATGCAACACTATGTACACCACAGTTCCAAATTAATCTCTTGCTCAACTAAAAGTCCTTTAATCTTAAATTCTATAAAGTAGACATACAGGCTTCTTGCCTACTAGAAATCTACCACCCCAGTGAGATTGTGAGTAAAATTGTAGTCCTTCATGCTTTTGAACATTGCTCTTAGGCAAGTTTTCAGACTCTTTACCCATAGAGGTTTACAAGTGTGCTTTGTACAGAGGTGGCTGGATTTATGGAGGACAACATGCAGTTGGCTAGGAGAAGTGCAAAAATGTACAGAAACAGCCAGAACAATTAGTTTTTAAATAATTGTTTGGCAATATATTAATTACTCTAAATTGTTTGATTCTTTGGAATTTTTAACTTGATATTGGTAAAGCTATTCATTCAACTTGAATATAGTGTTTCACTGTCTATTTTATACTGTTAAAATATATGCTTTTTAACAATCAATATTAAATTCCTGATCAACTTAAATCTCAGCTGTATAATTGTTTACAGGTACAGTCCTAGGAAAATTCTCAGAAGATGGGTAAATATTTTTATCCAGATTATGGGTAAACACTTTGATGTTAAAATGTCATTGTTCGCAAAAAAAAAAAATCCCAATAACCCAAGTTTCCCAATACTTGTCAGAACAGATGCTCATTCCTCTTCTCTCCTGCTTACAAGCATTTGTTTTCCCTGCTCTGTTTAACTGGAGTACCTTAGACCACTTAAGTCTTACTTAAATGGTGAAAAATGAAATTGTTTCCATGTTTAAATTAAGTGATGTGTATTAAGCCTAAACTCTTATCTTGACTTGACGACAACTCACACACAAGAATAGCCAATCTTCCACTTATTTATATACCTTAAGGGTATATTTAGATACCTTGAGGTATAGCAGCTGTGAACTAGAACACCAAGGAACAACACACCACAAAAGGGGCTGCAAAGTGAAGCGCTTTGAGAAAAAGCAAAGACAAATTTGTATTTTCTTAAATGGTATTGCCAGTTGGCAAGTTAGTCACAACTCTGCTGCTGTGCTGGCCTGACAGAGGTTGGTTCATACTCACAAAGAGAGCTCCAAACACAGGTGTTGGTCTTGGGAGCAGACACAAATATAAAAATTTCTTCAAACCAGCTGGTTACACATGCTGGTTACACTGCAGTTAAGGGTGCCTTAGTGATAAGCAGAGGGTTATTTATAGCTCACTGCCCTAAGCTAGTTTCTAGTTTACATTGAACAAGTTACAGAAAGGAAAAAGACTGCAGAACATTAACAAGATGATACATTGTAATTAACATAGGACTTCACAACAACTACAGCTTCACCTGTGGGAGTCTGCCATGTCTTCTAAAATGCATAGTCTGGTTACCTCCTTCAGAAGTCCAGCAGAGAAGATTAGTCACTGAACAGCTGAGATTGCTGCTTTACAAGGCAAGTATTTGTATTCCTCTGTTTTTGCAGAAGACAGTGGCTGGATGAAGTAAAAGGTAGTTGTAGCACTCCATTTCAAATGGCTTCTGTCATGAAAAGTTTATGAGTTTGAATTTTTACACTAAACTTACGAAAGTTAGTGGTAACCAAACCAAACTGTAGTACTGACCTTGTGGAGTCCAACAAAGCTTTCAGAAAAATCTTCTTGGCCAATCTCTTAACAAGAAGCTATTATTGTCAGAATCCTTTTTGTTTTCTTTTTAATTTTGAAGCTAAGAACACATCCCAACAGTGTAATCTAGGAATTTAATTTTGAAGGCCCGGGTAAATGTATCATTGTGCATAGTATCTGAGGATTACAGCTGTACTTTCTCAGTCTCTCTTATGTTACAGCAAAAAAGTGCCAGAAGAGGCACAAGGGTAGATTGCAGCATGGACTGGTTTTCATCCTTCCCATGTTTTATGTTAACATAGCTCCTTTCTTAAGTTCTCAAAACTAAGCTTGGGATTTCTCTACTCTGCACTGCTCCTCATCTACCAGCAATCCACACATACTGTAGTATGACTATACATGGTAGCCAACTTCAAAGTTACTACCTTTATTGCTACCCGATTTCAATTTTTTAATTGATAGGAAGGAGAAAATCATTGCAGAGGCCAAGCTGCTTTGAAACAATCCTCCAGAGATTTACCTTTTTTCCCCACTGCAACAGTACTAAAACTTCACAACAAAATACTACTTCATTTGGGCCCTTAGTCAAGCCTTTAGAAGATAATCAAAACCTTCTAAGATCACTTTGATCATTGCTGCATTTAGATGAAGAAGTGACTAAGTTGCATCATGAACTTCCTTTGTTCACTTCTGTCGTCCTTCACCATGGTCAGGTAAGTGGTTCTTCATATCTTCAGGGTTTTGAACTAATGAAGATGGAAATAAGAAAAAAGTACAGAAATCACTTAAAGAGGCAGAAGTTCTTCATATACAATGTTCTCCTATCTAGAAAACAACATGAGAAATTTTGTAAGGACTGTTAAATACTGTGTAGTAAAGTTACAGATACCACTTCCCCCCAAAGAGCAGGTTCAGTGATGCAATACAGAAAATAGGTCATGCTGTAAACATGAGGGAAAGCTCAAAGACCAAACAGAAATTAGCTAGATATAGCTTGCTACAGGATACCACACAAGATACGATCTTAACATTTTCAGCATGTGGTATTTGGGTTAAAACAGGTTTTTTCTTTTTTACCATTTTCAATCCCTGCAAGTGCTGCTTGCTTGTCTGTTTCTGATTCAGCTTCATTCACATCTAAGTTGTAATCAACATCTTTGTCCTGGTTCACTGCTTCATGTTCCTCTTTGTCTGGAAGAAGATTTAAATTAAGTAGTTTTATGCTATACCATAGAGTCATCTGCACACAGAAAGAGTGAATGTAAACATCTTCCACAGAATTACTTTGCTGCTGAATGAATTGCTATTCAGAGTAGGTTTTTGTATTATTTTTCCTTTGAAGTGTTAAATTTCAGAGCAACTTTGGCTGTAAATCCTGTCTAAAGAACTAGATAAAAGACAGAATCTTTTGGGATTTGGAAAGCATAGCAAAATCAGCTAGCACTCAGATAAACATAAAGAGCATTAAACAATTCCAGAATACAATAAAGGACAGCCTAAAGAAGAGCAAAACCTGAAGCCATTGCTGAAAACTCAATTGCAATGTTTTAATGTTGCTTTTAAATGTATTACCACCACCACAGAAACATATCTCAGCTTCCCCCCTTGCTTTAGTTTGTTCAGCAAGCGGAATGCTATGACTATAGTGTAAAAGAAGCATTTTATGATGTGCTAAGTTGTCACAAAAATACTTTTCTTCTAGAAGAGATTTTCTTCACCCAGTCATTAACTCCTTTCAACCAACATTTATTGACTATCTTAAGATTTCTTCTGATAGAGGACTCAGACATAAATGGAAACCTTTCTGATTGCCAAACTACTATCCTTATTTTTCAAATAATCAACCAGAAAAAAAGGTACCAGCAGAGGGATGTAAGAAAATCCCACTTAGGATGGGGTTCTAAATGTTCTTAAGCCTTCCAATTAGTAAGTGGCTTAGAAGCAGGCTAGAAAATTATTAGCCTTATGTCATTCATATTCAGACCACCACATCAAATAGATTTTTGTAGTTATAGACCTTAAGGTCTGAAAATTTCACAAGAAGCTCTTCTTGAATGAGGATGCCCAGAGAATACCAAAGAAGTCTTTTTAATTTAAGCTCCTTTGGCTACAAGGAACCTGTGCAGTAAGGTTGAACAATAACGCCTGAAAAACATCCTCCTGGTCTGTTTAGCTCAAGAAATGCTGACATTTGAAACTGACTTTTCATGGGCTGTAAGGCAGAGCTTTTCCTTGCACTAACTGTTGGATGATTTTTTTAACCTGATCTTCCTGCTATTTATTTCTGTTAAAATGGAAGCAGTTTAGGTAACTTGCAATTACATCCTTTCAGGTATAGCCTGCTTTGGCCAGCATCCTTTTGGACAAGTTGGAGAAGTATTGCTTTAGCAATGCAGATGAGATTATTTATCCCTGCCAGGTTAGCAGCAATGTTAACACTGATTAACTTATAATTCTAAGGATGTGTTTAGACAAGCATAAACAGCATTTTTTGTGGACATCAATTCCTGATATAACTGCCATAAGGCTTCCTTTTGATTACTTTGGGCTACTAAGACCAAATCCCTACAGACAAAGTAATGTCGAGACATCAGTCAGGTTTAGATGCAGCATCAATGCTTGGTGCTGTTGAGACACGTAGTTCACGGTCACTTGGTAGATACCAGAAACCAGCACCTTCACAATATCTGATCCACATTTATGAAGACTAATGATAATAAACTTCAGATACCTGAAGTCTGAGTTATGAGCTTTACTCATGGTAGCTTATTTTGAAATAGGGATAGCTAGCATTTACACATGGGCATTGTGAAGACTAACTGCAAAACACCCATGCATAAGTAACTCTCTACTCATCAGTGCTTTGGATGGTTAACATCTCATCCTTTTCAGATGCATCATATTCTCTTAAAGGCCCAATACCAAAAGGTTTTGGGGCTAATTTCCCTAAATGGTTTGTACAGCCAATGGAGAGACAGTAAGGCTGTTACGGTGATGCAGAGGAACTCAGCCTGGCAGCTTCATGTTGCACAATCAGAAGCCTCCATCTTTACTCATGGACTGCAAGTGATTGCTGTGGACTGACACCTTCCACATCACACTGACCTTAATGAAAACTTGTACTAGGTCTGGCCAGCTTCCACCACTGTTACAGAAATTATGCCCTATTCCACACTTTCAATTCTTTACTTTTCATTTTGTTACTGTTTTTAACAATACATGACATGCTACAAACCAGCCTTTCCAGGGGGCAAGTCATCCTGCTTAGCATCATAATTTAGGAGCTGTTCCCTCTCAACTTCCTCGCTGGTAGCTTGCTCTGCTGCTAGCTGTAACATATCTTGCCCAGCTACATGTTTCTCATCCTCAGGTGGATTTGGCTCCTTCTCTAACTCAGGCAGCATGTCCTTGTGATCTGCAGCAGCCTTGAGTGACTCTTGTGGTTTTTTCAACTGACTAGAAAGCTGCCCGTCTTCTGCCGGAGGCTCCTGTTTTCTGATGTCAGTTAGGCCATCTGTTCTTTCTGAAAACAAAAAAAATTATTCTGAGTGAAAAAAATACTGTCCTTCAGTGGTGGCACAAGTTAAAAACCTTTTATAAAAAATGCTTTCTATTTCTCATTAAATTTTTAGTTTTTCTCTGAAAGAATATCTTCCAATCACATCAGTTCCAGAGATAAAAGGAAGACAACTCATGTTTTTCCTACTGAGAACAGCTAAAGAAGGGAACTTTTTTACTGTCAACATATTCATGCTTCTACATCCTTAAAATTTTGGTACATGTGGTTAATAAATTGGGCAAGTGAAACAGAGCAATTTAAATAATAATTGCGGTGTCCTATATAAGCATCAGGTTTCTGTGTGTTACGCCTTGTTACTAACAATAAAATTGATTTGGTGTTCAAAGGTGGCTCAGGACAAAGCATCACATAGGCAGATTTGCAAGTAAACCAAGTCTGTTCTTATTTTTAAACATGAAGAGGGAAGTTCAGGAGCACTATAATTTTTAGTAGACATTAACATATCTCTTTTGTCATGTATCTGCATTTTAACTGAAAAAACCATAACATTTTCCCAAATAAACTATATGTAGACATTGCCTTCAATTGCTAGCTCTCTAAAATGAGAGTTGCATGCTCACAAGACTGTAATTTAAGATAGCATGTAAGAATAATTAAATAAGAACTTAATTTCTATCTTACACACTCAGTACTATGCAAGATGGACACACAAGGATACATCCATTCACATTAATAGTTTCTGAAGTTTAGTGCCAAAGGGAACCATCAGGTTAACTAACCTAATCCCACATGTATCATTTCCCTAACTTGCATTTTGCTCAGTGACAACACATGGGAAGTATGGATGTGTGTTTGTTGTAAGTCTAACTTTCAGCTATTCCACAGGGAGGGGTACAAGGCTGAATATGTCAAACTTGCTACGAAAGTAAATTTTAAGTATGCTTGAAAATTATTCCTTCCAAAAGTTGGGTACTTTCTCCATACTGAATGAGGAACATGACTCCAGAATAAATGCAAATATTTCAATTTTCCTTTATGTGCAACATGCCTGTTACAACACAACTGAACCAATAGAAATCCTAGCAAGAAAAATACTTCAGCTGGAAACCTGAGTGATGTTCAGACTGTTGGTGTCAATTTTTTCATCTTACTCTTGTGTACAAAAATACTTCTAAATGTTCAAATCAATTACAACCATTCTCAACCAGCTGTTAGTGGGAGAAGGATTTCCACCTCACCTTTGGCCTGCATCAGGTCTGTCTTTCTTACTGTAGGTACTGCTTTAGGTGCATCTTCACTGGTTTGCTGCTGTTCCAAGTCAGCCTGCTTGAACTCAGTTTGCTTCAAGGCTGGCAGTTGAGTATCCCCCTATAAAGTGAATGTATGCACATAAGCATTGGTCTGTATAACTGCTCCTGGATTTGGAAAGGGAAGTAGAATTTACATAAGTATTCAGCATGGGAAAAAGTCCTAACACACTTAGAAATATTTGGACTGAAATTTGTATTGGTGATGGAAGTATCATACCATCCTGAATACACAGTAATGTTTCTATGTTTCTAACAGCCCAGCACATCAGGAGAATTTTAACGTACCTTATTTAACTGCAGTTAATGATGGCGTTACTGTTCTTACTTATTCTCTGAGTGTCACAGAACAGTAACACCACACATTTATCCACTTTTGCTCTGCCACTGTGTCAGGGGCAGCAGAGAAAATAAACAGATGCCATTAACTATAAGTAGTCTACAGGGCAGGAAATCTGAGTTTGGTCATCATAAGACTTCAACTAAGTAAGGCTTGTATGGAACTGGTCTGTAACTATGTTAAATGCAGGATTAAGAAAAGAAAAAACATAAATTAACCAACTAGATAATAATACCTGTTTAAAATTATGGCGCTTCCTTAAAAATGTATTAAATTCTGGTGCTAGACTGCTGTAAGCATCTGACCCACTTAGACATTAAGCGCAACATGTACACCGTCTTGAAGATCTTCCAATTTGGCAATTCAGATTCTATGTATGACTTTTCCGTATATTGGCATTGGCTCCCTTAGGTGGCTGTGGTCTCCCTGTATGTCAATGCTGGCATGTTTGCCTACCTCCGACCCCCCTGCATCTCTGGTTGGCAGTCCTGTGCTTGATGCTGTCTCCATCAGTGGATCCCTTTATGTATAGCATGGGGAACAGGGAGCTCAGGGATGCCATGTCACCACCTCTTTCCATAAATGACTCCCAGACTACCCCAATTAAGTATTTGGGGGTGTAGATTTGTATTAGACCTTTTGAGAGATACAGGACTCAACTGATGATTCACCATTAGCTCCAGGTGAAAATGAAAGACAGTGAACTGAGGGATGTATCCAGGGGCTTTCACAGAGGTGACATTAAAAACACCCATCCTCTAAGAAAGGAATCTGGAGCTGCCTGTAGATAATGGTAATTCTCCAGCTACAGCAGGTTTCTGGGGTTGAGTGGAAGTAGAAGAGATTTGAAAAGATGGGGTGGCCACACTTCCCCTAATGCAGCTCCATGGCCCATATGATACCCTTTTGTAGCACCCAGGCTCATCTCTTCATGGTCATTGCTCAAGCAGTCAGGACCCTGCCTGCACTGACAAATGGGGTTATTCTTTCCCCAATGTCATCTTAGAAACACTAAATGAGCGTGCAAAGCCAGGGCCAGTGGGGAAAGAGCAGAGCTGGGTTGTTCATAGAGGAATTTATGAGAATGATCAAAGAGAACGACTTGAGAGAAAAAAGAAGGAAAAAGAGAACACAAAGTTAAACTCAGATAAAATGAGGCCTGCTTGGGATTACCTGCCTGGCAGCCCTGCAACAGTGACTTCAGTGGGACAAGGAAGGTACAGCTGATGGCTCCAAACTAATGTCTGCTTACTTCCATAGTGATTGGAGACGAGAGTGCTCTGCCAGTCATCATCAGCTCACTGCATTACCATCACTGCTCCCTACAGCTGCCCCAACGCAGGTAGTTGTATTGAGGTGGGGGTCAGCTTCTTCTCCCAGGTAACAAGAGACAGGACAATGGGAAATGGCCCCAATGATAATTTTTCACTTTATGTTGGGCATGAATTCTTCTGCAAAAATACTGAGCCCAGACTTAATCGCAAGAAATTACCTCTTAATTACACATGCAAAATCCCTTATCTTAAATTTCTAGCTTAGTAATTTTTAATGTCAAATAGATTCAAAGAGTACATGCTGATTTTTTTTTTCTAAGGTGAAGTAGTTGGATAAAAAGATAGTAATTGAACATGTCGTATTTTCCTCACCAAGAAGTATACATCATTCCTCAAATTACAGAGTTCTAAGTAAAGCTATTTAGTTAGTAACCAAGAAATACTGCATTTTCTTTCTGTTTTAAGTCTGGCTTTTCTATTACATAAGCACATACATCTTACAAACACAACTTATTCCAGCTTAAAACACTTGAAAAAAACATTCACAGACGTTGTCAGGGTAATCTTGCACTAACTGTAACTAAGTATGCTTCTATAAAAGCTAAAAGCTGCAATTCTTGTGCAAGCAAACAACTGAGAAAGTTACAGCTTGGCCAAAGGAACGCTGCCATAGATACTACGGAACACAAGCAGATAGAAATTATTTAGGCAGTAGCTATATTATTGGTTAGCTCATCTGAGCCCACCCCATCTCCATATAAAGAGATAAGCCACCCTGCCTTACAGATAACCTGCTTTGAGTAAAAATTGCCTCCAGCTATTCACCTTCTTTCAGGAGACTGAAACTGTCCTGCAGAGGGGCTTCAGTCAAACTCTTTAGGTTCCTCCTAAGATGATTTGTCTTCCAAACTAGAAGTAGTAAAAAAACCTCAAAAAACAACAAATACAAACAAATAAACAAAGAAAAGGAATCTAGTGAAAGTAATTGTAATTGAAATCTGCTGCAAAGCCACACCAAAAATTAAGTTGACCACCTCTCTATTAGGGTCTTCCCTAGACCAATGTTCTTAAATAAGATACATTTGACAAACTAATGTATCATCTCCAAATGATGTGGGTTTTATTTACTTACAATGATATATTTATTATTATTACTTTTTATCTATTTAATTGATACTATTGATAGAAACTATTGACAAGAGCTGTAAATTTTAAGGCATAACTGGATAGCACTTCCTGTTTCTAATGCATCATTGACATTGCAGCTCCCACACAGTGCAGGTTCCCACGATAAAAGGTCACACACTTAGTAGTTCTGTCTTCCCCCATTTTACATAAAGGACCTGACAGAGGCTGAAACCATTACTTATGGGAATTTCTGGGCAGACGTTTTAGCCATTTTCCCACATCCTTTTTCAGTTATTTGTAAAACCAACATTCATTCCTCATTGCTTTACCCTCTCCACTTCTAAAGCCATCAAATTCAGCCTTTTCCTAGCCAAAGAGAAAAGGGTATATTCCACCAAGCCCCCATTGCCTTTGTAATGAGAGTTGGCCACCCATGTAGAGGGAAACGCCCCACTTCAATCACACATAAAAAGTGTAACTTCTGAAACCTCTCTTTCTTCAGTAATCCTGAAGAAAGGGCTATTTTGGTACAGAAATAAATTGGGTGCCTTCTCATGCAAGAGCTTGATTGTCTCTTTCCAGGGCCGTTCATATCAAGCTTAACCAATCAAATCCTTTCCCAGACCAAATCCCGAATCAATGAAGAAGCATCAATGAATCACATGCCAAGACAACAGGATGAACTGAAATTTCCTCTTCTCAGGATTTTCTCCCACCCTCCTCACCCCAGAAGAAAGAGCCTGCTGACACACAGCCACCCTATTCACCAAGCCTGCCCTACCCTTGTGAGCTTTCAATAGGTACAGCAATGAATTTATGGTTCTTTGGCTCAGAATATCCAAAAGCAAACAGCTAAGACATCTGATTATCCCTTCAATCCTACAGTAAAATGCTGACATAAAGGATTTATGTGAAAATTCATAGCTGATAAACCTTGGACTACAATACTCAGGGGTTGCTGCTTCTCTGGAGTGACTCACAATTTATCCTCATCTTTAACCCACATCTTCAACACACAAAGCAACTAAGTACTTTAACAAAGTCAAAAGGTGTTGTTAACTAAAGTTCGGTAGTGTAAATATTCCTCAATGGACCCCACACCACTCCCAGCATCACCTCTCAAATTCTACCCATCTCAGAGACACAGTGATGTGGAGTCTTCCACAGGATCTCTCCTTGTTCAGTCTTTGAAATCACCCAATTTCGCATAGATCAGAAACATTCAACAAATGCTGAAGTAGCACAAAATTTAATGACATGGGCCAAAGCTAGTAGGAGATAGCAGAAAGGTGAAGAAACACTTAAGAACTACAAAGAAAAGTATTTTCAAGAAATTATCCAAACCATACCTGGCTATATTTTTTTGAATCTTCTGGGAAGTCTTTGTTGTCTTTGATTTGTGGTACATCACTACTCCTTTTTGTAAGCTCATCTATCCTTTCTTCACATTGTTCTTTTAATTCTTTCATCTGGTTGATGCACTGCGACCTAAAGAACACATGAACAAGACCATTAACTCTCAACCACACTCTTCTGAAATGTACTTTTGTAAAATTATCTAATTTTTTAATATACCCATATATATATATTTATTCTTTTTTAAATATATATATATATGTTTACATGTTATAATCTCCTTAATTCTACTACGTGGGCTTACATTTGAGAAGTCACTAGGAAAAAATGAGGCATTAACATAAGTCCTAAAGACAAATTCATAGTGCAGGCAAATTCTATTGGAAGAAATTAATTTAAACTACTTTTGTTTGACAAGCTCAACAAGGTACATGATTTTTTTTGTCTTTGCTAACCAGGCAAGTCCAGTTACGTTAAAATCAATTTTATCCTTGAAGCATTTCTAGTATGATAACAGAAATTCATATTTTGATTTTAGCCCGAAAGAGGAAACAGGAAAGTACCAGTTGAAATAGAAAACATGTGTGATGTATTGTTAGCCAACAGAACACTTTTTCTCAATATTTCAGCAAAGTACAGTGCTGCAAGATACAACAAAACATACGTAGTTCATTAGAAGCTATTCTAAGTTCCAGAAGGAACATATCCTAAAGATGCAAGCACTGTATATCTTTTACATACTTTTAATAGTTACATAGCACCATTTGTATCTTAACCTTTGTGACAGCAGGAGTCTTCTGTCTGCATCTCTGCAGCCTGCCTTTCCCCCACAGCCCCCTAACTCCTAGGTAAGGCCTGCTGTTGCAACAGAGTTTTTCCTAAAGCTGCCAGGGCAAGATCACCCTTTCTCTCCCATTCTCTTCTTAACTTGTTTTATAGCTTTCAGTTTAAACGAGAGGAAGAAAAAGACCTAGTAAATAACAAAGCAAGATAAGCATTTACCCCATAATACACATGCAGAAAGCTTAGAAACTAGTCATTATATAACCTTAAGTATGCTCTGATCCCACAGTGATCAGGAACAGTTGTTTGTTTGATTAGATCTCAATGGGAAGTGCATCACACTAGGGGAAATTGTGGTGAAAAATTACCATCACTGCCAGTACCCACTGCTCTGGAGAGCCTGCCCAAGAAAGAGCAGGCTCTTGGCTGGGGACCACGTTTTCTTTTCCCTGCTGGTGGTCTAGTGGCAAAGAAGTTTGAGAGTGAGTGTCTCCTGGAGCAAAATGTGCTGTGGGGCTGGTTTGGATGGGCTGTCCTTCCTTCTGAGTTTGTAGTTTGGGCTCTTCACCATCTCGATGCCTCTGTGCTCCTTTAGTGAGCTCATGGAGGGGATCCTTGGATGGGCTGGTGGCTCTTCTAATGGGTCTGGGACCAGCGGGGGAGCTTATTATTTGGGCTCCTTTGTGTGTGCGCAGGTGAGCTCTTTATCACAAAATCGACTGTGTAGTGAGGGAGAAAACATGCCACAGAGACTGAATTTAAGAGCATTAGTTTTGCACATTTGAAATGTCATGGTGATGGGGATGAGGTAGAATTTTAAACCTTTCTCTTTTCTCTCCTTTGTTTTTTCCACTCAAAGCCAACTTCAAGTTTGACATATACAATCAGCTACAGACCTTGCAAACCCATTCTTCTGCATTCAACATCTTTTACAGCAACCTTTGTACAACAGCACGGTCAACATATAGCAAGTTTCTTCTCCCCCTCACTAAACTAAGAAGGGGGTGAATTTCCCCTGATTCTGCTCTGACCAGTGTTATTACGAGTGTCAATACCATCGGTGCAAAAGCAGCTGGTTCAGACAGGCATAAACCAGTTTCGCAACCTGCAAATAAACTACTACGTAATTCAAAGGAGTTCTCAGGATATGTGCACTCTACCACAGCAAGTGACTAATTTTTATTGCACTTTCACCCTTCTCCACCCCTACTTTTCAAAAGCAAAAAATCCCTTGTATAGTTCACACCCAGAAAGGAAGAACAGTAGCAGACAGATATGCTATGAACAGAAAAATTAATTACCTTTGTTACATTTTTTGCTGGCTAGACATTATCCTAAAGTCTGATTTTGATAATGCTAATACATGGAAGAGTCACCAAAATAAGCAATGCTTCAAATTGGTGAACATCAGAGACAGTAAAATAGTGTGGGCTTGAGTTATGCACATGTTCACTATTTTCTAGGAAATAAAAGGACATATGAATTGTCTGCACCTCAGTTTGCAAGCTTGAGAAATGCAGTATACAGACAACCTGAAATCAGAGATACAGCATTTGTGAAAGGTTGCATTTTCATCCCACATTGCACATGAAAATAAAGTTCATTTAACATCTGTGGCAAATCCTCACCTTTTAAAATTTATTATCTGTAACAGAATTCCCTTCTTTTAAAGGAGATTTGAATGCTCTACTCGTGCATACAACTACTTCTAGAGTACAGGGACAGCATTAGTTTCTCCACCTCATCCCCATCACCATGACATTTCAAATGTGCAAAACTAATGCTCTTAAATTCAGTCTCTGTGGCATGTTTTCTCCCTCACTACACAGTCGATTTTGTGATAAAGAGCTCACCTGCGCACACACAAAGGAGCCCAAATAATAAGCTCCCCCGCTGGTCCCAGACCCATTAGAAGAGCCACCAGCCCATCCAAGGATCCCCTCCATGAGCTCACTAAAGGAGCACAGAGGCATCGAGATGGTGAAGAGCCCAAACTACAAACTCAGAAGGAAGGACAGCCCATCCAAACCAGCCCCACAGCACATTTTGCTCCAGGAGACACTCACTCTCAGGGGAGAGGGATGAGGCTACCAGTGCTGTCTGTGCTCGTGCTTCATGTGTTTTGTGTGAACCTGCATAACTGGCCACTTACAATGTGCTCTGCAAGCACAGGAACAGATGTGCAGCCTCTCCCCTCCAGGGTTGCTGGATTTGGCAATTGCCAGAATAAGAAACAGAATGCCTTTGCTCTCCAGGAGTATTTCTCATCATCCTGTTTTCACTCCTACCAAAAAAGATTACTCATGCACTCACACTCTTGCACATGTTAGGCCTGCCAATATTAAACTAATTATCAGACTTTTTGCATGTAGCAAGATTTCTAAAGAAGTGGTTATGTAACGAACAAAACGCTTGGGAATAAAAATACATTTGAATATTGAAAGGTATTCAATAATGATTTCAAAATATCAGTCCCGAGGCTTCTGTTTCCCTCTGGCTGCTGCAGAAGAGAAGGGTCAATGTGCCAGTGAGCCTTTGCTGGAGAAGTTCTAACCATGACCAGACAGCACTGAGCACTGTGTGTGCCACGGGTATGTTGTAAAGTCGACTGCTGAGGAATGCACACTCCTTTTGCACACAACACCAGTAAGGTCAGATAGCTCCTGCTGACTTCTGCACTGAAAACATTAAGCTTGCTCAAAAAAATGCTAAGATGAAACTTCAAGACTTGGGTACAAGAAGAAATAATGTTTTGGTTTTTTTTCTTAGTTCACAGATTTTGTTCTCAAGCATTCGATACGCACAACTGCTTTTACCACTGTCTTCTACAGAGTAGTAAATGAATCTTTATAAAGAGTGATTTACAACATTTACAACATGCCATTTAAAAAAGACATTTGACTTCTGTCATCTTTTTTATAACATTTTCAATTATACAAATAATATTATTTCTCCATTTTTGCACTGGGCATACTGCACTTGATAAATAAGGTGCAAAACCTTCATCCATGCAAATCTAAGTAAAAGGGAGAAGCACATAATCACATCGAATGCCCTCTCCTGGCAAAGCAGATGAACAGAGAGGAAACACAATAGTTTATTCCTAATGTGGGGGGGAAGAAGGAAGACAGATTAAAAATAACATTTGGAGTCCTTCTAATAATTCTTACTAGAATTTCTAAGTCCACAATCACATTGGGAAAAGATTGTTTGTAAGCATTTAAGTGACAATATTAAGTGAGCATATAGCAAAGAGGAACATATGTAGCCAAGTATCATCAAATATCCATTTCTGCAATTACCAGAACACAATATAAAGTTAGTTGTGTAACTTACTACAACAGAGAAATATTAACATTCAGCATCATACCTAAAGGTACTACAAGCAATATTTTAAAAATACATTTATATACGTTCCTGCTAGAACTGTGTGAATGCTGCACAGTACCCAAGCTATAAATTATTTCACAAAAATCTGAGCACAAAGTTTGCTTTCCTCACTTGCACTCATAGGAAAAAGTCTAGAAATAGAAAATGAACAGGTAAGTACTATGCAGCAAAGCTAGTGAAGACAGCATAGCTCCTTGGCTGAGATAAGTGCCTTTATGGACTCCATGGAGGCTCTGCAGGAAATGGTGCACCTGCCTCAGGACCAGCTGGAGGCAGATCAGCTAACTGCAGTTCAGCTGATTTATCATGCCTGTCTCTACACTTACCCTGATAAAAGAAAAACCATCTTCACCACTTAGCTTAGCTCTTCACTTTGAGCCAGCCCAGACCTTGGAGCTGTGCTGTCTGAATACAACCTTCCTCTTAAATGAAGAGGGATTCTTTACGGTACACTACCACAAGCAGGGGTGCTCTGTCAGTGATTTCCTCAACAGAGCCATGCTTGTAAACACTTCAGTTACCATGGGTGATAAAATTTCAAGTTTTCAGAAGCCAGACTCACTACATTTGCCTTGTATCACTTCTCTACACATGTATATCAGTCCAGTGCTTCACAAGTGTACCTCTCATGTGGAGCATGACTCTCCAGCACGTACATACGGCCTACAGATCTGTTTGTTACTGCTGATCTCAGACTTAACAGGAAGACACTGGCAAACAGATTCACTGAGTAGCACAGAACTATCAGCAGAGGTCTATGAGTCTCAGGTCTGTCATTTAACCAAACAGCAAACAGATGGTGCTTAACAGCCATGGTATACAACAAACACAGATGGGAAAAAGCCCCTTAACAAACACATAAGCAACACAACTTATTGAAAAGTAGGTACAAACTACAGTTTCCAACTTCCTTCTACTTTTCTGTTTGAAGTCTTAAATTACAGCTCTACTAATACAATCCATCTAGGTAATTTTTATTACATGGGTAATAATTAAAAAAAGTCACAACCAACTGGTAATCAGTAACTATCACAGAAGCACTAACATTAATCCTTAATTCTAAGGTGGGCAGAGGGGAAGAAGAAAATACTTACTTCAAGTTTAGCATGAAGAATTCAAGTTCTTTGAGTGCCATGTTCTGCTTTTAGTCATAATTCCTACAAAATGTGGCTAAACAATGGCTGCTGAAAAAATACCTATCACTAAAACCATTACATTCTTGATGGAACATCATTATGAGAACACGAAAACAGAAATTCTGCTTTTTTTTTATATCTATGCACAAGAGGGAAGATACTATAGGATGTGAAGGCAGGTAGAGGAAACAAGAATATTACTGAGCAGAAAGAACTGAGGAGAAATTCCTAGAAATACCAGAAATATTTACTGTAAGGATACTAGTAAGTACTTTTGTTCTGTTATCCATGCTTTACAACTCAGTGGGAATCTCAAGAAAAAGCCATGACTAGGTATGTACTGTAAAGCAGAACATATGAGTCAGATGGTACCAGAAACTCCAAAGACCTCTGGTAGCTCAATAAGGTATATCTCCTCATCAGGTATTCCCCTCTCTTAATTCAAACTTCTTCACAGTTTAGCCTCTTCATGTTTCAATTTCCCCCCACAATTCTTAAGTGATAATATTGCTACCCACATTCTCCTGCAATAGAAAGGAACATCAAGATGTGTGGGAGAAGACTGTGGACACAGAGCTGGAAAACATTGCAAAGTTTATGGTTTTCTCCAAGATCAACTGTGAGAAATTTTAGATGATGTGTCAGATGTTACTTTCTCCTTAAAAACATATACTTACAAACAGTACTATAGCTAACACAAGAGTACTCTGGGTTATAATCAAGTCACCTACATTTTGGGAAACCATCTTCCCTGAAGAACATACTTACAGGTCATATGAGAACTTCCTCTGAAGGTTAGTCTGGTTCTTCTGAAACCAGTAAACATCCAGCTGTAGCTTTCCATATTCTGCTTGTAACTCTTTCAAGTGTTCTAATAAAACAGGATTAAATACATATTAAAACACACATATACCTACATATCCTACAACAGAAATATCAAACAACAAATCTGTAGTATGTATGCTAAATTAATCCAGCTGTCATGCAAACCACATTTCGTACACGAATGCAGAAATAATTATTGAATTTATTCAACACTGATGCACAGGATCTGGTAAGAATAACCTTTCAAAAATCAGTATAATGTATATTTTTACCTACTTTTCCTCATAAGGAATACTCGGACACTGATTTGCAAACCCTGCTAGGCTGCAGCCCAGAAAATCCTCAATCTAAGAAATCATAATCAGAACACAGGATGAAACAGCATTCATGTTTATTGGCCATCTAAAGACAAGCCTGCAATGCTTCCCTGAATAATATGCAATTTAAAGCCATGCTCCTCAGCAACAGAGACATCTATGATTGAGAGTTTTCTTTCTGATAGAAAACTTTGCAAGAGGGCACCAGAAGATGACACCACAACATACTTACTTGTTTATAGGATTCATTCCCAAGAACCTCTTGAGAAATACAATGCTAACAAAAATTTTGAAGCAGCACCATGAATAAAAATTAATTAGACTGAGCTTTCTTATTCAATATGGGATTTGTGAATTCCTCTGGTGCTAAAATGCATGACCCTACACCTCAGGGAAGAATGCAAGAATACACTGCCAAAGGGAGAATGAAGGATAAGTACATTTAATTTAGTTCTATTCCATATTGTATCATAACAGTCAGAGGTACTACATCAAGCACTACCATGGACAAATCCTTCTACTGTTGAGGCAGATTAATCTGACACTTAATTGGAGCTACGCAGATGAAGTATCTAATTCATGGCAGCTCCTGCACTACACCCATGACTTGAAGAAAGGCAGCACTCTCAAAACACAGAAACATACAAGACTTAGGAACAGGAGGCCTAAAAAAAAATACAACAGAGATTCACAGGGGTATTATGACATACCTCGTAGACCCTGAATCAGTCGATCATTTACTGTGATGTTACTCATCAGCATTGCCTGAAAGAAGCAGAATAAAAACCAGTGTTTTAATTGCAAAGGACTGTGCTACCATTATAAACAACACCTATCAAAGTACTTGTAATGAGATCTACTTTTTGTGTGTCACAGTTGTGACAGTGTCACAACCAAACAAAAACTTTAGCTGTCTTAGAGATCTACTATTGCAAACAACATACACTCATTTTAACTCAGATTTTCCAGTAAAAGGGAGTGGAGGTGGGGGAAGATATCACTGCACAAATGAAAAGTGGAAGAATTTAAAGGAATTTAAAGATAATAAAATTGCTTGTCACTTAACTCTAGTTTAATCTCACGACTGGAGTCCCAGTCAGACTTATTGTATTTACCTGTTGAAGGAAGAATACAACATATCACAGCTCACTATCAATTACCCTCTCACTCAGGAATCAATACACCTGCATTCAGGCATGCAAAGATGAGCTATTAATCATTGAGCGTAAAAAAACTCCATGAAAGCAAAGGGAAGCCCTTGCACTGTATTCCTTTTCTACCTATCTTCTTGATTGCTCTCATGCAGGAGTAGACTTCTTCCACTCCCTCTCTTTGTTCTCCCTCCCATTCTGAAGAGGTAGTCAACGTAGGAAGATGTTTTGTCTATTCTTTCTTCAATCTCTGTCTACCATTTTATATACATGTCTGCTCCAAAACACCTGAAAACTGAATCAAGTCAAGGCTAAGTGAAATTATTCCTGTGAGCCAGATGTCGAGATAACACAGATTCATATTCAACATTCAGTAAGTCTGACGTAGGAGAGTTCCTAAGAATACAAAAAAAGAGATCCACTGACTCTTCAGAAACAAGCCAATCCAGTCTTACAAAGGTATTTCTTAGGCTTCAATGCCAGTTCCCCTGTTATCCTTGTCATGGGAAACCTCAGGGCTCTTAAAGGGTCCCAGATGAGGATACATCAAGTCCCCTGTCTCCCAAAGTTTCTGCTCTAGTATTGATGTGTATGTATGTCCACATCTGAAAAGAAATAACAGCATCCATTCTGTCTGCCCAAGTCACCCTGAAACACTGACAACATTGTCAGTGCCTTTTTTTCACAAAGGCTACAGGAGTAAGAGCCACTTGATTAAATGAAGTCCAGCGTTCAATAAATCTGAGTGTGCTAGCACCCAGGAGAATAGCAGATTTGTCTTTGCTTGACCCTTTAAAGAGTCCCACTTCACAGAGGTGGTTACTCAGCTATTGCTAAATATTTCTATACCATTCTATATGTACAGCTGCTCTGGAACACCACCATGAAATCCCAAGAAGAAAGTCTTGCTCCTTTGTTAAAAAGCAAAGACAAAATAAAAAAAACAATAATAACAATGTATATGTAGGATAGTTCAATATATCTCCCTCTCCTTTCTCATAGGACAAGTAAATAAAAAATAATTTGTTTTCACTGGTTTACTGGGGAAAGGAAATTAATGCTTCAATGGAAATTTTTCATGTTTTGCTAATGTGTGAACAATGTAGTCAGGTTGTTCCAGGATTATCACCTTCAGGGTAATACAGCATTGGCCATTACCAGAAACTGTCAATAGACTAGAAAAATCAGTATGATAGAGCAATTTTATGTTCTTACAGTCTTTTGCTTTATTGGTTTTGGTTTATCGGTTGTTTTATCAGTTTTGGATCTTTTTTCCTTGGCGGGGGGGGAGGGAGAGGTAATGGGGGGTTGGTTGTGGGGTTTTTTCCCTTTAAAATGAAACTCCTAAATACCAGGATCACTTATGTGACAGTAAAATAGACAGGTGTTACATGTTTTGTACATTAGGACAATAATAACTGTGATGAGCTGAAGCGAAAAAAATTATCTCCCATGTTAAAAAAAGTCTCTTTGGATCACAAAAAGTAAAAAAAAAGAAGCGTGTGTTGGTCTTTCTGAATTGCATATAAAACTTCCTTTTGGCAGTGCCACACCTACCTCCTTGAATGTGTGGGCAAGAGTCCAGGAAATAAACCTGTTAAAATCTAGTTAGCTGCTTAACTTGAGCAGGAAATACTGTTTAATAATTTACAGGACAATGCTGTAACTGCCAGCTTCCAATCTGACTGTGTCAATAACATCAGACCTTCCATTCTTCCTCGTGTCATTAAAGTGTTGACTAATTTTCACCTTGTGGCTGTAATTTAAGCAAACTTTACTTTGGGGGTTTTATGTAGGTCAAGAGTGAAAACTGCTGGGAAGCACTCAGCAGACACATGCCAATACTCAATTCTAAAAAGAAACTCACATTTTAAACCTCATTCAGCCCACAAAACAAGAGCTATGATCGCCAGGAGAGAAAAATCCAGCTTTTGGAAAATCACTCTATCACCATATCAAAATTTGATGTTCTGTGACAAAGTAACTCTGTAACATTGAACCAACTTGTTGTGTTTGTAAACATGTTTGCAAAGAGGTCCTTAATGACCATCAAAGAGGGAAAAATCAGTCTTTTGATTGAAAACAATGCTGTAAGACAGCAAGTCTTCAGAAACCAAAACTCCAGTCATACTTCCACCACCAGTGAGATAAAAAACTTGCTCCAGCTGTACAGCAAATTTTTAATGACATATTTGCTTATTATTCACTACAGAACACATCTACATAAGCCTTATTCCACTTAAGAAACATAACGCTAAAGTTACAGCTTAAAAATAATAAAACAACACAGAAATGTTCATGAGGAAGCTTAGAGATTAAATAATTCAAAGTCTTTGTTTTAAGCACATACTTTGAACTACGTAAATGCATTTGATCCGAATAATGCCCAACAGTATTCTCCATATACATATTCCTTGGAGGAATTACTACAATAACTCCTCCAGCATTTGCTATAATCAAGAAGCAAGCTAACTCAAGCACACTGAACTGACATACGTGCTTTCTAACACTGACTGTCGGTGGTATATATAAAAGCGTAATGAGATACTGCAACAGAAAAAAGAAAGCAAAGAATTTGGTGAGTGTAAACACTAATTTTAAAACTAAAACTTAAGAAAAAAGAGCCTTTGCACTCACAAATACAGCATGAAGGAGTCAAAGATGAGCCACAGGATCTGTAACTCAGCTCCTAAGAACAAAACCAACTGCAAATAAAGCAAGATGGGAAGCTAAGATTTATAAATGCAGAAACAGCCATCTATAATTAATCAGGGAAAAGCAGGGCACTTATTTCATGATTAATGAAATAATCATGAAAATTGTAAAACTGATTTAAGTCCTCACAGCAAAGAAAAAGAGCGATTCTGCCTTGCGTACTGCCATGGCTCCCCACCACTATGCTGCCATTAGTATGAGAATAATGCTGGCAACACACTGATGTTTTAGTTGCTGCTCAGTAGAGCTTACCCTGCTGTGGTGGGAGAAAATCCCGCTCCCGCCCTCTGCAGGGCCAGCTCCACCTTCTCGGTGGGCGCCACCCTGACGGGGGCTGGCACAGAGATCTGAGAACCACCCTGTGGGCGGGGAAGGAGCTGCCTATCATCCTAGCTCCAC
>VZRL01003951.1:11961-27115 GCA_013397895.1 Origma solitaria | reverse complement strand
AGATTCTCTTGCCTGGGGCCGCGCCACCAAAGGGGCGACTCCACCCGCCTGTTCCGCCTAGTGCCAGGCGCCTGTGCCCAGAGGTGAGCCTGCCTGGGAGGAGGAGGAGAGTTCTCGCTGAGGACCGGTCACGCCACTGACATCAAAGGTGTGACTACAACACCCTAAGGCAAGGAGTTTCCTGTTTCCCGTGCTCTGCCAGCCAACGGGTGCACAAGAAACCAGGAGGAAGCTCAGCCAGGTGACCCAAACTGACCAAGGGATATTCCACGCTACAGAACATCCGTACGTAAAGTGGGGGAGTTGACTAAGAGGCACCGACCACTGGCAGGGGACAAGTTGGGCATCATTCAGCAGGTGCTGACCAATTCGATTGTGCACGTCTTGTTTCTCTTGGGTTTTATGCCTCTCTCTCTCAGTTATCAAACTGTTGTTATCTCAAATCCATACAGTTTTCTTAAAAAATCTAGCAAGAGATGTAGGGAGTGAGTAAGTGGCTGCATGGTATTTAGTTGCCAGCTGGGGTTAAAACATGACAACTAGCCACAAAAAGGATTTTTCATTCCAGGCCAAGAGACTAAACTACATATTAGTATGTAGGGAAAAGTTCATAAAAAAGACACGTAAGGAAATCTTTCTCTGTAAGGTTAATCCCTGTACTACAGACTCCAGTATACTTCAGTGGAGGTACATCAATTGAAGTAAACCTTACAACAAATTTCAAGCTCAAAATGGAGGAGACATTGTTCATTTAAATTTGTTTCTCACTAGACTGAATTCCATTCAGAAATTGCACTTTTCCTCAGCAAACCTAAAAAAACCGCACCCAATCAACAAAAGAACCCCAAACAAAAACCAACCAACCAAATGAAAAACACACCCATTCAACATACCCAAACCCAGAAAAACATCTCTATTTCTAAAGAGTGGTTCTGGCAACAATCAGAAACTTAATCTTGTTTCATAGCCTGTGCTAAAAGCACTCTAGAGTCTCTGTTTTGTCATGGAGGACACAAGGACATGCACACCAAGACATGGTGCAGTTCAGCCTTCAAAATTGCAGAAACCACCAAAATTGTAAAGTTAGTTTCTTAAAATCTCAGCAGAAGAAGGTGGAATTTGACACACATGAATACAAAATTACTTTTACAGCTACAGGGCAACAGAAAGTAAATTGAAAAAAAAAAGCCTCGGGCAACTACAGGATTTCCATTGTACTGCTGGTGTTTAACTAAAACACAAATAGTAGGTAATATAAGCAAAACAAAATCCTGTGATATTAGAATACTAATAGAATACTTCTACAGGTATATCTAATGCACCTTCTGGCTTTTTGGTCCATTCATTCTGTTGTGAAGAGTTAGAAACATTCCAATAGTTAACTCTTAAACTACGTGTACTGTAAATTCCCTCTCTCCAGTTCACTAGTCTCAGACCATCCTGTTTTTTTCTTCACACCATATGAAGATACATTTTGAATAGAGGTGATCTTCTAGACTTCTGTTGTACCAGTTATGAGTAAGCATATTTATTTTTCTTGCTAACTTAGTAATATCATGCTGTTGCAAATGTGTGACATGAGGCAGTGCTTCCTTACCCCAAACCTTTCCCAAAACTAGAAGGTTCAACACTGTTTGGTTTGGAAAAAAAAAAATTAAAACTCAAAACCTATACAGCCTCCTGTGAAAAGGAAAAGGCACATTTCTTCTCTCTCCCTGCAGACCACCATAATTCCTTCTGAGCGGAGTTGACTCCCCACATCCCAATAGGTATTTTGACTCAGAAGACTGTGCCAGGAATTGAAATTTTCCCAGAGGGAGGGGACCAGAGAACAGCTGTGGCCAGTGTTAAAAGATACTGAGCAACAGGACAGTGACATGCTTCACACAGAACATACAAACCTTGGCCCTTCTCCTCAATTAAACAAAATTTGGGTTGGAGAAGATTTATGTAAATCCAAAGAAAATTACCAACTACAAAATCATGCTCATGCAGTTAAGAGATATCAAACGTATTGTTTTCCTGTCATGGTCTTCAAAGAGGCTTCTGTGGCTCTTTACATCCCAGAAGCTACGAGTCCTGAATAACAACCACAGAGAACATTGTTCTTGAGAAAATTGCTTATAGATTAGAAACAGCCCTTTTGCACCCCTGATCTGTTGTTATCAAGTGCTCATTTAAGATACTTGATCTCTTCATTCTATTTCTGTATGGATTTCCAGAAGCCATTTCCTAAATCTACACTAATCCTTAAAAATTCAAGCAGGTTCTTTAAAAGCAGACTGGTGACAGTAGTGTTTTACACATACTCAGACGTAACGGCAATTTTCCAGAATTACATTGCCCCAGTGAATGGTGACCCCACATGGTACAACAGGCACAGACTACCTACTTCCTATGCCCTCATCCTTCAAGTAGCAGAGATAGTTCTGCTACAAAAGAAGGCAGATTTAACTCAAATTGATTACCACACTGCCCCTGACAATGACTTTAACTGGTCAAATACCTTACTGGTGTTTTAGTTTGGTATGAAAGTAAATTAGTGCTATAATTATTCTGTATTTTATGAGCACAGTAATAAGACACAGTGAGCAGAGATTAAAAGTAATTACAATGGGTCTCAAATGTTACTTGAGAGTTACTGTTGGCTGGAAGTCCAGATTGTGAAAGTATGCCTCGCACGTAAGTTTCTTCTATAGCTAGAAGAGCCACAATTTCTTCCTGAAAAAGTGGGAGGTTTGAGATGCAGCAATCATTCCTATACATCTGCTAAAAGTACTTTCATTTTTCTTTAAGAACAGCAACAAGAATTAAGCAAAATCTCATTTATGGCTCAAAGATCTCTAGTTAGTTATAGAGTGGGTATTGTAAAATGAGTTGAGAGTCTCAGGATTTGGATTTGCATTCATTCTTCATGACTAGGTTAAATACTTGCTGCTAATCCTCACAGAGCAAAAGAAGTTCAGTCCAAGGAGCAAGCTTCCCATTCACCCAGAAAGGGTGAATTCATTACCTGCCTCCAGGAATCCCAGATTCCACTGGAATCCAGAGAGCCAAAAAACAAGGACATGTATGTGTATACAAGACATGAATATACAACACACACTTATACATGGCTACAGATACACATAAACATAAGAGCACTCAGAAACAGTCTTTTCTTATATTCCATATACTTATGTAGAATAACCTCTGATCCTAGACAGCTTCTTCAGATAAGGGTAATTAGTGAGGAGAATTAAGCTTTTCCTCTCTTCCCTGCTACTGTATCAAAGGCATTCCTGAATTACAGTGGATGAATCCATGCCAACTTGGCTGATGGCTTCTTTTGAAAAATGCCCAGCTTTCCAGTACAACAGTTCTCCCTACTCTTAAATCAGAGTTGGAAAACAAACAGCATCTGTGCAGGGATTTGCTCATGTGTAGCAAGAAAAGTAGATTTTCAATTTGATGTGAAATGGTGCATAGGCACATACATGCTCACCCTACCACTTCAGGCTCCTGAAACACGCCCTTCTCCAGTCACAAAATGCACAAGACAGGAAATTAGTCCAATGTACCACTTTCCTAGAGTACCACCTCCCAAGATTTCAGAGCAAGCTTCATTTACTACTCCATTGCTGAACAACTGTATTTTAGGGTGAGAGAGGGAAAAGCACTTAAGAGGAAGGAATTGATACTAGACTGGCCCCAAAATCAACCTTTCCAGCATCCCACCTCTAACATGGGAATGCCACACGAGTTCCTAGGCAGCCATAAAGCACAGTATTTTCCAAGCAGCAGCTACTTCTGTCTGAGGAACACTTGGAGACAGAACAAACACCCTGGTACTGGGTGGTGGGATAGGTGTTTGTCCAAGGTCATCCATCTGCTTTTTAATCCACACAGACCCACCGTAACTGGGCATTATGGATACCACACACTTGCAGCTTCACCACCTACTGCATGAAGAGCACTACTTTCTCTTCAGTCTGAACTACAATTTGATGATGGCACTTGAAGCCCATCAGTGGATGCAAAAAACCCTGACTTGTCTCTCCCAGCCACAAACATTTTCTGTGCCGTTTGGGATCCTGGAGATGACTGTGATGGCTCCCCTCCACTGACTCTCATCCGGCCTGTAAACCACACTCTGGATTCCTGTAGAAAAACTACTGCACAGCTTTGGTTATCCTTGCTTTCCTCTGCATGCCTTTCCCAGCACTCCAAAACTCCACTGGTGACCTCCCCACAGTGCAACAAATAACCCAGTGTATTTCTAAGCTGCTTTGTAACTTTTGCCTTGTCATCCACCCCACCATACCGCTGTCTTACCACATGGCTGCACATCTCTACAAGCAAGTGCAATTCCAGGTGTGAATATGGTCACTTGTGAATATGCTCACCTTTATCACTGACTCTTTCAGAAGAAAACTCTGAGTCACTTCAGCAGAATAAAGGTTTTCGTTTCCAGAGGCCACTTGGACTCTTCTCCAGACACCACATTCTACCCCATGTCCAGGAGCAGCTCTAGTTCTGTAAAATACTTTTCACCAGTTCTCCTGGTATGGATACCAGATTTAATGAACAGTTCCTATATGTCCTCCAGACTCAAAAACACCACAAGAAAAGTGGACTGTGCGGTTCCACCTACCATTTGTCTGATGCCACAAATTTGAAGATAAAGGTGACACACCATGCTTTGCAGAAGCAACACTTCATTCACTAAACTTCCTTAAAACTCCTGCATGAGCTCGTGTCACCATCTCTCAATACCTGCCCATTTTGCTAGCTTGTGCTGTAAACTCTGTAGCCAGCCCTTACAGTTAGCCAGCCCTTAGAGTTTCAGTGACTTTTAGTAACTCTGGCTGAATCTACTTATGGAAAGGGAGCGTAATACTCCATTACATTTGCCCTTTTCTTACCCTTGAATTTTACTTTTTTTCACTCATGCATGTGTTTTCACTCCCTGCAAGAAAATGCCACAGCATTCAGTAGCAACACCAAATAACAAGAGGCAGAAGTGACAAGAAGATTGATTACTCACTTGAATCCTTTCTGAACATTCTGGGATACATTTTTAAAAAATACATAGATTAAAACATAAATAGACAACCTATACCTCATCTTTTTTAAAGTATATGCAAAGACTGAATGCAAAGAGAAGAAAGAAATTATCAGAGAAACATGTTTGTCTCAAAAGAGGTAAAAAGAATTGGTTTATTATTTCCTTGAAGACTTGGGGTAAAGATTATCACAAAATAAATTAATGATTCATGATAATTAATAAATTAATACCACTGATGTCCATACTCTACCTCCCATTTTTACTCAATTTGTGTTCCCCTAAGTCCTTCAGAGATTAATCTGGTGACATTTTGCTCAGGAATCACGTTTTGAGCAGCAAACCATTCCCTCACAGTAAACCTGCTATCTGAAGAGCACATAACCACCATCATGACATGTGTCTGTTCAGCCTGCTGAAAGTAATACTCCTGGAAAGCTGATCTATAAACTTCAGGCAAGAGACTCCAGAGGAGAAGCAATTGAATACTCTCAACTAAATATTTCTCCTAACAGGGAGAAAAGTGATATTGCTGAGAACTGTAATCAGAGCAGTACCAGCAACACAAGGAAAATATGCAGCAAAACAGTTTGCAAAACACTACAGAGCAGTTATCATACACACTGGTATTTAAATAGCTTTGTTCACATTCTTCACAAAGGAATTTCATGCCCCTGGCAAAGCTGAATCGTCAGGAGCACTGCCATGAAAGTCTAACCTTCTCATGTCTTCCCAACACTACTGAGTTTTGGAGGCAGAAAGCCAAGATGTCACAAAATTTGTAATGTTTTTATGCTTACAAATATGTTTGGGAATATATCTCTTGGCGCATCTTCCTCTTTTTCTTAAGTTTTAAAACATTAGTATCCAGGAAAGAAAGCCAGAGGCCAATCCAAGTATGGCAACAATGATTTATAGAGGGGTATGTGTTTTATTCAGAACTGCTGTTACTTGCAGCTTCTAGTATTTCAAAGTTATGTAACAAATGCTAAAACATGCATTCAATGTCCATTTTCTCAATATCACACAATCATAAAACATTTTGTCACACCAACACTGACTGTAAGCCCATCAGCTGGAACATGTGAACAACATTTTCTGTTGCAGAATGTGTCTTGGTAAACCACAGTCTCACAGAAAACTGTGGCTAGAAAAAGCCTTACCTTCTCTTCCTGATGTACTCGGTTGGCATTTTCCATCTGAAAGCTGTGCAAGGACTGGATTTTGTCGATCTGCTGTCGCTGCTTCTCTAGCTCCCCTTGGAATTCATTCTTTTTTTGCTCCACAGCCCCCCTCTCCACTGCCGCCCTCCGGACTTTGCCTTCCAGCTCCATGACTCGACCCTGAGGAATAGCAGATTAGCCAAAGCAAATAGAAGCACTTCCCCCTTGCCAGACTCTTCTCCAACATATTCATGGAATAGCAAATTTCACAGCTCTAACAATGTTGATATCATCAAAGTCCCATGTCAGTCAAGGATACCTGTCATACACACTAAAACACACATCCCCCCAGTTTTACATAAATTAACAGGAGCACATATTTTGTGGAGACTGGCAAAATTTCAGTTATAGATAAGAAAAATGGAAAGTTCAGTACTTGAGCTTAAAAAAACCCCAAAACATAAACATAAGAAAGACTGCAGTCTAGAATCCTTCTGAAGTGCAAGGTCAAACAATTTTTTAAATTTAACCCATAAAATTCTGGCAGCTCTATACTTCTCAGTGTTGATACTAAACAACTCATATCTCAAATCAATCTGATTTCCTGGAAAAGCTAGAAAAGAGTAGAGGGAAGACAATACTGCCCAACTTTTACATGAGCGACTGACACATGGCTATTACACAAAGACATATGAGGAATATTCATACATAAACAGAAAATCATCATTCTTCTTGACTGCTCAAAGAGCAGCTACAGTCAGAAGAAAATTCAAAACCATCACATCCTGTACATACAAAAAAAGAAACATAAGCTAAGGAATCAAGCCTTACGTTTTCACATTCTTTTCCCCTTTCCCTCCCCTTCTTTTTCGTAAGTACCAATTTAGTTTTGCAGGACACTTTTCCTAAGCATTTTGGGTTAGACTTGTTCTTCAGCAGCAACTAGGAGTATAAAAACATGCAGGGGGTGGAGATATCAACAGAATCTACCCGTATAAAAAAAGACCTGGTGATTCCAGGTGGAATAAGGATTAGACATAATAAAAACCGTGCATGTTTCAAGACTCCAAGAAAATGGACCACATCTTCTTACACCACAGCATGTAGCATGCTACGACCCACCTATCCTGCTTCTCTGCCACAGAAAGCAGGAAAAGGGAGAGGAAGCAAAAAAAAAAAGAAAAAGAGACTTGCAGTTTAGCTGGAAGAGCAAGGAAAAGTACTCATTCCATTTCAGTCATAACAGCTGCAAAGTCTTGCCAACAAACAAATGGGTCAACAGAGTGCTTTAGAAGTTTCATCTGTGTCTTCAGCTATGCTTTTATTCCATTCAGAGTGCATGACTATGCAGAATTGAAGTGATTTTCAAGTTAGCTTTGGGAGAAATGTACAAGATGGTACAGTACATCAGTAATATCAGAGGACCTTGTGTCTCTAGGTTATTGAGACCAAGATAAACTAGGATGGTGGCATATTTTTCTATCAGCTACCTCATGGCTGTGCAGCAAAACTCAGCAGTATCTATACAGTTACTGCCCACTGGCAGCCACCATCCTGACGCCACTGACTAAAGGGAAAGCAAGGGATGACCAGAGTCTCAGAAGTCACAAGAGAAATCCAAGACAAGCCCTTAACTGCATGGCCAGACACAAGTGTCCTCTTTGAATAGTGCCCACCCTGCGGTGAAACAGGAGTTCCACTCTTTCAGCTACAAACTCAGTACTAAAATTTGGCTCAGTTACAAGGAGGACACAAGTTCACTGGATAAACTGGGAAGGAGCTCTCATGAACCACATTTAATCAACATGTTTGTAGTTTTTAGGTTTCCTTGTTAAAAATAACAACAAAAAAAACCAACCAAAAAAAAAAGAATTTACTGTCCTACAGAGATTGTCACAAGCCAGAAACTTTTTCTCTTGTACTCATGCACCCTTCTTCAGAGCAAATGCCACAGAAGGGATTAAAACCCAAGATCAACAGCTATAAAAGAATATAGTTATCATCAGAAAAATAGCAGACAAGGTAATTATTCCATGTGACTTGTGTGTCCTTCTTCAGAAAGTTCACTAAGAAACACAAATTCAGATTTTTAGATACTGTTTCTGAACAACCTACATTTCCTTGAACTTGGTGTGAAAGTACGCACACAATCTTATGGGTCACGTACAAATCTAGGGAGATGAGTGTGCTAGTTTTGACTGGGGTAGAGTTAATTTTCTTCACAATGGCTGTTATGGGGCTCTGTTTAGGATTTGTGATGAACACAGCGTTGATAATATAAAGATGTTTTTGTTACTACTGAGTAGGCCTTGAAAGAGCCAAGGCCTTTTCTGCTTTTTGTACTGCCATGATGGCAAGAAGTTGGGGCTGGTTGGGAGGGGACAAAAAAGAGGATGGCATTTATCCCATATTTAATGTGAAACAGCACAAGACAGCCGAATGCTTTGTCTGAGCAGAAGTAACAAGCATCACACTTACACATACAGCAGATGTGTTCAAGTTTTGGGCTCCTTTCACATACAAATAGACATTCCTCCCATTCCCCCAGTCTCCCACTACTGATAAGCAACAGCTGTAAGATTTGTGAAAATTCCTACAACAAGCTGAAGCTCCTGGCTTGCCACATGCAGGAGGAGCATCCTCCTTGTGAACTATGTTTATTGCCTGCACAAGTACAAAGTGGAATGTAGAGCAAAAGGAACCTTACCTGCAGATCCATGCTGCGAGAACTTGCAATCCAGTAATTGAAACCCAAAACAATGATGCATGCCACGAGTGCAGCCATGAGGAGTGGTGGAGACTTCATCCCGCGACAGCTGTTTCCTAATCCTACCATTTCAAGAAAAAAAACAAATCCAAAGAACCTCAGCAAGTGTGGAAACCTGCAAATTAAAAAGGATACATTATACTGCATTCCCCACTATAGCTATTTTATACACACAATAAAATCTTGCAATAATGCAACAGCTCTCAGTTGATGGGTCTACACCCAGCAAGGAAGGTAAATGTATCAGTGTTGACCTGTCTGGGTATTTCCATCTGAAAGACAAAGGTCATTGCACACCATTTAGCTTGTACATAAAGTTTCACATGGTCTTAGGGGGATGTCTTGAATACTCCTAACAACATAATGAAAATCTGAAATAAACAGAACCAGCCATCCTTTCATCATACATTCTACCCAAAAAGCTAAGTAGACAACACTGGGCTGGAGGACAGATTCCTTTTCACCTAATTTAGTCACAAAATTTACTTAGTCTTGTTGTTTGAAGAGTAATTCATACTTTACTTCCTAAAATTGGGCAGTTTCAACTTATTGCATCTGAAACAACTACTGCAACTCCTTGTTCCCAAGCTTGTAAATAAATAAATAAATCAGATTGAACCAAATTATTTAAAGGATAATCTAAAAATAAAAACTAATATAAATATGAGCAGACACTCCATTGATTACAATGCTACATCGCATTAAGTGTTCGCCATTTTGATCCTCAGCTGCTTTCTCTGCTCCTACAGAAAATAAATAATGAATGAGCAGTACCAGGGATACTATTGGTTGTTATAGAGACTTGTATTATTTCTGTGAAACACCCTATCTTAAAAGACAGGCAGGGGCAAAGGGCAGTTGCAATGCTCTTTGAAATAGGCTATACTCATTTTATGATGTGGTAAAATCTGGTCTTAATAAGCCTAATGGTACCTAGCTTTATGAATCCTCAAACTCCACTGGGAATTTTGGGTGCAGTTCGTAAACTGAAACTAACCTTCTTTCTTTCTTCACCCCTGCAGACAAAAAAACAGCAAAACTGAGCACAGAAGACCAGGCAGACAGCAAATATATACACATCACAAGATATTAGTTAAATCTAAAATGGGTACAGTTACTAGTAATATATTGTATAATCTCTCAAGGTCTGTGCTCTTAAGCAAAGCAACCTCTTCCCTATGGTTGTAATGCACAGTTGCAATGTTTTAAAAGTTAAATGGTAGCAACTCTCTAAAGATTTACATGTGAACAAACACTGTAAACACAGGGAAGAACGTGATGCCAGCACTTTGCAGGTACCAGAACTGTGGATTTTACCTTACATCCAGCACTTAAGTCCTTCAACAGCTTATCTACACCTAAGCGTGTACATGCATCCTCTGCAAAATTCCCTCTTTGCAGTCAAGATATAATCTATCTTCTCATCTTTTCTCAGCAGGCAGTGCACAATACTGCCAGACTCACGAAGGTTTCAAATCTGTGTGTTTATTTGAAAGGTTTGCTGATTTGTATTTGGGGATGGAATATACAGAGTATATATATATATATATACAGAGTAAAAAGTAACTTACAGAAAAATTTTGCCTCTTCATATACACACACAGAAACATACCACAATCCAAAAAAAGCATTCAAAAGCAGTCTGACACCTGAGACTTGAGTTTTTTGCCTAAAGGAAACCTCAGCTAAGGAGCAAAGAGACACATGCAGTGCAGCTCCAGTGGACACCCACAGGGCCACATGCAGATGAGGTAAGGCCAACGCTAAGAAGCATAGGCACGGGGAGGAACCATGCCTTTTTTTTTCCCCCAAAAAGCAAAAAATTATGATGTGGTAGATTAAAATGTACACAGAGATATGGACAAATTTCCAGTAGAATGCTAAGAATTACAGAAACAAATACATCTTGCAGAGACTATTTTCCTGCTGTGCCATCCTAAGAAGAGTGCTTGAGATGTACAGAGCCACCATGCCTTACACACGATCCCTGAAAACCAAGAATCACAGAGCTCCAGAGTAGCAAAAATGAGAGCACAAATGGCATGATTAGCACCGCCACCTCAGCTAAGAACAAGAGCATTTATTGACTTCAGCATAGCAGAATAAAATACTGTATTTCAAAAAAGTCTGTCAGAACCTCTCGTGAAGTCTGTATCCTGTTCTCTGCTATAAGAGTATTAGTTGGTACATAAAAACATAAAAAAACATAAAAAAACTACTAAACATAGCGCTGCAAGATGTAGTGATTTATTCCAGGTGTGACTTGAATAAAATAACTGGTATTTTCCTCAAAGCTGTCAGAAACAGAAAAAATGGTCCCCATTAATCAGCAGTAACAGCTTGCACTGGAATTTATCTACTGAATAAATATACAGGACTAACTGTTCAGCTGAAAAATTTTCAGAAGTAAAGCAACTATATTGTTCAAAGAAAAAATTATTAGTTCACTATGCAGCTTAAAGCACAGACACAAAACCATATTAAAAAAATTCCAATACACCTAGACAGTATACAAATCTGGCAGCATCAGCACCTTTTCTGCTGTTTTCAGCTATTAAAAGCAAACAGACAAGAAAGCCCTGATTTCTCTAAAGCATGTTCGACTTCAATACATTGCTTTTTAGAAAAGCCACTGTTGTTTGACCTCAAATAATTTATGTTAATTACAAATACATTTTTATACTGAACAGAAGGAAACGTAAAATGAAAAGACATGAAAGACACAGAAGGATCTTCCATTCACACAGTACAGACCCAAAACTTTACCTCAGTTGCAATATTGATATTCCCTCTCTCATCAGTTTAAAAATAAAAACTGTTTAATTTTCTGCCATGGATATACACACTCACATATTTTGGAGGAGAGATAAGCAAATCAGCTCAACGAGCACTTTTACATGAAAATGTGTTTGCACATGCTGTTTTCCAGGAAACATCTGGTCTGGCACAGTTATTTGAATTGAATCTAAAATAAGTTTCTGATTTTATGGGTAAGAAAGTAATTTTGCTGAACATGAAAGAATCTGTCTTTCACCAATGTCCATGGCAGATGTAAAAATAAGTATATGCGTAAAATTCCTGACTTCTGAACAGCAGATTTCATCTTTCTGCTTTGCTAACCTAGTGGTGCTTCACTGAGAGGGAGATGTTTTAGACTCCTAGATATTCAAGCAAATTAACGTACAGCATTCTTTTACATCCCACAGTGAGCAATTCTTTCTTTTACTGCACTCAGCTGTAGTAGGATAGCTGGTATTCGGCAATGTTCCACTACAGATAAGTAACAACCTTGCCAACCAAGCCTCAAGACCAATAGATTAGGGGTAAAGACAAAACAAAATGGCACATTTTGGACTCCCAGAAAGAAAGACAAGTCTCTGCTCACAGGGTCCAGTCCTGTGTACTTCCGTAAGACCTGCCAAGCAGGAACAACCAGAATAGATGAAAAAGTCAACAGACACACAGCAAGCAGAGTAGCAGAAAGGTTCCCTTATCCCCCACCAGCAAACCTGCCCACCAACCACCTCCCCTGCCACCTGGCCACTGCACGGTACAAAGCCAGAATGAGCCAGAGCAGCGTCTAAAGACGAAAAGTCTTTAGATGAAGAGTGAAAGGGCACACCTTCTTGGAGGTCTGAGTACTTGGAACTCTGAGGAAGGACAAAGCCTTTCTAAAACTCCTGTGGAAAGGCAGAGCCACAACCAGAGACAAGGAAGAAAAAAGAAAAAAAAAGCCCCAACAAGGACCTGAGGACTAACTTACAGCACAGAGGTCACACAATCTTATCCCAACCAGACTGGACCAGAACAGGGAAACATCCTCCCATCAAGGGAGGCCCTCAGACAGACAGTGGTGCTATCCCCACCTGTTCCAGATTCCCTTCTAACTTCCCAGTGAGCTTCTGGAAGAAATCGCCATTTTTTCAGATATTGCCATGAAATTCCTATGTCTGACTGCTTGAATTAAAGCATACTGGATTAATCAAGCAAGTTAACCAAAACTTCTTCAACTGACAAGTTAGTTAGCTATACCCAGACACAACTAAATCAGACTAAAAGGTACTAGAAACTGAGTTTTGTATTTAAAAAAAGTAAAATTTAATTGGAAAAATAAGTAATTCTTGAAAAAGTGCATCAGAGAACAAATATTTGTGTGTCCAGTCTCCCAAAAAAAAGAAAGGGTGACCATTCATAGGTGGGTGGAAATGGAGTGATGAAAAAAATGAGTCAAAATGTTTCACTTTTCATTTTATAAATAGTTAGCCTACAGTAGTGGTTAACCTTGAAAGACAAATCCAGTTAGTTCTCACTCACAGCAGGATCTAACTTACAAGTACCACTATTCACAGCCAGATGGTGAGAACCAGCTACAGCCAGCAGCAACCTTTACACTTTCAAGGTTGTATAGACTGTACACTGGGGTCAGAAGCTGTACATTGTCACAAAACATAGTATACAGATTTCTTATCATAGTCTGTAGAAACATGGTCATGGGGTGGTTTTTCTTTTCAAATTTGCAAGTCAAAAGAGGTCAAACAAACATTTTTCCAATGAAGACTGTGCACTGAACTCAAGCCTGCTGACCACAGAATTTCACAGGGATTTACAAACTGCAGGAAGAAAAAAAAAAACCAAAACCACCCTGAAGCATTCAGCAACAGCCACTACTCAAACTTCTATACTTTGGCTGAATGTCACTGAGTCACTATTTACCCAAATTATCAAGTTACACTTTTCACAGGAAGGGAAGGGCATTTTCACCACAACACATTCAGCAACTTCACTCTCATCCTGCTCAAGAATAACCATTTGACAGTCAATTCAGATCTCAGGTCTTCCTTTTCTAGTGCATTTTAAAACAGAAGTAACAGATCAGAAGACTACGAAAACACAAGAAATGCACTACCTGTCCAAGAAAGGGTTAATGTTACCACTGATACACTAATTATGTTTCAACTCAAGAAGTCTCTCTTCTTTCAAAAAACTAACTTAGAAGAAGCTAATAACCAAACACCCTCAAAACCCTTTATCTAACTAAGGGAAGTCCCAAACAGGTATGAGGAAAAACAGATGCCAGCAGTTTAAGGTAAGTATCTATTCCAACAACAGAAGTCGGCTAACGAAAAATAACTTGATAAAATGTTCTAGAATCCTTGGACATGTTTCTGGACATGCTGCCTAGGTATACCTTAAAAAAAACAGTAGTACCACCTGGAAATACCATGCAGGAAAACAAAATTAAACAAGCAAACTTATACACCTGGACTATCTCAAGAGTTAGTCTGAGTGTTCACTTATTTTTATGAATATATTTTGTTGCTGATATTTTTCCCATACAACATGAACTAGCTTGTTAAGATCACAATTAATAGGACACCCACTTACCTTAAACCAAAATTAGGAAACAAAGTACAGTAAATTTAGGTGATGAGAAACCCACTAAATTGCTACCATTTCCTCATGACTGCAAAACTACAGATATGGTTTGACTGTAAAACATGCAGACCTCCCACTAGAAAAAAACATTCAACATTACAAATAGTTCTTTAAGAGCAAAGCACTGTTAAGATGTGAGATGAAAGGCCACTCAAAAAAAGTCAGTTCAACAACAAGATTTTCTAAAAGCCTGATCAACTCCTCCTATCTTCAAGCTGGGAAGAGAATCCAATAAAGTAAAGCAAGGCAAACCTCCTGGTTGCAGGCAATAAACACAGTGCTCACTGTGTACCAACAGCCTAACCAAAATTTCTGAAGAGGTGGGGGCAACACTTTTCCAAGCAGAGGCAGGAAGACCCCTGGAAGCACAAACTTGTGAAAAGCCGTCAGTCCCCTGAGCAGGGGCAAGGCCTCCGCAGCTCTGCCCGCGGGGAAGGAAAGCAGGGAGCAGGCTGCCGCAGGCTGGCTCGGCACGGGCAGGACGACGGCGAGCAGCCTCAGCTCACCGCCCGGGCCGGGAGAAACCTCGCCAGGCCACCTATCCCCACCCTTCCCGGGAAGGGGAGGCGGGAGGAGGTATCTCACACCTGCGTTGATTTCTAACGTTATTATTTCTACCTCCGCTGCGAATATTCAAAGATGTTTCCGGCTCAAGACTTCGCTTAAGAGCGAGGGTTGGCTGAAGTAACAAGAAAACGCGAGGTAATTAAATGCTATCAGCGTCCGGCAAGCCACGCCAGCCAA
>VZRL01003951.1:0-11802 GCA_013397895.1 Origma solitaria | reverse complement strand
GCCACACCTCCCACTAGCTCTGTCGCCCAGGGCCAAGAAGAGCGGGCGGGGCGGGGCGCGGAGAAGATCCCGCCCCGTTCCTCCCCGTCCCGCCCCGTTCCTCTCCGTTCCTCCCCCGTCCCTCCCCGTCCCGCCGGCGTCTCCGCCCGAGGGGTGCCCTAGGCTGAACGGAGCGGGCCTTTCGTGCCCACCCGCCGGAAAACCGCGGGACAGCGGTTACGGCAGCACCTACCGCCCTGCACCGCCCTGCACCGTCCTGCACCGCCCTGCACCGCCCTGCACCGCCCTGCACCGTCCTGCACCGCCCTGCACTGCCCTGTGCCGTCCTGCACCGCCCTGCACTGCCCTGTGCCGTCCTGAACTACCCTACAACCCTGCACCATCCTGCACTGCCCTGCACTGCCCTGCACCATCCTGCACTGCCCTGCACTACCCTGCACTGCCCTACACCATTCTGCACCGTCCTGCACCGTCCTGCACCCTGCACCCTCCGCCCGAGTGGCTCTGGCAGCCCTGTCTTCACCAGCGCATCTGCTGAGTTCCAGATTTGCAGTCTTGACCACAGCCGCTTGAGTTTCTGGAAAGCAACACGCGGGAGTGTCTGAAACCAGAGACGGAGCGACTGAAAACTTAGGAAGGCTGTTATAATACTTATTTTTGACAGCCAAATGGATGATGCTGGTATTTCCTTCATTTAAAAAAAAAAAAAAAAAAAAAAAAAAAAAANAAAAAAAAAGAAAAGGAAAAAAGTTAGTCAACCTGTGCATTCCATGGCTGTCATTAACTCAGCTGGACACTTTCCACCATCTGGACAGAATCATAGACTTGTTTTGGTTGGAAGAAACATTAAAGGTCATCTAGTTCCAACCCACCTGCCATGGACAGGGACACCTTCCACTCAGCCAGGTTGCTCAAAGCCACATTCCAAAACAGTCTTGAACACTGACAGGGATGAGGCATCCACAACTTCTCTGGGCAACCTGTTCCAGTGCTTCACTGCTCTCACAGTAAAAAATTTCTTTCATAATTTCATAATTCTTAAGGATTTCCTTTCTAAATTTTCCCTCTTTCAGTTTGAAGCCATTCCTCCTTGTCCCATCCCTAAAGCTGCTGATGAAGGGTCCCTCTCCATGTTCTCTATCAGCCTCCTTTAGTTACTGGAAGGCTGCTATGACCTCTGCACCATCTTCTCTTTTCCAGGTTGAACAGCCCCAACTTTCTCAGCCTAATCTACATGTTGTTTCTCCATTTTAGCTTTTGCAAGTGGAAGTTTAAAAAACAGAATGAAGGCAGAATAGAAAAACTGCTGAAGCACCAATGGTAGGCTCTGAAAAAATGCAAAATAATTTATATATATATATATGTATTGAAATTTCTAACTGAACAAAGAGCCCAAACTTAAAAATTATCTTCTACATGTTAGAGGATATTGGCAAATATGAAGCTTTCTTCCAGTCTTTGAAAACTAATTAAAAGTTGATCAGTGTAACAGCTGCATTTTAGCCTTTTCATGGGAGAGAACATATATGGATTATTATATGTTTTTTAAAACAACACATGCAATAGCTTTGTCTAGAAGAGACACAGAAAGTTTTCTTACAAGTTCATATTGGATCACATCTCACTAATTAGGGAATTAATTGATATTCAAGTGAGATCTGCAACATTAATAAAAAAGGAATCATTTAAAAGAATAAATAGCCATGTATTTTAACAAGGAACTAACAAAACCACAAATGCACATATACATAGGCTACACTGCAGAAAAGTTAAGGATCTTAGCATGATCTCTTGGGACCAGTACTAGAATTAATGTACTTGATAATCAACGATTCTCTGTGTGAGCTTTACAAGGTAGTGTGACCCTCCAAGCCAGAAGGCCTGGAAGGCAAGACAGATTTGTACTTGAAAACACTACATAATAGGCCTGAGTGACAGTGACTTTCTGCTGTCAAAATACTGTGCCTGAAAAGTCTAGGTGTAAAGCAGTTTGCAGAAGGTTGCTGGAGGTGCACCTCCTGAATAATTTTTCTCCAAAAGAAAAGGGACAACTCTCAAAATTTTGTGGAAAAAAATTTATTACCTTGAATTATTTTTTATTTAATAACATGCCTTTTTGTTTGGTTTTTGGGGTTTTTTTTCTGAATGGTAAGATAAACAAATCCAATTCTCATTAATCTTTCACTATAAAGAATCTAACTAGAAAATCAATATATCTTTATTTTTCCTGAAAGCTACTCACATCTTTCTGGTAAAATATGATTGTCAAAAGAGTTCACAGAACCACAGAACCTCTGAAGACCATCCAGTTCAACTGCCCTGCCCAGGCAGGGTCACCCAGAGCAGGTCACAGAGGAACTCATCCAGGTGGATTTTGAATACCTCCAGAGAGGGAGAATCCATGACGTCCCTGGGCAGCCTGTTCCACTGGTCTGCCACTCTCAATGTAATAGAAGTTCTTCCTCATGTTGAGGTGAAATTTCTTGTGTTTTAGTTTATGGCTATTGCTCCTCATCCTGTTGCTGAGCACCACTGAAAAGAGCCTGACACCATTGTCTTGGCACCTGCCTTTGAGATATTTATATGCATTAATGAAATCTCCTCTCAGCCTTCTTTTCTCTGGAATAAACAGGCCCAGCTCCCACAGTCTCTCCTCATAAGAGAGATGCTCCAGACACCAAATCATCTTTGTGACTCTTCACTGGATCCTCTCCAGCAGCTTCTCTTGTGCTGAGGAGCCCAGAACTGGACCCAGCACTCCAGAGGTGCCTCACTAGGGCCAAATAGAGGGGCAGGATCACCTCCCTCTACCTGCTGGCCACACTCTTCCTGATGCATCCCAGGACACCACTGGCCCTCCTGGCCACAAGAGCCCTGACGGCTCATGGACAATTTGTGATCCACCAGGAGTCCCAGGTCCTTCTCCGCAGAGCTGCTCTGCAGGAGCTCAGCCCCAGCCTGTGCTGGCACTTGGGGCTGCTCCCAACAGTGCAGGACCCGACACTTGCCCTTGTTGGACTCCTTAAGTTTCTCCCTGCCCAACTCTCCAGCCCATCACGGTCCCACGGAATGGCAGCACAGCCTTCAGGTGGATCAGCCACTCCCCAGTTTAGTGTCACAGCAAACTTGCTGAGGGTGCATTCTGTCCCTTCATCGGGGTCATTTGTCAGAAATAAATTGAACAAGACTGGTCCCAGTGTTGATCCCTTGGGAACACCACTGCCTGCAGGCCTCCAGCTGGATTCTGCTCCCCTGATCACGACCCTCTGAGCTCTGCCTTCAGCCAGTTCTTGATCCTCCCCACTGTCCATTCATCTAACGCACATTCCCTGAGCTTGCCTGGGAGGATGTTATGGGAGACAGTGTCAAAAGCCCTGCTGAAGTGAAGACAGACAGCATCCACTGTTCTCCCCTCCCTGACCCATCCTGCCTTGCCATCATAGAAGCCTATGGGATTGGTCAGGCAGGATTTCCGCTTGGTTTTCCCCATGCTGACTGCTCCCAATGACCTTACTGTCTTCTACATACCGGGGCATGATCTCCAGAATGAGCTGTTCCATTCCCTTTTCAGGTACGGAGGTGAGGCTGACTGGGTGTATTTTCCCAGGTTCTCCTCCTTGTCCTTTTTGGAGATGGCAGCGACAGCAGCTTTCCTTCAGTCATTGGCACCTCTCCTGCTCTCCATGATTTTGCGCAGATAACGGAGGTTGGCTCAGCAACATCTGCCAGCTCCCTCGGCGCCCGTGGGTGCATCCCATCAGAACCCATGGATTTATGGGTGTTAAGTCCATCTAGCTGATCTCTAACCCAATCCTCTATGACCAGGGAGAAGTCTTCCTTTCTCCAGCTTTCCTCTCTTGCCTCCAAGGTCTGGAACTGTTGAGGGCTGGCCTCACCAGTACAGACTGAGACAAAGACGGCATTCAGTAATTCTGCCTTCTCTGTGTCTTCTGTCATCAGGGCACCCACCTGATTCAGCAGTGGCCTCACATTTTCCCTAATCTTCCACTGGAAGATGGATGATCTCCTCTGCCTCCTCTCTCCTGCTTTCAAGGGTGGACATAAGTCCATATTACATGCTTCAGAGGTACTGAGCATATTACAGGATCCGAAAGACCACATTTGCAACAACTTTCTCCATAGCAGACAGAAAGTAATACGCTTTTTTTTTTTCTGCACGACATGTGTGTGCATTTATTTTTAGAAAGTGTGTGGTGACTTCCGTGCACATTCAGGGTCTGACTATTCCTCAGAAATCCTTACAGGCCACCCACCTACTGGATGTCAAACTATGGCCTGCATTTTTTAGGCTGTACAACCTAGTGATGTTATTTGGCCTTGCAAATATATATTAAAAAAATCTTCAAGTAAAATGAGTGGAGGCTGAAGTACTGAATAAAAACTAACCCTGTCACAAGCTCATGAATCTACATAAGCTTTGAAATTAACTTATGAAGTAAGAAAATTCTAATATATAATCTGCGAAAATTGACATCACTATTCACTACTTAGGCCAAGCAGCATGCCTAGTAAAACGTAAGTTTTAACGCTCTTACTCTTTAGAACTGGATTTACGCTTTTTGTGCTTTGTTTTGAGATGTAATTTCATTAGTAGTTGGAAATTGGAGTAATTATTTGCTTATATATGAATTAGTATAAGGTGGTATGTTCTAGTTCCATTTTAAAAGAAAACCTTCTGAGAATTTTGTCTGGATTCCAACTCATCTGTTCATTTGCAGACATAGAAATAGACCTGCTTATTCAGGTAATCACTTTGTCATGTTAAATCAAAACAAACATTTTACAAACAAAACAAGAAATAAGTAAGAAACAATTTGTTTTCCTCTACAAGGATTCCCAGGATGTCAAATAGAATCTGACTGCAATCTTTCATCACTGAAGCACAGACAGTTATAAGGGATTTTCTTTTCCTTTCCCAGATTTTGTGTGCTCTCTCTGAGTAATTCTGGATGTTGTCCCTGGGCTTAACTTCTGTAAATGGCAACATCGTTCTGGCATTTTTAGCTCTGCAGAAGTTGCCTTGAAGTGTCAGCTCTCTTGCTTAATTTCTTTGCCTCATTTAGAGAAAATGCCCAGTGTGCTCTGATATGAGAACAAAGCGCTTCATAGAAAATCCAGACCAGCTGTAGGAATTAGAGTTAGGCAGGATGTCTTGCTAGGACAAAATCAACATCTACTGTAAAGGCAGTAAAATGCCACCTTAGAAAAGACCATGTTAACTTGGAGAGTTGGATCTTTACCAGATTAACTGTCAGCTCTGCTGTTTGACTTCTTTGTCTTCGTGTTACCTCTGTCTTTGGTATTTTGGCAGCTAAGTTGTCCTATTCTGGGAAATAGATTTTTCATTCATGAGATGCCTCTAAAGGTTGCTTTAGAAGGTTTATTGATTGATGTTAATCTTCTGCTTGTCAATGCCATTTTCTTGGGAAAAGCATTACCTGCAGGCAATGTGTCTTGATGGTTCATCTTGGTTGCCTATGGAGTCAGAATTAAGTAATTCTTTCCAAAAATGATACATAAAAGAGTGAGATCCTTATCTTCTACCTTTTTTGGCTTCCATATGTGTAAGCCAGTAAGAGGAATGGAACACATTATTTTCTGTGGTTGTTATATCGATGGACAGCATTACATGATACCAGCTGCATATGCAATGAAGGATGACAGATTTGCAAGTATTTGCTACGTATTTGTGTGTACGTGTACAGTCACATGCACAGGTTACAGGCTGAACTTTGTTTTCCCAGAACATGATCTGATAATTGCAAAACTTAGGCCTATTTGACTGAAATTCATAGGGAGAAGGATAAAGCCTGACCTCTGCTGTGCAATTACAGTACAAATCAGTCTTCTCTGTTCCTCCATAATTCAGAACAATAATGCTATTTTCACCTAATGCGGGCACTGAGAGGCTTAATTTATTAGGAATAGCACATGGCTAGTCCAACATAAACACATAAAACAGGGTTTAAAAGGTTCAAAAAGTTCTCTCTGGGTCTTGAATGTCTACCCAGGACACAGTACAATTTTCTAGAAAAACTGTCAGTGATACAAAACTAGAATTCTGAAGGGAAGGGCAGTGTGAGATGACATGATAACTGAGTAGAGTTTTAGTTAGCTTGCCTCACTTAGCTTATAGAAAACTAGAACTCATAAGGATCATTTTTTCACTTCTTAGTCCCAGGGTTCACTCTAGGTAACAGGATACGGTAATGTATGACAGACTGTATGTGAAATTACCTGAGAGCTGCAGTATCTTAGCACCAGTAGTGCACTTTGGCACAGGGCTCTGGTGTCTCTAAAGCACAGGCTGATTTACACCTCTTTACATGAATTCTATGCTACCTTGTAAACAATTCATGTGTCCACCACCTTGGACAACACATGTACTGCTTATGCTGGTACAGGGCAAAAAGGGAAAGAATTATAAATGTCATGTGGGAATTGCTAGAAGTACTTTGGAAATGCAGGTAGGAAACTGAGGAGTATCCAGCAAGGCAGTCTTCTTATAAATTCAGTAGTAGTTAGACAAAGGAAAAAGTATTTTCTGTTGAATTTATTGAGGCTCAAAGCATAAGTTTCATACAGCAGTACTTGTTTACATGAAGGTAATGATGTGTTTCTGAGACTGCTGGCTGAGAGGCAAAAGTGTCTGTGTATGAACCGGATTTGTCACCTTGTGGGTCACAACAGCAGAGTTACAGCCTTACCAGTGATTTAGAAACAAGACAAAGCACAGCATTTCCACTTGGGCTGCTAACTAATTGTCCGCTCGTGAGCTAAGACTGCTGCCAGCATTAAGTAACTGGCTACATGAGTCAAATCTCCTTTTTCAGCAGTTCAAGTGTGGTATGTACAGGATGCCACTGAAATTGAACAAATGGTGTTTCTACACTTCCAAAATAGCAGCAGGAATAAGAATGCGTCACCTTTGAAATATATCACATCAACAGTACTTGCACCTTTTGCACCACAAAAATGTGGGTACCATGGCAAATCCTGAAGGTTCAGATTAGGCACAGCCACTGTGACAGTGTTTTCCTTCTGCAAACCTGTAAGAATTATTACCCTACAAGTGGCACATTTAAAAAAAAATTACATCACTGTTATTTGAAGAGACAGAAATAATTAGCAAATAAAAACACAGTGTATAGAGATAGCCGCCAGATGGTAGCAAACACGTAGTAGAGCTGTCTGTTAAATTTTCTCAATTGTACTGGATTTCTTGAAAGTGGGAACACTCTTATACATGTTTAAACATGTGAGCTCAACAAGCTGATCTATAAAAATACTGCAGAAATTTTGAACAACCATTCAAAATTTTCTACACTAAAAACCACCATTGAGTTATATTCTTCTTTGTTACTTTGGTACTGTTAGCAGAACATATACCTCATGTCCTTTCTGACCAACAGGTGAGACAAAATTAAGATGACTGCAAAATTCATGAATATGACTGACAGTACAACTGGTTGTTGCATTGTCAAATTTTATCACCAGTCTAAAGTCAAGAAGATTTCAGTGCTTGCTAAACTCTGCCTGACAGCTTCTACATAAAGGTTGTAGGAGCGAATAATGTACAGTGGAAAAACCCTTTTCAAACACGACTCTATGTTAATGCCATTCGTTCACCATAGCAACAGTGGTACCCTGGGCTTTAGACTGTTCTAGAGAAATATAAAAATTTGGCCTTTCTCACAGAAAAATGAATACTGAACTCCTAATCAAATACTGCAGTTCATTACATTTCTGCTGACCCTGATTCACACAGCTACAGAGATCGCATGATGCATCTGTGGTCACAGTCTCCTCAGACGCTAGAACAACATAACATTTAGGAAACAAGGCTTTCCAAAGCTTAGTGTGTGTATAAGGAAGAGCGCATCAGGCCTTCTGGGAGCTTCCTTTGCCCATTGTTTCTGGGTGAAGTGCCAAAGCTTACAAAGGTTATCACCACCAGCTGAGAACAAACAAACAATCAAACCAAAGCAAAAAAACCACTAACAAACAAAACCCAAAACAAACAAGAAAACCCAAATTCAGCCCAAAAGCCAACACTCAAATCTATGCCATCACCACCACAAAATTACACCTGTTTTGTTTCTAAAATTGTCTGGTTTAAGAATTGAGATTCTGACATAAAAGAAGATGCTAGCTTTTGAAGAGTTCGCAGTGTCATTGCCACCTGTGCACAAAGGATGTTAATGCTACTTTGCTTTCCAAGTGAGTCATGCCTCTAAAAGACTGGTATTTTGTATCAGAACCATGAGACATAATTTTGGATCCTTTGTTTTTAAAATGTGGAAACAACAGTTTGGGGTTCTATATAAATGGATAAATTGGTACAAATTGGCTGTCTCCAAGCTCTTTTTAGTCCTCATGTGCTTTTGGATCTCAGCTGTACCTGTTCCCTTGATGCTGCAGAGGCAGCCAGCAGAGCTGTTGAGCAAGTATGCATCCTCCATTACAAGATCCCATCAAAGCCTCTACATTAAATAATGTTCTGTCTGGATTGCTTTGTTGTCTCCTGAACAATTATCACGGTAGCGGAAGTTGGAAAATGATAAACATTATTGTAGATAATCCCTTGTTCCTGCTTCTTCCACCTTCCTTGTGATTACAGAAATTAACATATGTCTGCACCTGTCTTCTTCTCTTCTTCAGTGGCTGCAGTTTTACTTGAGAAGAGCTACTGTTAAGTATTATGTTCCATCATGTCTCTGGAAGATTAAATTTTTTCATGGGGACTAATGATACAGATACTACCACAGTAGCAGTGGTGGAAAGGTAATGCTAGCAGTGCTAACCCTACTATTGAATTTGTATAGGAAACAGACAGCAAAAGACTATTTGGAGCAGTGGTGATAAGCATATCACCCGTGGCACAGTGATGTGATCCTGTTGCTGTGTCTTGGAAGAGGAATCTGTGCAACATTTGAAACATAACTCTGTAGGGGGTCTGTTACCTTTCGCCTGTTTATGGCATGCCAAGGCTAATTCCTGAAGTAAATTCACAGTCCTCTGCACAGCCATGGACTGATTTATGTCCAGCAATAAACAAGTACCTTTCATGAGCTAGGAACTCTGCAGACCAGAAAAGGACAGCTGGCCCAAAATAGACTAGAGCTGCATTAGATCTGCATGTCACTCACTACACTACCCTGAATAGCTCTTTGTGGATTCCACTTTTAGAAGTGCAGTCAGACTTGGCTCTGATACAGCATCCATAGGCCTTTATAGACTTGAAGGCTCTAAAAATAATGTGTTTCAAATAATATACTTCAACCAAGAATGTGACAGCCCACTGGAGCATAGCTCAGTACAGACTGTTTCTTCTGCTGCCTGAGGAGCAGTAAGCAGGAGCTAATTGCCTTGATTGTTTCTCTTCCCTAGTTGTGTGAATTTGATTTTTAGGACTCTGGTATCAGCTGCATGTACAAGCAATTACAGACCTGAAAACCATTTCCCAAGCTGTTGCTGCCAACAGAATTGTGCCTGTTCCAGGATACTCCAGGACATAGGGAAAACACAAACAAATTCTCACTTGTTTTTCTCCCAGTGGCCACTCAGCAGTACTCCAAGGCTGCAGTCTTACTGCTGAGCATTATCTATGTGCCACTCATGCTGCTAATATTACACTGCCATCTCAGAAAGAAGGAAATTTTAAAATCTTCCCTTATAACAAAACCACCTTGTCAGGGGAAAAAAAAAATCTCCCAAACTTTAAAGAAAAGAGGGATTTCCTAGCTAGACCTGTAACATTTTCCTATGTCTGCTTTGAGAGATTGCCACATCAGGTAGGAAAGAGAATCTGGACTATCTTGAGGTGTCTCTATTCAAATTTAGTCATTCCCGTTCTATATACTCAAGGCATGCCCATGAAGCAATTTGAAGCAGGGTCTAGCAGTTGTGCTTTTGCAAACCTCAATGTATCTGCTGAGATTTATCTCCAACTCCTGACTTTTGCATCTTGCTCTTTTTCAACCAGCTGCATCCTCTGAGTCTATTCTCTGCAGTGCCTTGAGAAACCATAGTCAGGGTCTTGCATCTGCATTGCATAGAATTTACAGCTGTGAATCTGACAGTCATTTACATGTGGCTCTGCTCATGCTACTCTGGAACTGCACAGGGACTTCTGCAATCTAGAATGCAAGAGAAGCAAAACTTCTACTCGCTTTGGAACTATGCATGATTGACAAGGCACAATTAGACTAAAGACAATAGTCTTGAATGTTATTTCCAGCTGTATTACCTCGTCTGTGTGACCTTGGGAGAGCAGTGTCTGTATTTAATCTTACATGCATGTATTTGCTCCTTACAGTGGCTGCAATGCTTATAAGGTGGCAGCTATCCAGTGTGTGTGTGCGCCTCATACATACAACACAACAGAAACATCAAGCTACATCATCAGAAAAAACCCACCCACGTTTACAAGCTAAAACTAACAGGACAGGAATATTGACTTGCATGGTGGGAAAACAACAACAACAAAAGGATATTACTTTGCAAATTTTTTGAAATTTTCTCTTACTCTGCCCTTTGCATGATCACAGCTTGAGCCACCAAATGCCTGTTTTCGAGAGCTTGGGGACAGCCAGTGAACCCCCCACTCAGATTTCTAAATCCATGCATGAATGTATGGAACACTGTCAGGCACTGACACAGCCAAGCCTTATCTGAAAACCAGCGGCACAAACATAACAAACAGCAGAAATCTGTTACATGTTAGGACAAATTGTTGAAAATTGTAACTTGATAGACATTGTAGCAAATCCGCACAGAACAAGTAATTACTCCACCACATAACAAAATCACAGAAACACAGAATCTTTAAGTTGGACAAGATCTCTGAGATCGTGGAGCCCAACCTTTGACTGATTAGCACCTTGTCAACTAGACCATGGCACTAAGTGCCATGTCCAGCCATTTCTTGTACACCTCCAGAGACGGCGACTCCAACCACCTTCCTGGGAAGATCATTACAATGTTTAACAATCTCCTTTGGGAAGAAATTCCTCCTGATGTCCAGCCTGAACCTCTCCTGGTGCAACTTGAGGCTATTTCCTCAAGTCCTGTCCCTTGCTGCTTGGGAGAAGAGGCCAATCCTCACTTGGCTTCACCCTCCTTTCAGGTGGTTGTAAAAAGTCATAAAGTCACCCCTGAGCTTCTTTTCTCCAGGCTAAACAACTGCAGCTCCTTTGGCTGCTCCTCATCAGACCCTTTGTGCTCCAGACCCTTCACCAGATTAATTGCTCTTCTCTGCGCAAAGCAAAACTCCAGCTGCATCATACCACTGCTGAACCTTACTCTTAAAACATAATGATAAGGAAAGGTGTCAGTGAGGATTACAAAATCCTGGTGGGGATAGACCTCTTCTTTCCAATATAAGAAATGTCCCTGGTTCTTTGTGTTTTATAGATAATTCACAAAAGAGCCTGATCTTCTGCTCACTCCATGGTAATTGCACAGGGAAGCTGTGCTTCAGATGAGAGAAAAAACAACCCACTGCAACCCAGCCATTCCTAGTAACTCAAGCTGTTACAGCACCAATCACAGAGCAAATAAAACTGGTGTGACTGCATTGTTGGGTCAGAGACAGTGGTAGCCATAAAAGGACAGAACAGCCCCCTTTTTTATGGATTCCATCTCTTTTGTGAGAATCCACACTTGTAAGTCGGAAATATCATAGAGCTGTAGAAAGCCTGACTAGAGCTAAACTAGAGCTATTTGGGGGAGGAGATGGAAAAGAGGGGAGAGGTTTAGGATTGTTGGAGGTTGGGGGGG
>VZRL01003925.1:1086-41673 GCA_013397895.1 Origma solitaria | reverse complement strand
CCCGGCCCTGACCCGCCCGTGCCCGTGTCCCCAGCTGTGTCCCCGTCCCTCGCTGCCCGGGGTTCTGCCACACGGGTCCCCTCCGGGCGGCTCCCATGCCCGAGCCCCCGGAGCCCTTGGCAGCGGCTCCCCGGGCCGGGCCGGGCTGGCGCCGGGCGGTGGCCGCGCTGAAGGTGGCGGAGCCCCCGGGGGCTCTCCCGTCCCCTCCCGGGCAGTGCAGGCCGCGGGGGAGGCGGCCCGGAGCGGCTGGCGGGAGGGTGGGCAGAAACAGAATCACAGCATCAGGGAGATTGGAAGAGATCTCCGGGATCATCCAGTCCAAGCTATGACCCAGCACCACCTTGTCAATCAGACCATGGCACCGAGCGCCACGTCCTGTGATTCCCTAAACACATCCAGGGATGGGGACTCCAGCACGGCCCTGAGCAGCCCGTTCCAATGTTTAATCACATCTGTGAAGAAACTCTTCCTGATGTCCAACCTGAACNCCAGTCCAAGCTATGACCCAGCACCACCTTGTCAATCAGACCATGGCACCGAGCGCCACGTCCTGTGATTCCCTAAACACATCCAGGGATGGGGACTCCAGCACGGCCCTGAGCAGCCCGTTCCAATGTTTAATCACATCTGTGAAGAAACTCTTCCTGATGTCCAACCTGAACCTCGCGTGGCACCGCTTGAGGGCATTTCCCCTTGCCCTGTGCCTGTTCCCTGGGAGCAGAGCCCGATTCCCACCTGGCTGTCCCTCCTGTCAGGAGCTGTGCAGAGCAATAGCATCAGCCCTGACCCTCCTTTTCTCCAGGCTCAGCCCCAGCTCCCTCAGCTGTTCCTCACAGCACTTCTGCTCCAGACCCTTCCCCAGCTTTGTTGCCTTTCTCTGGACAAAAGCCACATCAGGCTCTCTCTCCAGGATGAGAAGACACAGTCTCCAGTTGCACCAGGGGAGGTTCAGGTTGGACATGAGGAGGAATTTCTTCACTGAAAGGGTGATTAGACATCGGAACAGTCTGCCCAGGGAGGTTTGGAGTGCCCATCCCTGCAGGTTCCCCACCTGGACGTGGCACTCAGTGCTCTGGGCTGGGGACAAGGTGGGCATCGGGTACAGATTGGACATGATCTCAGAGCTCTTTTTCAACCTAAATGATTCCCAAGTCTCAAGTCTGGCATTATCAAGGATCTATCACGGCCCAGCCCTGCTGTGCCTGGCAGCACATCTTTTTTAGGAGACCCAAGAGAACCTGGGGGAACTGCAAAAGAGCAGGATTGAAAAGGAATAGGAGTTTGTAGCAGAGTGAATACAAATCAACATTAATCTACAGTGAAATTCCCAAGGAATTAACATTTTGCATCCACGTGAAAAACAGTGGAAAGGTTTCCAGAGAACACGAGGTGTTGTTTGGTCCCAGTCTGTGGAATTCCCTCACTTTAAGAGCTTTAATTTGTTAAGACTGATAATTTGTAGTGCTTGAATTTAAGTGCAGAACACCATAAAAACCAGCTGGAGACTGAGAACTTCAGGTGCTTCATCCAGGGCAGATTTATAGGAGTGAAGATCAAAAATCCAGAGGGAGAAGCTGGAAAAGGGAGAGGAGCCTGTGGGGTGGTGGTGGTGTCCTGTATCCCCAGTGAAGGGTGACGATTCATGGCTCTCACTAAGGACAAGTTGGTTTTGCCAGTTAATTTCTAACAGGAATGAATGAGTGGGTGAAAGAACAACAAACACAAACGTGAAGAAAGCAATATTAAAGAAATTAAATGTTCCGCTTTGTGACCAGTTCAGGTTACCTCACCACTCAGGTGGTGGCCAAGGCAAGAAGCACGCAGGCTTTTTGTATTCCAGCAAGATGCCCCAATTTTGGCTCTGCTGAGAAGTGTTGCCCACAATGGAGTCCCCCAAAACCTTACGCAGTGCTCTCTGCCACCACGGTGTGACTGGCCAGCCTTCACTGTAAGAGCAGCACTGGAGATCAAAGGGTGGTGGAAAGCAGGCCCCAGCTCCGTCCTCTCCAGGGAATGTGCTGTTCTCACATCTGGATACATCTGGAAAAACTCGGGGCCTTTCTCAATTCTCACCCACCCCACAAACCCTTCTGCACAAGTACCAGTTTCAAAAGAGATGTGTAGAGAGTATTCTGAGTCAGGCTGAAGGGGACCACAGTGGGTCAGCTGCTCCAGCCTCCGTGCTCCAGCAGGGTCATCCCAGAGCACAGGATTGTGTCCAGATGGCTCTGGAGTATCCCCAGTGAAGCAGACTCCACAGCCTCTCTGGACAATCTGTTCCAGTGCTCGGTCACTGCATGGCAAAGTTCTGCCTTATGGTCAGGTGGAACTTCTGTGCATCAGTTCCTGTTCCTCTCGTCCTGTTGTAGAGCCTGGATCCATCCTCTTGGCATCCCCCTAATAAATAAATTCCCTATTTTTATACATTAATGAGGTCCCCTCTCAGGCGTCTCTTCTTCAGACTGAACAGCCCCTACTCCTCTGCCTTTCCTCAGAGCAGAGATGCTTCAGTCTCTTATTTTGTCACCCTCCGCTGGCCCCACTTCAGGAGCTGTGTCCCTCCTGTCCTGAGGAGCCCAGAGCTGGACACAGCACTCCAGATGAGCCTCACCAGGGCTGGGGAGAGGGGCAGGATGTCCTCCCTGATCTGCTGGAAATGCTCTTCCTGATGTATCCCAGGGCACCATTCATTGGCCATACTGTGACTGCCTCGTCAGGTGCTTGGGTAAACTGAAACAATGCAGCATTTGAATTTTGAAAATATTGTACTTGGCGAAACAGCATTTATTTCAGAATGGGGAACCATTTTTTTCTTTCAAAATGACTCGCCACCAGTTTTCAAGGACGACAGGAGTAGCAAGGGGAATTTTTTCAAGGATCTAACTGTGTGTACATATCATTTGGTTTTTCAAAAACCGAAGCTAACTGGTAGTTTTTGTATAGTCTGCTTTCACTTATTTTCCCTATCTTAGTGCATACTCAGATGGACTTCTGCCTGGTTTTCTCCAGCATCTAGCACATGAGAGTGGTGTATCCTACTTGCAGTGCATTCACTTTTTATAGTTTTATATACTTTTTTATACTTACACTTTGTCAGAGTAAGTATAAACTAATTCAGAATAGTTATCCCTATGTTTACAATGCATGTGACTCTGGATCCTGCAGCTCCAAAATGATTTTTTTCCCGTTATTAACATCAGACAGTGAAGTTGCATCTTATGCCAGGCTCACCTGGGTAAAGAGGTGAAAAATGAAAGATGCTTTACACTTATTGTTTAAGAATGATGGAGGGGAGAGTATGGTGCCACACTTAGAGCTACATCCATTCCTGCTCTCCCTCTGACAGGTCTTGTCACTTTTGCTAATGCACAGGAATGGAATCACACAAGGCAAAAAACCTGACCCCAGATTAGCGCAGGAAGGATGAAGGTTTGTTGATAGGAGACTATGAGGAGATTTCAGCTAAGCACTTCAAGAATATGAAATAAACAGGCATGTAAATGTGGGCAGTGACTCTCAGTAAGGGAACATAACATTTCCTTGTAAAAGAGGCTACAGCTCTCAGCTTTGGAAGGGAAATAGAAACATTATTGTGGCCATTTTCATGTGAATGCCTGTTATTTGTTTCGTTGGGTTTTTTGTTGTGGTGGTGGTTTTAACATTGGGGTTGGGTTTTTTCCCCTCAGTCTGGTAGGGCTTTGTGGCAACACTGATTTATAACATAACCTTTTCAATAAAATCATCCCAAGAGAACCTAATTCCCAGGCTGTACTCATTTTAGTACTGGCATCTTCCCCATAGGATCCAGGCCCTAACACTCCTTCCCCTTTGCCCCCTAATTCAGGATATTACAACATAACTGAAAGAAAAAATAATGAGTAACCACAATTAGCTCTACAACTCCTTCTGCCATTAGATTCCCACCCAGTCCATGTTTCAAGTGATTTCTCAAGCAACAAGGGGCTACCTGATAGGCCAGGGTTATCAGGAACAACCCACAGTGTCAGCAAGGCGTAGGTGGAGAACTCTGCTCCTGTACAAACAGGTAAATGGTCTGTGTTAAGCAACAGGTCAAATTAGTGGAGGAGAGTGGGAAACCATCTGTTACACCTGGCTGAGTGGGTATGTAGGACAGCACACCACACAGAGACAATTGGCTTTTATTGTATGTACAGCAGGAGTTCATTAAAAAATCCTTAGGTTTTCGTAGCGATAAAATAAATCTGTACATCATAGATTTCACAATGGCACCAACTTAAGTTTGTTGTATGCACAGAAAAAAACCCACACCACAGAGGAAGTTCCTATGACAGTTGATGCTAGAAAAAAAAGCTTTACCTCACCTGGAATAATACAGAGCATAGTACATCATTGGGAAATACAGAGTTATAGTACTGGAAAGACCTCAGATCCATCCTTCCCTGTTATTTTCACACCATGCCAGCACCTTGCATAGTAGCAGTTTGGATATCCTGAGTGAAGTGGTATTATTCACCCTTAACTTAAAGTAATCACCCTTGTTATATAATTAATCTGCAGTTGTTTGTCACCACGGCTGAGGCTTAGTGATGTGCAGAAGCATATGCTGACTTTAAACACATGAATAAATCCACTTAGATCCTGTGGAGGTCAAAGCGTGAGGTCAGCTGTTCCCACTCACAGCAGGAATGTCTTAGCCTGGAGCTATGGCATACTTAATTCTGCACCAGGATAAGCACTTGTCTCAAACTTCAGCTCTCCAGTTCAAAGCCTGCAATAAACTCAGTTGAAAAATCCAGGCAGCTCTCACCTTGCCCCTTGTAACATCCAGAGCAACCAGACCTGAATAAGGTGTTTAAAACAAGAGCAAGGTTCTTGTTTTGCTTCCCCATCCACACTTGGTAGCATTTTATGTAGTCAACTTTCTTTTCTCCTATGATATTTTGAACATCAAGAACACCAAAACTCTGCAAGAAATACATAGCAGAAAGTTTTCACTTGAAAAACACCTAGAACCAGCAAGAAGATGCAGTACCAGGAAATGCTGTAAAATTCCACTGATCCCCAAAACCAATATAATTGCCAGGCAATTTCATCAAAAAAGCAGCACTGTAAGTCCAGTCCTCTCAAGAGCACAACAGTAACAAAGTCTGCATGGCCTGTAGCCCCAAGCTGCCTCCCAAAGAAAGAGCAAGGAAAATATGTCAGAAAGTGTAAGAATAAAACCCATATTTGTGCCTGCACAGTGTATGACCTGTCCATTAAGTTGAAGAGGTTTGGCAAAGGTATTTTGCTTTCAAAATGAACTTTTTTCCACCCTGGCATTCCTTCTTCCTCAGATTCACAAGTTTCATGTATTGTTAGGAGTGAAATGACTGTAATTTCTTCCTGGGCAAGTAGGATACGAAATACCAATGACCTAGGGATAGACTCCTCCCCTCCTCTTTAAAGTGTCTTTGAAAGTGATCTCAATCACCTTGTATTCCCACTGGAGATATCAGGTAGTTTTACTGCTTTCATCTACAAAGAGCAATTGAATTCTTGTACTGTTTCCTCACTCAAAATTCACACTAAAAGCCAAGGCAAATCTTGGTTAGGTGAGGATGGGGTTGTCTCCATCGAGGCAAATTTAAAGTTTAAACACCATAAAGCAAAACAAACACAGATTAAGAAGTTTCACCTATGGGCAGAAAAGTTCTTTAGAAAGGAAAAGCAAGCCTTCATCTCCTAGACCTTATAATATAAATACCATGCCTTCTTTGCTGTACAGAACACCCAGAAACACAAAAGTGTGAGAAAAGGGACAAAAAGGAAGGAATATTTCACAATCTGCTGTTCTGACATCATTAAATTACAAGGCAGTAAACAAATTTTCAGCGTAATAGTATAATGTAAAGATTTAATCTACTGTTCAAGTGGGTAGTTATTATTTATAATTTTAATAACTAAACATTTGAAGATTGGATTAAATTACAAAACACAGAAGATGATTCCTTCTGGCATCCTTCACAAACCTGCACAGGACCCATCACAGTGTTACTTGTGCTAATGACAAATCCCATCCTTCTGACCCAAACCTGCAGTGTGGATCTAGCTCACACTGACCTAAGTGCACAAAAAATGTACATCCTCAGATCTCCTGATTTTAAATGACAGCCTGAGGGGGAAATGGGATTCAATATTGTGAGTCTTTGGAGTTGTCACAACTGAGCAACTCAATTGTCACTTTGTGTTTAGTGCCTTAGCTTGTTTTAAAGCAGGACATACATAATTTGCAGAGCGGTAAGAATAGGTGAGGAACACACCAGCCAGATAGAGAGATCCAACATCAAACCAAATGATGTTTATTTTCCTGAGGAGTAACGGCAAATAAAAAACAAGATTCCCTTTTTACACCAAATGCCTTGCTCTCCTCATCTGAAGAATTCATTCTCTCTCAACACATGTGAGCCCAAACCTTCACACAGTTTGCAGTAAAGAATGTTCTTCATTCCCACCATCAAAAAAAGAATTTAAGTGATCATCAAGACCTTAAGATGAACCAAAACCCCACTTTTTTCATGTGTATCTATTCTCTGGGGTAAGTTACAAGCAAACCCTTGTCCTGTACCCTGCAAGTTACTCGTGTTATTTCACCCCATTCTACAGCATGTGCTAAAGCTTCTGTAAATTAAAATCCCAGCTCAGTAATTTAAGAAGGCTTCAAGTAGTGTTATGTGCTGCTTCTACACTCCCAATTCCACAGCTCTTTGTTTTTAGTGTATGGATGTGCTACCCATGGAGCTCAGTTTCATTTGGATTTCTTGAACTCGGTGACCAGTTGTGGTTTTCTCCCTCAGCACCCAAGACTGAGCATTTAAAAATGGCAGGGACTTGACCCCCATCCTGCCCTGTAACACAGAGAGCTCCGACTGAAATCAAGGGAAAAAGTGTCTGTTGAGGGAACATGACATGAGGGTTTTTAATGCCCACATCACGAACCACTGTAGAACAAATAAAGAAACAAAACTTCTACTTTGTATTAAATTAGAAATAAGCAAAACTGTTCAGGCACATTCAAGCTGGACAAACCTGTATTACTGAACTGGGATTTCCAAATACATTACAGCTCTAGAAGATTCATTTGTAACCAATTTTCAAAATACAGAACATTAAAATGCCTTCAAGTGTTTCCATAACAAGAAGCATGCTTAAATGTACAACTATTTGATAGTCTGGTCTACTCTACTACCACAGTGATTTTAGGAGGTTACACATAAACGGTATTTTTAAACACTTAAAAGATTTTAACAGTTCAGTTCAAATATTTTCTTGGTAAAAAAGAAATCAAACCCCCTCTACTTTGATACTGATTTACCAGGGAATCTTGAGTCCATCAAAAGTTTTGAAATCTGTTTCTGTTCTTCAGTGGCTTTCTATTTTTGATGAATGCTTTAAGTTGAAAGCCCAAATATCTGCCAAAGTGTTGGATAGCTTAAAGGGAGAAAAGGGGCCAGGGGAAAAATCACTGTTGGCAAAGTAGGCACAAGTCTATCATCCATTCACGTCAGTAATTTAGTTGGAATGAATGGATGTTTTTCTTGGCTGAGGAGAACAGGTTTGGTCATTTGTCCTCAGCAGGAATGTAGATGATGGAAAAGTACAGGTAAGCATGAAATATGGTACCTGTGAAATACTGCCATTTTACTCTTAATAGCCAAAATGAGAACTATGCCTTTATTTCTATCACTTTTTCATTTTAGATTAAAGAAGCCAGCTGCAATATTTAACAAGGAAAAAAGGTTAAAAAACTCATCTGACCAACCACTCCGCACATGACAACACTGGTAGATCTAGAAACTGAAAGGGAACTAAGGGAATTACTATTTTTTCCAAAGCTTTCTTCACAACTGTGTTTTTTAAGATCTCAGTAAGTGTTTGGCAAGACAAGCTGTCCAATGAAAAATACTGTGGGGTTAACTATGCTCTATTCACCATTTATTGCTCCTAGCTTTGCATTTGATATGATGGTTTATGTACTTGTCTAACGAGCACTTGGGAGAAGGAATCAGAGCCCCTAAGATAAGTTTTTGCATCAGCAATACAGCTTCTCACACAGGGAAGAAAAGCTACACATAAGACTTTGCAAATACTTCGTTTGCAAGTAGACTCAAGTAGACTTAAAAAACCCCAAGTTCTGTTTTTTTAAGCATAACTTTTTTTAAAGCAGAACATTAAACAATATGCTAGTGTTGATATTTGCATAATTTATTGATTTATGGCTAATATCAAAGGCATCTCTCCACCTACACGGGCTGAGCAGTGATTACAGCAGGCTACAGTTATTACAGTAGGATATCTGAGTCAGTGTTTTCCTTCTGCTTCTGAACGCTTACCCGTTTCCAAATTACAACACAAACTGGATCTGGGCCTCTTTTTTTTTTTTTTTTTTCCCTTTCAGCCTGACTAGAAAGATCAGTTGCTACTGCTGCAGGCTGCAGTGAGGGAGCACAGTGGAGTCTTCTCTCTGTGCACAGGTTCAGTCACATAAACAAGGTGTGGTGTTGCAGTTCGGAGCTCCCTGTTAAGGTAAACCAGGTGGTCACGTTTGGGTCCTCTCCACGGGATCAGTCACATCTGGTGCCACCTCCCTGCTCCAGCAGGGTCATCCCAGGGCACAGGGTTGTGTCCAAACAGTTCTGGAATATCCCCAGGGAGGAGACTGCACAGCCTCTCAGGTCTCTGTGCAGGGCTGGGCAGTGCCCAGGGCAGAAGCTGTGCCTCCTGTGCAGGGGGAGCTCCCTGGGCTCAGTCCCTGCTGTCCCTCTGTGCCATGGCTGGCCCCGGAGCAGAGCCTGGCCCTGCTCTGCCCCTCCCTGCACACAGCCATGGACAGCCAGGGCTGAGGGCCCCTCTCAGCTGGGGCTCCTCTGGAGCCTGAGCAGCCCCAGCTCCCTCAGCCTTTCCTGGGCACCATGGGCCATGCTCCAGGAGCTTCATGTCCCTCCTGTCCCGAGGAGCCCAGAGCTGGACACAGCACTCCAGATGTGCCCCTCAGGGCTGAGCAGAAGGGCATTTCCTGCTGGAAATGCTCTTCCCCAGTGCACCCCAGAACACCAGCTGCCTTCCTGGTCCCCACTTGCACCATTCCCCATCCTCCTTCCTCTTCCACAAGAAACACACGCTCCTCCAGAAGCTGTCAGGACACATTCAGCACTGCTCGTATTTGGAGGAGCAACTTTGTCATCAGAGAGAAAAAGCGTTTTGGAAAAATAAACCAAAAAGACCACTGTTAATAGAGAACACCCTTTTATGCAAGTCATCAGCCATATTTGCATTCTCTAGTACTGCTCTGTAAACAAGTGCTCAACAGGTGAGCGAGGATCCCATCGGACAGGGGTCGGGTTTATAGGTACGGTTCCCCCGAAGCACCGTTCAGTTTGCTCTTGCTCTTGTTCCTGGACAGGAGCTTCCTGCTCAGGATCCGTGAGAGTGTCCCTCCCTTCTTGCGGCTCTCCTCTGCCAGAGGCTGCTGCAGGAACACCAGGTCGTTGTGTGACTGGCTCATTCCCGGGTCCTTCTGGTGATGCTGCCGGCGGAAAAACAGCTTCGCGCTTTTCTTCAAAATCCCACCTGGGGGAGGAAAGAGGGGCAGGACACTTTAGACAGAACAGGCTGCTGTTCTCTTGAAGCTCAGCTTTAACTGCAGCACGATTGAGAAAAGCTGATCCCCTGATTTAAGCCAATCTTGTGGAAGTCTCCTTCCTTAACACTTCTTTAGCTTGAAATGCTTTTCTGGAGGCCACGCTCGTGGTCATACACTCATGCACAGCAACTGGTGAGGGTTGTACACTGGGCTCTCATGTGTCAAAGAGGCACATCCAATCTTTCCAACCAATAAAAGTAGAAAGGATTTTATAAAAAGAATGAAAGAGAGGACCTAATGTTACTCTTTGTTGTTTCAGAGATCAAAGGAGGTAAAGCTCAGCCTGTGAGGCACCACGTGAAGGCAGCATTTTAATTTGAGGTGCAGGACAACAGTACGTGGCAGTAAACCTGCGTGCAGTGGTTCTGTACAAGCCAGGCAGCAGGTGTTCTATACAAATTGGGCAGCACCACCCAGAGTAACACTCAGAAAGCATTTGCTATTTTAAAATCCTGTTAGGAATAGCAATGCACTTCAAGCAGGTTAAAAATAATATTACATCTGCTTCCAACAGGTTCAGAAGTCTGCCCAAATCCCTCCTGTGGTAAATTGTTGCTTTATTTTGCTGTGTTCCTTCCCTTGACCCCATGTCAAACCCAGCATGCAGCCAAGGCAATTGCAGCTGTCATCTCACCAGGGACTCATGTTGCCAACAGCAGCTATCAGTACTCCTATCTTTGCAAGCTTGGGTTGTTTTTGCAGCCATTCTGCCAAATTCCACCCTCCCTTTCCACGTGTGCCCGTGTGCCTGGTGTGCAGCTGGCAGGGACACTGCTCCAGGGTACCAGCAACACTCATCCTGGCGCTGGGACATCAGCACTGTGTTAAAACAGCAATGGGTTTGTACAGAATTGGGCAGTGTTGCTGTCCCAGGTGGCAGGAGCCAGTTTGAACAGAGGAGGACCCAAGTGACAAGCCAGCACAGGAGCTTCTGGGACTCAGACTCGTATGTGGGGACAGTCACCTCCCTGGCAAAGCTTCCACACCTCCTCCCTGCGCCGCTATTCGGTTTCCTGATCCTTTCTCAGTTCAGCTATTCATTTCTGTCATGGCAAGGTCTTGATTCTGCTTTTCCTCCCATTCCAAAGGGACACAAAAAGCAACACAGAGCAGTTCTTTCATGGGACACTGCCACCGCTGGAATAAAATGTTTGTCCCCCGAGGACCTGACAAGGGCTGCGTGTCACTTTGCACAGTGACAGCTGCAGAACAGGTATTTCATGGCAGCCAGATGCTGCTTTGTACAGACCAAAGCAGCCACAAACATGTACTTGGGTTTATTACTTTATACTTTCAGGACTAAACCCTCAGCACATGGGAGGATATTCCAGTATGTTTTTTTCTGGCACCTGCTGAGACTCTTCTCACAGGGCACAACGGGATGGAAGCAGAAATCAGCTGAAAGCAACCAGAACTCATGGATTTGAATCTTGACTGCTCTCCCATCAGCCTCTGATTGATCTTTTTGGCAAGGCAGTACCACTTCAAGCTGTTGTCAGCAGCATAAAAGAAACAGTGTTCCACCCCAGGACACTGACAGTGGTTGATGTGCAAAGGCTGGGGGACGCAGAGGCCTCACTGCAGGGCAGCTCCTGCTCCAGCAGGCAGCTGTTCTGCCCAGCAGCCCTGGCAGCTGCAGCTGAAGCTGTGCCAGCAGCAGTAGGACACAAGGGTTTATCCCTAAGCAGATTTTTAGTCCCATCCATTCTGTGATTCAGACCGATTTGCCACACCAGGAAACAGAACCAAACCAGAAACACTGCAAAAATTGTGCTGGTGGCCTGGGACAACTCCCTGCAGCTGAAAAATGACGGGCAGCGCTTCCTGAGAGCAGCATAGGTTCGGCACAAGCAGCAGCCCCTGACACGAAAGCTCCCTGTGTGTTCAGGCACTGCTGCCTGGAAGCTTGCCACATCCCCAGCAGTCTGTAGGCAGTTTGGAGTGTGCTGCCTGGCTGTGGCTGCAGCTGCTGTGGAGACATGCAGCCCTGGGAGGGAGGCAGGGCAGGGTAGGGCAGGGCAGGGCAGAGCAGCAGCCTGGCAGTGCTCGTGCTGCTTGATGTGCTGGTTGGTGTGCTGGTTGCATGCTTGTGCCTCAAATCCAACAGGATCCGTGTGCCAGCCCTGTCCCCAGCAGCAGGAGAGGAGCAGAGAGCACTGGACCAACTCACTGGGGCTTCTCAGCACTACTCAGGGAGTTCTGAAAATGCTTGTGGGGGTGGGACTTCTGCATCTCATTTGTGCTAATGAAGGGAGATTTCCTTCCACTTCTACAGGGATGTGAATAGAGATTGCTTTCCATTCCTTCCCAACTTCCAAAACAGTTTTTATGCAGGTGGTTTTGTAAATACCTGAGATCCTGGTAGCTCTACAAATTAGACTAGAAAAGCTTCATCTAAAAAGCTGTCATCAGCAGGTTTTAAAATAAATTTTGTGCATTATCTATATCCAGTTATGGGGTCACACATGGTTTGCATGAGCAGATTTTGACTGGTTACCAGATACTACAGCAATGGGCACGATGGAGGGAGATTGGGAATGCAGAGCATCCCTCCAAGCCTTCCTTGTCCTCTCTGTGTGACCCTCCTGGGCAGCACGACCACCAGAAGGATGATTTGTCACAGCAGACTGGTCTGCTAAGACATCTGAGCACGGAAGGTTAATTTTGGAAGGAGAAAAGAAATGGACGAGGGAAGAAGAAAATGGGTGGCAAACTAATTTTTGCTTCAGTTTTTACAATGAGTGTCCCATTGTAAAGCTACATTTTCTTAGGGATTAAAAAAAAAGAGACAAAACCAACTTACTGTGTAGGTAATTAATTCTGGCTGGCATAGCAGTCATCTTAAGTTTATAAAAGGGAGCAGGTAAGAAAAAGGAAGTCAGAAAGGTAAAAAAACAAACAAACAAAAATATGCAAGTGTAAAAAAAAGTGCTTTAAGACATTAATACACACAGGGCTTTTCAAAGCAGAAGGGATTTTGTTTGGGTTTCTTGTTGCATTTGCGGTTTTATTTGTAGTAGGGTTTTTTTGTTGTTGTTGTTCGTTTTTTTGTTGTTCTTTTTTAAGGGAAAGCATTCTACAACAGAAGCCTTGAACTATTCACAGCTCACTGAAGGCAGGGGGGTTGAAATGTTTTCCTATCTTACTCCATAAAAGCTACTCAGCTGTGACAAAGCAGAGATTCAAGACTTCCACAAAGACATCTCTGTATAAAGAAAGGGATTTGAGCCAGTTTTTTTCAAGTATTTTTTCAAGATGATACAACTCTCTAAAATTAGAAATACTTCACAGTTTTTAGCAGTCTTATACTGCACTGTGTGAAAAGCATCTTTAGAAGCCTGATCTCTTTGCACAGGAAAACCCAAAATTAGACAATACCTCACATACAAACTTCCACTTGCTTGTTTTAGAATAACATGTTAAAGAAGAGTATAGAGGTTTTGCAGTTTCTCCTACAGCGTCTTAAACTTTTCCAGGCTCCAAAATGAGACAAATCCCTTCACAACTAACCCACCCCCCTCAGCCCAAACACACCCAAGACTTTCCAGTGCCTGAGCGTGTGTGTGACAGGGATTGTTGCTGTACCCTCCTGATCTCTCATGTGGAGCAGTGCAGCTGTGGGAAGGGCAGAGAACTCGGTGCTCTAAGGGAGGGTCCTGACAAAGAGCTCCAGTGTCTGCCCTGTGTGTGGGAGGTGACAATCCAGGAAAATAGTGAGGTTATGTAGTGAGCCGTTTTCCAGCATCTCTGGGCGAGGGAAGAATAGAAAATAATAAAGGAAAAGAGGGATGGGTATGGGTGAAAAACACAGTATTTTTTGCAACTTCAAGGTGCAACCTGTGTGCCTGTTTGGGGCACAGCCCACTGCACTGGCCCTTTTGTAAGGCTTCCTAATAGCCCTTGTGTTTACCCCATAGCCACAAACCACTGCTCAGAGGTTAATGGATTTACCAAGGAAACACAAAGAACCCTAAGACATTTTCAAGCTGCAGCTATTCAGGTGTGTAACTACCTAAGCAGAATGATCTGATGCCTTATTTACTTATTAAATCACCTTTTATTCCATTTTCTTTAGCAAACTATGTATTAATGAAACCACTGAAAAGGGAGAATTTGTTCACCAGGCAGTTTCTGCTTCAGCTGTGGCGCTTCCTGACACACACTTTAGGGAGGGCTGGGGAGTCTTGTGGTCAGAGATGTGAAGGAGGAGAAGGAATGTATTGGAAAGCAACTGTGAATCCCTGCAATTTTCACCTTGGTAATGGGGCTGCCAATATAGGACAAGTCCTTGTTTACAAGGACACAGTTTTCATCGAGGAACTGACAGGGTGACAGCCCAAATAACTGAGCTGGGCTTAGTGAGCTGTCCTTTAACTTCTAAGGATGAACCCTTCTGCTTCCTGAAGAAGAGAGTCTGAGCTGGCTCAGACAGCTGCAAGTGAAACAGCTTCAACCAACACCACAATCACAAGGAAGGTTAAGGACAAAAAAAATCAATAAGAAAGGATGAACTACTGCAGCCAATTACGCAGAGAAAGCAGACACTGAAGTGGAAGTGAGGATCACGTACCTTTAGATTTTTTCATGCTCCCAGTTTCTGAAACACTTAATGAGCTCCCAGATATTTCTTCAGAGGTCTGGTCTAAGAGTGTGCTGGTGTCCCACTGCTGGCTGCCGTTCTCCAAATCCCAGGCCTTGTGGGTGCTTTGCTGTGGGTTGGTATCAGGGACTGTTTCTGAAGCACCCAATGACAGCTTTTCATCAGAGGTGATTTTTGGAACAGCTTCCTCCACAGTGGGTGGATCTGCTTCCCTGCAGGAGCTGTCCATGGCTGCAGCATAGTCCATCATCAGTGAGGCTTCACTGTCCTGAGATAAAGAGGTCTGCCCAGTGGAAATAAGAGACAACACTGACACAGTCATCCTGCTGGAGAAGAACAAGCCACCCTGCAAAAGTTATTTTATCCTCTTTACGCTCGGACTTGTATTGCTCAGGACTATGAGCAAGCTACCTGAAGCTTCCTTAGCTCTACTAAAGGAGAGGAGCATTTAGCGAAGTTTTAGTCATGTTGTTAAGGCCAAGTGAGTGAAAAAAAGAATTAAGTACATGCCTTCCACCTATCCCTGGCCCCACGACAAGTAACAGGACCCCCTGTAAGTGCTGCTGTAATGAAGTGTCAGCATACACAGAGAATCTTTGGGTCCTTTTGTGAAAATTAACATCAAAGCATTTCATCTTGTCTCCTTGTCTGCCCTCCCTCTGGAACAGAGACCAGAGAAACAGAGGTTTTTCAGAGGGTTTTAACAGCTTTGAAAAAAACAGAGAAATCTTTCAAACTTTTTCTATGCATCCTCACTACATGGGTGAAAAACAGAGAAGGACTTCTTACCCTCTCTTCTCACCTAAATTGATTTTCCCAAATCCCTAACACCACTTCTGTCCAAGCACACCATGTGTTTTAGTCAGGCTGTCAAATCTAACAATCAGAACCCAACACCCTGATTTGGCTTAACTTGAAACAGTTACAGAAATAACCTGGCACACACAAGGAGATTCTGCAGAGACAGCAGAAGCCATGAGAACGCTGCAGTCAGTGCAGCAGAGGCTTTACAGTACTAAGCATTAACTGTAAGTGTTGTTTTCTGCTCTACCTTGGACACCCCTGATATGATAATGGTGCTTTTCTTTCGAGGAGATTTCAGTTTCTGCTTTGCAGATTCGCTCAACTGCCGAATGGCTGCTTCTGCCACAGGGTCAGTGCCATTCAGTACCAGCAGCTCTGAAAAGAAAGGATTATTTCAGAGGGGAGAAGGAAAAACAGGAAAAAACAGAGCAGAGAGAGGCGGCATTTGTCCTTGACTTAAAATTCACAGAAATGGCATAAACACCATAAACATCTTCCAGTTCACCATCGGGTGTTCAGGCCCTGTCTTTCCCTTCTGTCACCCATTTTTGGAGAAAAAGTACCAAAGTGGCACTTACAAACCATATCCACGAGAACAAAGAAGGTTCTGGAAGCCTGGACAAAACATCCCATTATTTCAATACGTTGCTACCCTGTGGTGACAGCGGGGACATCATGAGCTATCACAACCATGAAGAACCATAGTTCTAACAAGGTACGAGGCTGGCACATGATGCTACTTCCTCAGGTAGCTCTTTTGTTACTTTGCTCCTTTTCCAGACTTCTCTGTCCAGCATTTCCATATGGCACTGTGATAGGATGGGGAAGGCAAAGTGGCTGCTTCAAAATCCTGTAAAGTCCACCTCTTTTTCCCTCCTCCAACCACTGCACAGGAATACAAAACCTTCTGCAGAAAAAGCTCTTCAGTGACAAACACAGGTTTATTTTTAAGCATGGCCCTTTCTGGCATCTAGGACACAGCAAATACACACTAATCAAATTCATCAAGCTCAGGAACAAACAAGACTAAGAAAGTCAACAAGACAAAAATCCCCATATTTAATTGCCTGAGGTGGACTTTTCTGGCAAGAGTTTTAACAACAAAACAATAGAGGCAGGAGCAGCACCAATGTTAACTAAACTGAGCAGTGCCTTTTGTTACTGCGACATTACTGTAATAAAAGATGAGGCCTGGAATTTAGGAATAGGTGTACACAAGGGGTGTGCATGTCTGCACACTCATAACCCTTGACATTTTCCATCTCCCCAGCCTCTGCATTAATTCTTATTGTTGTCATCACGTAGAACTACGGCACAGACACAGCGTCTTTTCCAGAGCGCTTGCTGCTATTTTACCATGATGTTTGCAATAACTTTTATCTCAGTTACTGCCATACCAAAAGCTTCTTTGTATTTCTTTCATTTGGCTTTTGTTCCAATGAGTAATTCTTCCTGCAATAAACACTTCAAAGAAATTCCCCTGTACTCCCAATAAAAACATTGCCTGTAAGAATATGGTCTAAGCTGTCTTCAGATGAGTTTTCCAGTAAGTGTTTTGTATCTTTAATATCATAAACACTTAAGAGAGTCAACTCAGAAGTTTTGCACTATGTTAACATTTCCCAAAATGGCACTGCTTCGTGGTGTCAGAGTATTTCTTATTCTAAAGATAGGAAAAGATCCAAGTGCTGTTACAGCACATTCATGGTTACTGCTTCATGTCCTTCCCCATATTTGTTGGCCAATGCATTTCTGTCTCTCAGAGACCTCCTGAGTGTGCCAGGAGCAGCCCAGATGATCTCCAGGTTGTCCCATCCCCAGTCAGACCTGTACAAGGCCAACGAAACTCCACACCAGCTGCCACTGGCAGCCACACTGGGTCACATCTGTCACTGCTGCTGCCCACAGAGCTACTGAAAGGTACAGTGCTGACCACGCACAGGACTGGAAAATATGCTGAAGATTTAAGAGTTGCAACTTGAAAAGTTGTAACTTGAAAAGGTAAATTCCCCAGAGTCAAAATCAGGTTTTATGTCCAATTCAAAGTGAATTTATAATTAAAGTTATTGTCAATGTCACCCGATGCTGTGAAGGCATTTCAGCTGTATGCCAAGTGACTTAGGAAGGTGGACAAATGGCACAGCAAGCCCAAAAAAGCCCAGTGGCAGGGCTAGGAAAAGAATTCAGTCTTCCTCATATCAGTCCAGCCTCTGCCTTCTCTTCAGACACAGGGGACTTAGAGGTGTGTGTCACAGAGTTTTAATTTACCGCGGCATCCCCATGCCTTTACAAAAGGAGGTATCTGTCATTCAAAAGTAAGAGAAAGTACTTACTTTTGGCTTTTCTGCAGTCACCTCCCCACTCCATTGTTATTGATTCCAAACCAGTAATTTAAATTGCTAATTAAATCCAGACTTTTACTGCAAGACTGCCATACCCCAAACCACAGTGCTTTAGAACATAAACATCCCAGTGCTGCTGACAGGCAGTAGCCATATGGGTTGGCTGTTATTTTAACAGGATCACATTAATCCCACATGCAGAAGAGAGAATTGTCAGCTTCAAACATTTTTGTTACCTGTATCTGAAGATGACAAAGTTTTGCTGACTGGAGCACCATGAGAATGCAGGGCTTCAACAGTGAAATCCTTTTCAGTCACCTTTACTTTAACTGGAGTTTTCACAGGAGAATCTGAGGACCAAGTTTTTCTGGTTATTTGAACTTGTCAAGACATTTTTTATTTAATTAATTAATAAAATTAATTTCATTAATTTCCTGTTCAAATCATAAGTTTGAGAAAATTAATACAAATTCTCAACACATGTTCTGTGGTAAACCTGACCCCAAAAAAGCTAGTGAAGTGCAGGAATTAATTGTTTTTAAACATTATACTGTAATATGCTAGACAACACCCACTTAAGTAAAAGACCTGCTTTAACAACTTAAAAGAATGCAGATCTTTGTGAGAATTCCCACCAAGGTTTCACTTTTATACTTATTCCAAGAATTGAAAAATCTTCTCCTGGAGGACAAGCTGGAAAGTACTTTGTCACCAGGTAGCATTAATTTATCAGAGCTAATGATAATACAGATCAAGGTTAGAAGGCACAGGGTGGTTTGTCATCAGCAAACATCCTGAGGGAGATACATTTGTCATGTGAAAAACCACCCACCAAAATCCAGCTCTTCTGCATTATCACACCATTGTGAAGATTTAGAGAGTGTATTACAAGACACATTAACTGTTCCTCTTATAAGAAACAAGTTTCCATGGAAAATAAAAACCTGATTTTGGAGAATACAAACAACAACCCCACTCCAACACGTCAGAGAACTCGGGAAAACAGTGCCTTTCCTGGCATCCCACTCAATACTGCTCCTGGTGCCCGTGGATAGCTCTGGGAGGGAGCACAGAAGAGCTGGACTTGCTGACCTGTGCTCAGTGGGGATGATCTCCCTTCCAGACGAGGTTTGGTTCTCACAGCAGTGACAGTGGTGACCACAGTCCCACAGGGCATCACAGTGCGATCCTTTTCGATCTTGGTGGCCAGCACTGGAGAGGAGACTTGCCTTGCTTTCAGTTCGCTGGGCTCTATAAAAGAGAACTAAGGAGACACAAAAACATCACCTCAGGAGCACAGTCAGGCAAGGACACTATTTCTAGCTGCTCCTTCTTTAAGCTTTTTGCTGAGGCAAACTCAAGCGTTAATTCTTTTGATAAAACACAAATACTGCGCAATCGGAAGAGGCTGCTCTGAGTCGGCCACAAGCCCAGAGCATGCCACGAGCATTCACAAGCACTTCCTGAAGGGAAAGATCCACCCCACAGCCCCAAGGCCAGCAGTACCTCAGCACTGATGGATCCCAGCCCTGGCCCTGGCTCCGAGCTGCTCTCCCCGGCGCCGCTGCTCAGAGCAAAGCTGTGCTGGCCAGAGGGTTGTTTCCTGAACAGGTCCAGAGGTACAGTCACCTTCCCAGATAAAGGACCTGCAAGAATAAAACCAGCAACATCAGCACACACCTAAGCTATCAGGATGGGTAAGGGAGAGAAGATGGGAAAGGAGGAGGAAAATTCAGGCAGAAAATTGCAGGACCTGGGTCTACACCACGGGGCAGGGAATTGGCATTTCACAGCTTTCTTTCAATTTTTTGACTGTTCCTCAGCCTGGCCTAATACTGTGCAACAGGAAAGAATGGAGCCATGAAATATTACTTATTTACTATTGTTTCTGGCCATTATTTTTCCTTTTTTATGCAGAATGTCTAGGGAAAAAAGAAAACTATTAGCTTCTTGGACAATCTCCATAACCAACTTCCAGCATTTTTCATTTCAGAGGATGTTCAGATTCCTGGTAAACTGGAGCATCACAACAATAGTCTTTTTTAATTTGAACTGTAATAAAACTTCAGCAGTTCTCTTGTTCCTCCTCTGACTTATCAGCTCCACTAGACTGGAACAAACTATTAGCAAAGGTACTGTACCATTTCAGAGATGAAATCCTAGCTTTTCGTGAAAAGCAGAATGTTTAAAAGCAATAAATTCCTACACTTCACTGGCCTTTTGGGGACAGGTTACCACAGAACATGTGTTGAGAATTTGTATTAAACAGTTTTCTCAAACATTTATGATTTGAGGCATAACAGGTGTAATAAACTCTTGTATCTATCTGTATTATACAAGGAGGGATCTACATTATAGTCACATAACTCAGTTCTCTGCTCATTAATGTGATTCTACTTTGAGTCTTCTGTTCAAATTTTTTTTGAGAAGAACAGGTAAGGAGGGCCAGAGGGAGAGGAAGAGAATTGTCAGTGCAATCCTCTGGGACACTCTCAGTAGGAGGTAGAACCTTCTTGGTGTTGTCTGGAAGACTAAAGATGCTTAGGTACTATCAAGACTAAGCTTTGTCCAAGAAACAATACACATTTCCTGATTCCATATAAATTTCACATTTTTATTAGAAATGAAAAATAGCATCCATATCAGAGAATTTTTTTAAAGCTTTTGCCTACATCTGACTTTCCAATCCCTCCAATAACCACAGATCATAAGCAAGGTATTGCACAACTTTGTATATCTAGATTATAAAGCTAGTTCTGAAACAACAGAATCAAGTAGTAAAAATGTTTGAGTCCCCATGTTTTATATTTAATCCAACAAAATCACAATTGGTGTGTTTTATACCCAGCTGTGCTTTTTTTACCTGAATTGTTAGGTAGTCTCTGGGACTTGAAAAGGAAGGATTTAGAATTAACCCCCATGACTCCCCTTCAGGCACAGAAAGAACTCAAAAGCTTAACTTGTAACCAAAAATGTTCACAGTGGATCTCTTAGATGTTTAGAAGACTGAAAAATATAGGGTATCAGTACCTGGAAGACTCAGTATGTTACAATCTAGAAAGAAACCTAAAGATTCTCTGTAACCTTAACCCAGAGCCTGACAGAGGTACCTGATCAGTGTTTTCCCTCTTCCATCCATGATTACTGATGGATCTGACAGTTCCTCTATGGCCATCCAGAAATAAAAGTGGACTTGGGTCAACACTCAGCAAAGCTCACACACTGAACATGCAAAATAATTCAGTCTTAATACTTACTCTCCAACTTCCCATCTTCTACTATTTGCAGTTGCAATGCTTTTGATTTGGCACTTAGTTCACTGTGAAGGAAATGAAATTATGTTAGGTCTTTGCAGGCCACGCAGATTTTCCTTCCCACGAAGGTTTCCCCCTTTCCCCAGCTTTTCTCAGCCCTCTCCAAGCCAAACACTGCACCTTGCAGGTGGGTAAGACTGACTAAAGGGATCACAGTATGAAACCATGGCCTGGCTCCCTCCACCACAGGTTCAATTTGTTCAATTTCAGAGGCTTTTCTCCTCCCCAGGAGATGCCAAATGCTGCCCTCCAAACTGATGTTCGTCCCTAGTCTGACTGCTACATCACAGCACTAAGAAGCTTTGTTTCTCCTGGCAGGATCAAATTTGTAAGTGAAAATACTGGAACAGGTTAAATCAACATCCCTGTCAAAGCAGGAAAGTGTCCTGCAAAAACAGGACAGATGCAAGGAAACAAAAGTAGTTTCAGCTTTAAATGAGAAGAGCCAGCATCACTTTTCCAAAATAAGACTCAAGGATGCTGCAAGACAATGAGTTGCTGTGTGACAGAACCAGTGTGAACTATCCACAGAATTACCTATGTGGTACTTTCTAAGACAGACTAGACAACAGATTCAAAACCTTTCCTCTGACAGACAGTGAAGCAAACTGGGCACCTACTGAGGAACCATCCAGTAAAACGTTATTTTATAACCTTCTCAGCAGGTGCTCTGCCAAAAACCCCAAGGGCATGCAAACATGTATTTTATTTTGGTATGTCTCCGTTTCAGGATGCTCTGATCCTGGCTGCAGACACCCCACCTGCATTAGATGCTGTGGGACATCATCTACACATATTTTAAGTTTTTCCCTGCCACTCCCACCCCAAAACTTGGAAAGGAGCACCTTGATGGTACTACTGCTGCTTTGCCATGAAGCTAAAGCAGAGCCTGACACTGTAGTCTGTACACTGGTGTTCAGAGTGGGGGATATTTTTGGCTCTGAAGGGCAGAGGTTTGTGTGTGTGAAATTGAAAGAAGTTCAAAAAACCCTGCCAAAATCCTAATCATTTATCTGTAAAAGCCCCCAAGCTTACCTCATGCACTTCTGAAAAGCCGTGTGGAAACCCCAGCATTATTCCTAGTGTCAAGGCCAAATTCCAGTCAAGTTAATCACATCCTGCCTGCCCTCTCTCAGCCCTTTCAGTTGGAAAAGGGTATTATTCTTACAAACTTCCTGTCCAAAACTGCTGGGAACTTGTCTGCTCTGGAACACTGAACACGGTGCTGTTCCACCAACAGATGGCTGAAGTGATTCACAGACCCACTGCCTGAAGCACCTTGTGATACTTCAGGAAAAAAAGGTCATCAATGACTCCCCCCCTTCCTAAACTCATACACCACAGAAGCCATCAGGTGTTTTTGCACTGTTGTTAGAAAGTGAGAATGAAAATAGTTTTAGATCTGCTCGCTTTTGACCTTATTTACAGCACCTGTGTGAATCGCAAAATACGGTGTAAGTTGCCCAAAAGTAATTTTTTTTGTTCTACAGGAGAAAAGAAAATCTAAAGTTTTACACTCCCTTTTTAGTCATAGCCACCATTCCTTCAGGTGGTCAGTTGTTTTTGCACATTTGCTTTTTCCACTAAATGGAGAGACATCAGATCCCCTCAAATGCAGTTTTCACGGTAAAGTGACTTCAGAACCTTGCTAACACCTCTTTTTTGGCACTGTATGAAAGCACAAGGTGATTTAGTATGCCTGTTACTGCTGTCATCTACTAGAATCATGTATCTACCATGGAACATCTAGAGACCTGGATCTCATACCTGTGCAGAGGGTAATTAGATATCCTGAAGTCCCTAGCAGCTCCAGATTTCTCTGAGGCCACCTAGAGCAAGGCCAAGAATGGATCTATTTCAAAATGCCATTCTTCTCTCACACAGTTCAAGTGAAAAAAGATGCTTTAGTGTAAAAGCATTCTCAGTAGGTCAGTTACTTACAAGATAAACTCTTCCTTCCAAAAGGGATGTGCAGCATTTTTGGCTACAGAGCTGGAAAACTTCTGCATAGGGTCATTCAACTGAACTATACACACAAGGTCTGTGCTGCCTGTAAGGGCAAGAAAAATCAATATCCAGTTATTAATTCTCCATCACCAAGATGCCACTTACTGAAAAGAAACCCCCTTCCTTGCACACTGCACTTTTAAACAGACTTTTGCAGACACCTTCTCATCCTCCCACAGAATAAATGCCTTCCCTCAGTTTGCAGACCGAGGACATTAATGGCAAAGGTCAATATTGCATCACTGTTGTCTTATGCCCTGCCCTACATGAAATATGACAACCCAATTTAAATCCCGGCATGATGCAACCAAGTGCAAGCATGAAACGATCCAAAAAGATGCGGAGACAACAGTAAGCAGGTGATGGTGTGGGTGTGAGGAAGGGAGGGAGTAAAAAAAACCAGAAGTTTTCTAAGTTCCTCCTGGCCACAGTCACAGCAGTTTATTTGGACATGAAAATAAGCTTTTTCTGCTGCCAAGTGACTGATGACAGCAGTGCTAATTCACAGTGGTTTTGTGGACTGTGGTTTTTAACAAGTTCGTGACATTTTAAAGCACTGCTGCAGACTAATCTCTGCCTTGATCTTGGAATTTGATAGTGTTGCAAATTGGCATATTATATCACTGCTCCAAGGTGAAACAGTTTACTAGATGTGTTCCTCTTAAAACAGCTTCTTTAATATGGCCTTCACAACAGCAGAAATAATTCAAACCCAGACTTCCAAAAGATCAAGGAAAGTAACAAAAAGCTCAGTACTGACTGGATCCAAAGCAAACAAGAGATGCTGCCCCCAGTTCCCCAGGAGAATCTCGGTTTGTATTTGCTGTCGCCAGCTCTCAGGTGTCCTGGGGGGATGCTTTGGGGCTGTGGGTCAGCCCTATCTCAGGCACAGCGGCAGCCTGGGCCTGGCAAGGTGATTAGAGGAGACAAAGCTCTGTGTACACACAGCTTATTTGGGATCCAAGCTGACCCTGGAGTAAGCAGTTGAGCTGCTTTCACAGCAGGCTGAGCCTGAGCTGATGAACCTGGCTGCTTTCTGCTCCCCCAGCCATGTGTCTCTGCAGCCTGTTCCTGCTGCAGGTCCCCAGCATTGCAGCTTTTCTGCCCTGGACACCCTGCTGGAAACAATTAATTACTTTTTCCTTACCAGCAGAAATCACTTCTGCCCTAAATGAATCCCTGTAGACCATGCAATCAGAATCTAAGGTGATCTTTGTTTACATACACAAACTAAGGAGATAAAAACAGGCACAGCCCTGCAGAGACCAGTTCTGCTACTGGGAATTCACCAGCTGACCTAAGATATCTACAGAGGAGCCACGAACTCCTATAAAAGCTGTCAGCATCCATCAATCATCCATGGCTCCATCAGCACAAACAAAGTGCCCCTCCCCAGGCCCCTGTGTACCTGTGCAGGTTAGCCTGCAATACGAACACTCTCCTGGAGCCCAGGTTCCAACAGGATAATTCATTATTGCAAGGGAAGGCAGGGAAAATTAATTAAAAGTCAGCAAGTTATGTGCAGGAGCCAGCACCTTTCCAGCTGTGCATTATTCCCAGTGGATTTCAAGTGTACCAGCTGAACCTCATTATGAAGCTTTATTTCTCATAGTCAGTTCCAAATATTTACACTCCAGGAGGTGTTGGGCAGGCAGCAAAATTCCCTCCATCTCCTGTTAGAAGAGCAAATGGGGATTTTGCCTCCCAACACCTGTGTTCCAAGAGCAGAGCACATAAATTGTCTCTTCTCTCTCTCATTTTTTGGCAAGGTGCAGAGATTCTCAGGTGAATCTTCTGTTCTATACACTGCATGCACACAAAGGTATCTCATCTCATGACTTTTAAAGGCAGGCAAAGTGACCCAATCTTTTGGGAAGTTTAGTTTGCACTACAAAATTGTACAGTAATAAGAAATCACAAAATGGTTTAGGTTGGAAGGGACCTTAAAGATCATTTCATTCCAAGTCCCCTGTCGTGGGCTGGGACACTTTCCACTAGACTGAGTTGCAGTTGCCAGCATAGTTTTATTTATATAGGACATTTCACAGCCAAGAGTTCCAGAATTGCTTTAAAAATATTTAAAAAAAAAAAAAAAAGCTCTGCAGAGATTTTTAGGGAAATCACTCCAACCAGGATGAGCAAAGCAGCATCATGCAAGACTCTAGGGCAGAAACCTATTAGCTCTAACTGAAAAACAGAGCACAGCAAGAGGGATATATTTATCCAAAACTAGAGCCTTGCCCAATTTAGCAGTGAGAAGCTTCCATTAAAAATACAGTTACAGAATTGTTTAGTGGCCATATATAACAGAGCTTCCAATCTGTATTTCCGCTGACAAAATCTGGAATGTGCCTGCTCGTGCCTCAATCAGTGACAGAGACGTGCCTGCACTTGGAGAAGTCTGAACACTTGCAAGACAGGCCTGGTGCGGCTTTCCAAACCCAACACAACCTTCACTAGGCAGTGACCTCTTTTTTTGGCTTCATTCTCCACTTGCAAGAGATATTTCCTCAAGGGGAAAAATCCCTGATAACCAAAGACCACCTTTGAAGAGTTTATACACAGGAGGAGAGTTTTAGATCAGTCTGCAAATTGCTCAAAAGTAAAGAAAAATGCCTGTAAAAATAAGGTAACACTGAATGAAGCCAATGTCATTGCCAGCAGTTAATGGAGAGTTGGATTTGAGCCCCTCATCTTGGGTACAACCAAAGTGAGAACTTTTACAAATTAAAATTAAAATCCAGAAAATGATCAGCCAGCTTTATACACGTGGCCATTTCAGTCTGGTTGCAACAATGATGGATTTCTGTACAAGAACAAGATGTTTAAATACTCAAATAAACTAAAACATGCATTAAGTGAGCACTGGCACAGGCTGCCCAGAGAAGCTGTGGATGTCCCATCCCTGAGAGTGTCCAAAGGCAGGTTAGACAGAGCTTAGAGCAACCTGGGACAGTGCAAGGTGTCCCTGCCCATGGCAGGGGGTGGCATGAGATGAGCTTTAAGGCCCCTTCCAACCCAAATTCATTCTGTGATTCTATAAAGTCTGTTTCTTAGAACACAGCAATTTCTTAAGTCTTTTGAGAGCAGGCTGAAACCCAGAACTTCCACATTATTTCACCTGAAAGGAAAGTAAAAAAACCCACCCCAGCCCTGGCTGAAATGGAGCAGCAGTGCCTGGGTTCCATTACCTGCAGCACGGAGATCGCTCAGCTTCACCGTGATGTTCCTCACCAGCAGCCTGAGCTCATGAGCCCTTGGAGGTTTGGGAGGACTTGTGCCCTGAGGGAGAAGGCTCGTGCTCTGTACATTCTGCAAAAGGCAACCAGGAGAAGGGATTGAGCACAGGGAAACACCAAATCCTTGTGGACATGGACATGGACATAGGGAAACAGAGGCGAGCTGGGCTGGGGCACCAACAAGGAGCCACAAGGGAGGGGTGAGCACAGAGCCTCCACTGCCATGGGCTGTGGTGCTCCAAAGATGTGTCCCAGCTGTTTCTCATCACTGAACACTGCTAAACTTACTCATTTGTGGGTCATATATATCTAATAAATATATAATTAAATGTCCACTAAGCAGAAGGACACTTCTCTAAAGATTTTGGAAGGAACAAGACTTGCCTGAACCTCCTTTGTATCTGCAGGCCTCACACTCAACACTACAGATGGAGAAGCTGAGCTGAATAGGTTCTTCAAGACATCTCCGAGCGTTTCAGGTATTGCACATGTCCCTGCTGTCTGTCCCTGTGAGGAAACAAACAATCAGGCTTCTCAAAACTCAGAAGAAGTTAAGGCAAAAATTAATTTGGTATATTCCTATATCACCAAAGCCATTAAACATTAGCTTTGTCAGAGAGAGACATGGCTTCTGTTGCCAACAGCACAATTTAACAGATCGTGAAAAGAATTACTTAAATTTCTCCATTATGCATTAAAGGAAAGCTAGAATTAAACACTGAAAAAGTCATATGCTATTCTAAGAGTTAGGAAGACATAGCCGTTATCCAAAAAAAACCAGAAGTTTCATTGACAGTTTTATCTTAAGATGGTGTTTTAAAGATTCTGCACTGCTCTGCACTCCTCTGAGAGAGCAGATCAGGTCATCAGATAAGCAGATCGGCACCATTCCACTGATTATTTAATGGGAGTTATGCCAGCTTGCAACAGCTGAGAAGAAACTAATCCTGTGCTGCACTGAAAAAATATTATAGCATCTCCTGGAGGTCTTCAACCTTGCTGAGAAGTGCAATGTATGGACAGATAGCTGTGCTGCTCTGGGGCACTGAGTTGTAGTTTGCCTATTCAAAAATCTCAGGGCCATCTGTGCTTAGCACCACCACCTCTGAGGGGTCAGAACACACCATGGATTTTGCTTGCACACCACAGATTTTTCTTAAACACACACGTGGCTTCACATGATTAATTCTAAGAGTATGAAGAGTGTGAATTGCCCCTGCTCTCTCTGTGCTCCTGGAGAATGTTCCTCAGGAGTTTTCTTCTGCTCAGTTACCTACAGGGCAGAGATTTTTTAATTAAGCTATCCCAGAAAGGACAGCCTGACACCCAACAGCTCTGACGGTAGCACAGGAGAAATATCAGTGAGGTTTCTTTTCTAAAGAAAAGATTGAAGTAGGAGACAAAGATCTGACCTAAAACCAGAGGACTCATCCATCTTTTCTCATCTGATACCACACTGAGAGACTTTACTGATGTGCACCTTGCAGGCCAAACAGATTGGGAGTAAAAGCCCTTTCCCAACTACTCAGGTGTTACAGAAACATTTAGGGTGATTCACAAAAATCCCAAGAATGTTGTGTACAGAAATCCTGTTTTATTGCTTCTTACCTAAGTGGCCTTTGATGACAGGTTCAAAACACACACAGCACTGGCCAGTCCCACAGAAACTCTGCTGTGTTCACACAGTGTGCCCTCAAATAACCACCAAGGAAACAGGCACTGGCACATCTCTGCAACTTGCAGACAATTAATTATCACTCACTTTAAAAAATCTTAAAGTAAATTAGGCTGTTTAAAGTCTCAGTTTCCGCAATTTCATTGCTTAGGTTACTTAAATAAACTGTGGTTAGTCTTCACTGTTTTGGAGATAATTTCCCTCCCCTGCTCTTACCTAAATTGTAAAATCCCAGCTGCCTCTCATGCTTTGCCATCAGCCTAATCAGACATCTGTTATTTAACAGTAAAAACAGCAACCATAGTCACTGGACTTGTACTCATAGGTATTTTCTGTTGTTTCCACAGTTATTTGGAAAGGAGATTGATTAAAGGGCCTCCTGTCAGTTCAGCCTCATTTTCTAGCCATTGTTTTTATGGAAAGTAACTCTCCACCACAACACCCTCACCAAAACAAGCCATGATGGTTTAACTGCCACCCCAAAATAATAAAGACAACCGGTTTCATTTTGGGTTTGACCTTGGCTGGGGTGCACAGCAGCCACCACAGGCAGCCTGGGGCACATCAGCTCATGAAGTCACCTTGTGCCAATCCAAGCCCTACAAGTCATCCAGGCTGCTTTAAACACAACTCAGGTTCACCCAGCCATTACCAACAGAAATGGGTTATTACACCCAGCTAATGTGATGACAAAACCACTGTGGAGATAATCACAAGTAATTAAAGGTATTTATTTGTACACAAAGTATTGCTTCCGAAAGAGGGGAAAAACAAGCCATAAAAGCTGACATTGAAGTTTAGGAGCTGAAGCAATTTCTAAGGTGTAAGTTGCTCACAGGTTTCAGCCCTCTGTTTATTGCCTCTCCTCTTCCACAAGTGCTAATAGAAACTTCAAAGTGAAAATAAAGCCCTCTAACTATGGAAGAACTTAACAGGCTCATTCTAAAAATGCAGGCAAAGCGTAACAAGTGCAACTCTGCAATGCTGGGCTTGGGCACCTCTCAAAAAGCTAGTTGTGAAGTCCAGTGCCTGCACCAGAGTCATCTGTGTTTGTCAGTAAGGATTTAATATTTAATGACTGTTCAAATGTGGATAATCAACATGCCGCCCCAGCATGTGAAGGTCATTTACGGTGCTACGTATGCACAGTAAAACCTACATTAAAACACACTTCAAAAGGCTCGTCTGTCTTTAGTTATGAGTTTCACATTTTCATGGACAAAAGCTGTGGTAATAAATGACTATGATTGTAACTCACTCAGTACAGGTCTTTAGAAGCAGCGCTACAATAAATTTACTTTTTTAACAAGGCTGTCAGTTGAAAAACCAACCACACAAAACACAACCAACCTACTGCTGTAAGAAAGGGTTAAGTCACCACATTTGTGCAAAAAAAAAGTAATTGTAAAGGGTCAAAGGCAGAAGAGAATCCCAGTCAAGAATAAACTCTTTCAGAGGATGTCCCAACAAAACAATCCCCAATGAATCAGTGCCTATATACAAAGATAAGGTGCAATTCCAAAAGCATCAAAATATTTTTAGATCATCCATAATTTCCTTAAAATAACTATTTTTTACAGCTGTTTTTGAACTATTGTTGCCAGATTTCAAAACTGATTTAAATCAAGAAAGGAGCAATTCTGTAATTGCTTTGATGGGAATACCATTACAACTGGGGCTTTTTAAAATTATAAGTGTTCTGAGAGGGTATTTAGGAACAGACATTTTCCACACAGTTGAATTTGGATGAAAAATGTTTGCAAAGTTATCTGTTTATCAAATACAGACTTGTTCCAGTAATCTTGAGAGATGCTGTTGGATTTCAGAGATGTAGGGGTTTGATGGATGAGCCATGGCAGACGCTTTGCATCCCATTTTGGACCAAGGGGATGGAGACCCATCTTCTCTACCATTGCAACAAATAAAACTTACTGACTGACCTCCTGCACTGCTGGCTGGATTTCAAAGTTGATTTCATTGGTGTTAATGAGGAACCACTCAACTTTGACATCTTCTCCTTTGTCTTTCACGTAGAGCTGAAGCTGTGGACAGGAAAACAGTTACTGGAGAGTGCTCTGGTGTCCTTAAAGCAGGTCAATCTCCATGCTAAGGCTCAACACAGGAAAAATGACACCAGTTTCTGAGTAGGTGACTTCAAAGTGACACTCTAAGAAGGCAGAAGTTGCTTAAGCTTTGAGAGTGCACGCCAGTTAAAAACGGGAATTGTTCTATACATCTCTACTCTACCAGACGTGTTATTTATCCACAGTCTCCTGAAGAGGCAGCTTAATTTCTGTATTTACCATTTGCCCCAGAGGGAAACAAAAGGAAGAGAAGAGAGAACAACACTTTAGACTTTACCTGCAGGTGGACTGGGGACAGTGTCACACTGTAGGACTGAGCTTCGGCAGCCGTGGGCTCAGCGGCTGAGACAGCAAAGAGGAACTTAACAGAATCTCCCACAACATTGCAAGAAACCACCTGGAAAAAGAAAAAAGGTGAGGGGAAATGAAGGGGAAAACAAATTAATCTTCAGAAGGGTTGATGAAGGCAAGAAAGAAAATAAGAAAGGAATTTCAGCTAGCAGAATTATGCTAAGTTCCACAGGTGGGAAATTTCTAAGCAATTTCACTCATGTCCCCACCTCTTTCTGTACATTCTTCTAAAAACACATAGTTCAAGTGTTCAGTTCTGTATATGAAATTTAACACCTGCAAATTATGGTGTTTCCCAAAATGTCTTTTATATTGTTACCATATTCAAAAGTAACTCCTTGCCTGACAAAGACTCCTTTCCATTTCACGTATCTATGTACTAAAAGCTCAAAGAGGGCAATTTTGCATAACGGAGACAAAGGTGTTTGTTCTTCCTCCTCTTCTGCTCTGAGCTAAGTAGCTTACAACAGGGCAGCTGATTTACCAAACAATCCAACAATACCTACCTTTAGTGGTATCCTACAAATGTGAGACCTTGGTATAACTCTGCTGCTACAGAAGAGGATTTTATCTGAGAAATTCCAGTTCTCAGTGGGATGGGAAAGAGCAGAAGCCTCTGAAAGTTTATTCAAGCCTTTGACAAAACCAAGAATGGCCCTGAAATGTGGTGACAAAGCTAAATATCTGGGAAAAGTCTGTGTGCCACTTGACTGCAATACACTTTTATGAGCACTAATTTAACTTCTTATCACACTGAGTTTGTAAACACCAGACAGTTTTCCCTCCCTCTCCTCTGCAAACTAACTGAGATGCTGGAGCTGCCATGTAAAATTCCTGGAGTGTGCAGAAGTTCCTGGAGTGCTACTGGCGGCACAGGAAAGCCCATGGGGTGGAAGTCAGAAATTATTCATCACACCACAGAGACATGTTTGTTTTGCAAGCAGATGTTTTGGTTGAGGAGAGCTGCTTGTCACCGTCCCTCTGTGGTTACTGTCCCCACAGCTCCACTGGAAAGGACAGCTGGGCCCTCCTTACACTGACTCAGGCAAAGGGAACCAGGTCAATGCAATGCACAGACAAATCATTCCCTGCAAGGTTTGTCTGACAAAAACTCTGCATGGTGCTATTAAATTGTGTTTGTGCACTTACTGCTCCACTTATGGGCACGGGAATTGAAGCTGAAAGCTTTGAAAGGAATCATATACCTCCTGGAAGATCCTTATCAGTCTCTCCTTAAATACATTTCATCTCCCTGGGCTCTCTAGGGTACGTTTTAAGGATGGCCAGGGCATTATCAAGAGCCTGAGTACATCCATTAAGGTAGAGACTTAATTACAAAGGAGCAGGGGGTGGGGAGGTGGATATGACAAATAAAAATCCCAACCACACCCACAAGGCAATAAGATTTGCCTTTTCAGGTATGTCTTCTGCAAATTATAGTTTAGAAGTGGACAAATGAGTTTTCCTCACCCCTCCTCTTTCCCAAAGTTGAAATTCCTTCAGAAGTGATTTCTGACCTTAATCCCACACACACAACACTAACGCCCAGTATTATGGTAAAATATAAAGGATTTTTAATAGCTAACAAGAACAAAGAGCCCAACTGCTTATTTTACTTGATGCTGAGTAGAAAGACAGAATCACTCCTTTCATTCAAAGTAATGGATTGACACGGTGATTCTTTAAAGACTTCGAAAATGATAAGGTTCTTCCCTCTTTTTTGAGGGAAGAGGAAGAAAAAGGACAGGTCTGATGCAAAAACTGCTGACACTTCCATATCCTAAATGCAGTGTTTTATCATCCATACATGTTTTCTCCACACATCCATAGGAAGTTCAGTGCATTCAGAACTAGTTGGACTTGCTGCACATATGATACAGAGCCATTCATCTGGAACTTCTGGAAGTCCAGGAGCCAAGGTTGCCAGGTATGTGGTTGATTAATGCTTTTAAATGAAATAAAGCACGGCCAGAGAGTTGGTAGATGATTTCATGTGCCATTTGTTTCTTAATCGTGTTTAATTCCAAGTAAAGGATGGAAACAGACACTGCAGGTGGTGAAACCTTCATTCTTCTTTCTACATTTTGTCAAGAGATGCCAAATTGGGTTTTTGTATATATTTTTACTTTTCATTTTGAAGCCCAGACCAGAGGAGTTTGGACTTTTAGTCTCCTTGATTAATTTATTTTTGCCAACGTCATCTACTAAGCCCTACTCCCCTTCTGCCCTCACTTTTACTAAAATAACTGTGGTATTCAGGTACAGATGCCTGGCAATTTTTAATCCAATCATCAAAAGGAGTGGCTCCATGTTTGTAAATGGAAAATAGTATGTCTTTATGTCAGCTGAATCCCTTTGTTCTCGGAGCAGGATGGATGATGGAGTCAGAATACCGAGAGAAGCAGAATTCTGGGCTAGAATTTGAAGAGAAAGAGGCTTTGTTTTTCATCTAAGATGCTGCCACAAGTGGTGAGAAGGTGATTAAAGCGACTGCAACTGCTGCTTCGCTTGCTGAGTGACATTCCTCTAGAAGTGTAGCAGGTGATTTTGATAGACCAGAGCAGAAATAAGTAGGCCATTTCCCCCATGACAGTCACACAAAGAAAAATACTGAAGCTTCCCATGCTCCACTCCTCCTCCCCCAGCCTCATTCCAACCTGCTTCCTCAAATTCATTTTCTCTGCACAGATAAAAATTTGGAGAAGGGAGGGCCAGGCAAAGCACCCCTTTCTGATTGGCAGGGGTGAGAAAGACGAAGGATAGATGTCCACAAGAAAACAGAGGAGCCGGGATCGATGGGAAAAGAGCTCCCCTTCAACTTCATTTATGTTCCTCATTCTCTCTCCCACCCCCCTTACCACAGCCATCCCCAGTCATCAACACCTCTGTGTTTTAGACTCTAGAAAATTTGTCGCTTTTATAACAAACTGCTCTTTAAAAGTCAAGCTCTGCACAGCAGCTGGGACCAGAAGGGTCACCCCCCAGCTCCTTTTTGTGATCCTACATCTAGACGAGACAGAACTCCTAAATTACCAGAAATAGGGTGAGGTGAAGTAGCAGCACAAAGAAACCAGGATCAACAGGTATTTTCTCCCTCCAGCACCTCCCTTGGCACAAACACCCCTCTCTCCATGTGCTTTGGAGATGTCCCAGGGGAAGGGTTCCCATCCACTCCTCAGGTATCTTTGTGCCCCTGCTCCTCCCCAGTCCTCTGCCATCCCTCCCCGCACACAGCTGGCACTCAATCACCCCAATGCTGGGGTTATTCCTGCTGTTTCCAGCCTCTCCTCTTCATCCCTGACCACTCCAGCCCTCGATGAGATGAGCTGCAGGGGCAAAAACTCCCTGACCTGGCTGGGCTCAGTTCCCCATATCCCCAACAGCGGCACTCAGCTCCACTGAGCTGCAGACACTGTAATACAACTTGCCTACATGTACCTAAAATTGTGAGTACAATTATCCTAAAAACAACTCTATTCCAGATAAACAACTGCAGGAACAAAGGAGGCTGAAAAAGCACTGCAGTTTGAGCAAGACCATTTCTCTAGAAAGTGTCCAAACTTGTGTACTCAAAGCTATTAAAACCCTTTCCCCTGCTCTGTCGTCCCCCTCTATATCCAGACATTTTCCCTTTGCAGTTCCTATGTACAGAGCTGCAAAATTTCAGTTTTTTCCTTCCTGAAGTAGCAGCAGAAGCTGCATCTCAAGAAGCACCATGGTGCCACTGCTCCTCACAGGTGGTGTCCTCTTGCCTTGAGGTTTCAGTTTTGGCACTGGTACCCCATTAATTTGTGCATTACACATTCCCTTTTCTTTACTCTTCCCTCCCCAAGTGCAGCAGCAGGTTCCCTCCCTGAGCTGAAGAGTTGTGACTTCAGGGGGAAGTTCTGACAGCTCTGATGGGGAAGATTTTCTTCACCTTCCTCAGGCCCTGACCACACCACATGTGTGTGTAAAACCCTCAGCAGTACAGGCCTTGATTGCCTTTTTTTGTTTGTTTTCTGGAAGGGAATTAGTTTTACTGCATTTGGTATTTACTTCCAGAAAGAGCAGGTTACTTGAGGTTACTCACTAGTATGTAAGTAATACAAATATTTAACATCTTCACAAGAAAAAGCAAATTCACCATGAGGCAGTCACATACTGCAAGTTGCCTTAATCTCACTGTAAGATTTAGGACCCTCACAATTTTCCATATTTCTCCCAGAGCAATGCTATGAGAAGGGTCTTTTTTTTGGCATGGAAAACTTATCTTGTCAAACAAACAAACAGACAGTTTGTGTGCTAAGCTTAAAATCTCACCACAAGACAATTTTTCAATTCAAAAACTTCTGCCTTTTGACAGTCATTAACACTCAGCTGTTTAGAAGAATCACATGATCTTCTCGGTTACCAGACCCAATTCCTTAATTTCTTGAGGGCGTTTCTCCAGCTTCTTCTTCACTCCCTCTTCACCCAAACAATTGGCCAAGTGACCAGAGCAAATGAAAGGGAGATGACAAATACAATGTCTACCCCAGGCCCAGGTAGCTATGGATTTTAGGAGCCAGTATCAAAGTAAATTTGCCCATAAATACAGTGAAAACCTCAGACCACTTTTCCAAATGGTGGTAAACACCACCGTGAAGGCAGGGTGAGGGATGGACTCAGTGCAGAGAGAGTTTCCATGTCAGCAACAGAAACAAAGCAGAAGTTGATAGAACATGTGAATTTATCCACTCCTTTGAGACCAACACATTCAAATTCAAATAGGTGGGAAAAAAGGGGGGAGAGGGAATAAAACAAACAAGCAGGGAGTACAAGGAAACATGACAGGAAGGATTTTCAATCCACCTAACAAGTTCAATGAATATCAAATGGTGCAAGGATAGGAAGCAGTACTTGTATTTCAGAAGGGGGAAAATAAATCAATACCAGAAATAGACTTGCTAGTTTGGCCTCACTGTTGTGCAAGTCTTTAGAAACCATCTGAGACACAGCACAGCCAAAGACACAGAGACCAAGAGGAGACAGAAAAGCCCAGGAGAGGTTTGCCAGTTTGTGCTGCAGAAGCTTGGAGAGCGATTCACTGCAGAGACACAGTTCCCCTGTGTCGGGGTGCTAAGGCTTCCCTGAGCCCTGTGCCAAGCTGGCAGAAGTGGCACAAGCCTATGAGAGGTCCATACACATCTGTAGTAGCAGCTGGAAGACAGACAGCGCCAAACCCAGGATCATCTCCAGTGAAGCAAACAAACGCCCACCCTGATGTCTTCCTTTGACAAGGCACTCAGCTCTGAAGAAGGTTAGATCAAAATGTTGTCTTGTTTAACTCTGTAGGCTCACCCCACTCATAATTAAGCTTTACTCCATCATTCTCCCATTAAGGTGGACTGGGATGCTTGAAAGAGAGAGGATAGTACAGTGAGCAGGGAGGTGAAAGCTGGAAATGGGTTATGAAAAAGTCTTTCAGGCACCAAACCTATGGCACAGTTAAAGTCCAAAATACCTCAGGAGAAATCTGAAAGAAAATGTGATGCTCAAGAAAGCAAACTGGGAAGCAGCAACCTAAAGGAAGATTAGGTCATCACACAGGAAAGCTGAAAGACCTTGAAATGTAGGAGAGGAATGCAATACAAAATACGTTCTGTGTATGTAAGAATTAACAACTGCTGCTCATACAAAGGACAGCTTATCACCGGGAGAGCACCACAGGGAGAGAGACCTTGATGCAACAAGGCACTCACAATGTGAAGCAGCCACAGGAGGGGCAGACTGGAGCGTAAAACCCCTCAAGGAAGTACTTTCAGACATAGAAAGAAGCTGCCTCCTTGCAGCGTGAGACCTCACGTGTAGGGCTGTGTGTCCCTTCAGCCATCAAATTCAAGAACATGGATTTAATTGGAGCTGCTGCTGAGAATGGGTGCACAGGAGAGAGACTCAGGAGCCGGGACAGCATTGTGAAAGGAGACTTAAGGAACAACTTCTGTAGGCAAGCTAAGCAAGAGCTGTAAGGAAATATAATCCCTTCATAATACATTTACTGACAGCAAGCACCATGAAAGAAGAGTAAACACATTAAGGATAAAGGATTATATTAGTGCAGAAACTAAAAAAAGCCAAGGAAGAATCTTCATGGGCCATAATTCCATCTAGGCTTGTAAAAAAGCACCAATCATTAAAGCAGCAAAGCTCTGGGATGGCTTCTGAAACAAAATAGGGAGTTAAAAGACAACAGAAACTGTACATCGTGGCCAGGGTAGTTCGCCCCACCAAAAATAATCAAAAGTAAACACATGTACGTAACAAGGAATGATCCCAGTTAGGAGTGCAAAAGTGACAGTAAAGGAATGACTCTGAAGGAATTTTATCCCTTTCCATTTAAGTATGAAGTAGAAAAAGAAGGGAGACTTCTGTCACAGCTTGCTCCATCCAAATCCTCTGTGCCAAGTCGCCAGCAAGAAAATCCTCTTCTTTGTTGCCTTTTTTGTTGCTGTTTCTGTTGTGAAGTTCAAGTCCTCTAGAAACAGACTGCACTAATGGAAAGGCTGGCAGAAAAAGCTAAGGCTAAGAATATTTCTGATATTTACTTTATTAAAACAAAACAACCAATACCACACAATGAAAACAGTCCACTTCATTCTATATATTTAGGCTCTGGCCCAAAATTGGAGTGAAGGCAACACATAAATAGAGGCTTTATCAAGGAGCAATGTGGTGTAACCTTCAGCCACAGAGCAGCTCTGTTCCTATGACCACAGCTTTGGCCAAACTGAGGACCAGCAGCATTCCAACCATGTCTGCAGCACTTCACTGTGAAGCACACACCACATTTTGTCAGAAGTTTAAGTCTGGGCAAGCTGCAGAGAGAGATTTCAATTTCACACGCAAACATTAAGAGTTTGAAGAGCAAGGGGTGGAAACACCAACCTCCCCACAAAAAACCAAACACCACCTTGGGACCCTTAGTATTACCTGAGGAATATGTGAGAGACAATTATCATATAAGAAAGCTCGTCAGGTGTTTAGAGAAAGGTATGCATTTAAAGAAGAAGGAAAAGTAGCTACTGGATTGCCACTGTAAGGTTATTATACTCTGTAATTCAAATAAATACTCATGTTGTACCATAACTGAAGGAGTAAGTTAGATCAGAAGAATGATTCACAGAGTTTTTTCCAGCAGCTGTGCACAAGACCATAGAAATGGGTTTTAGCACAGTTCAGAAGAACCCAATTTATGAAAGCAAACCTAGTTTATTCCAATAAATTTTAAAATGTGCTCCTATTGGTTGAAGCTGTTTTGAAACCATGTTAGATTTCTGTCTGCAGTGTAACAGCTCGATCAAGTCACTGCAATGGCTCAACCCAGCCCTGCCTGTCCCTTCCAGCAACATTTTAGACACTGCACTACAAGACACCAGCTTTTTGTGCTGTTATTTGGCAGCTTTTATTTGCAGCAGCTCTCCCTCAGGTCCTGGCTTCACACATGACACAGCACATCACTTTCAGACCTAGCAGTGCCTTCTCCTTACAATTTCACATCATGGTATCTCCCAGCGGCACAGAGTAATATTTGTGCCAACCCTACAGCCCTACTAAGCCCAGTCTCTCCAGCCCCACTGCTGGGGTAGGGACCAGTGGTACCGAAATTTATTTAAAAAAAAAAAAAAAAAGTACACAAACAGCTTCACATGTTAAAAATGCCCAGCTGCCACCAGCCAGGGTGTGCCTCTAAGTTGTGTATTAGGCAGATAAGCATGCATAGTTTGCAAAGGAATCATAGAAGAGCTGCTTAGCATCTAAATCAGACAAGCAAACCAAAATAACAAAGTAAAACTAAAAGAAAAGCAGTAGGGTAATTTGATGCAGGTGCCTAAAGCTGAGCACCAGTTCAGATGTAACTAGCACTTACAGTCACTAGGACAAAAATGCAGCAGCTAGCACTGCTAATAAACATATACAGATTCTTTTTCCCTTTTAATGCATTTGTACTCTTCCAAGAGCTATGTTCTGCCTTATTTTCATTTCACATGCACTGAACCACCTTCCAGTATGTGCAGTGGGAGAGGAGGAAAGAAATCACTTGCTCTGCACTGAATACAGGGCTCAGCAGAGTCAAGACTTCCACCCTCAGGACTCTGCAGGGATCCTTACTCAGCTCCCACTTTGGAAGCAAATCTGTCAGCAGCCACACAAACAGCAAGAGGCAGACAAAGATGTTTGCCTGTCCCAGAAGAGAAATTTCTTTCTTCTCTGAGAAGTCCCCACTGCACACTTCAGCAATAGGATGGGGAAGCATCACCAGGACTGTGGAGGTGGGCAACAGGGCTGCTCCACGAGCTCATTGAGGGCGTAGCTATAAACTTGGCACAACCCTGGTTATTGTGCATTTGGTGGAAGCCCTGGAGCACATTCTGCTAAAGAAGTGAATCAATGCAGAGAGTTTGCAAAGGTTCATTAGAGAGGCAGCCTCTTACCTGCCTCGACAAACACAGGTCAAGGGTACAGATCTATTGACAAATAAAACTTCCACTGACGCTAATAAAACATTTCCTGACCCAAAGTACACTGAAAGGCAACAAATCCAAAGTTTACCTTCTCTCCAGCTGACTTTACAACACTAGTAACTTCTTTAACTGCTAGCTCAAGCGGTTCTGCTGGGTCATCTTCCTCAAATGTGAGCAACTGAGACTCCTAAGAAGAAAAAAAAAGAAGCATCATTAGGTGATGAACCCATCACTTGAAAACAAGTGATAAAAACGCATTGCCAGTCAAGTTCCTGAAATTGCAAATGCATGTCAAAACTTCCACGCATAAATTGCATGACACCTCACTACATAATACAGGGTAGCGCCTGAAAACATATACTTAGGACATAGCTATGGGCCTAATCATAACTCATCTTGCCCTGTAGTAGAATATCAAGGTACACAGTGCAGAGCCAAGTCCGTGAACAGCAACAGGGTTCAGTGAAACTGCTGCTCTTCAGCAAAGATTTATCAGTGCTGTAGTTTGAATAGGCCTGTTTGGTTTGGCCTAGGAACACGGCTGAAGTAGGCTATGCCAAAACTAAGAAACCCCAAATATCATCTTGCAGAGGTGAGGAAAGAAGCCTTCCCCTGCCCAGCCCTCCTCATCAGTGACGGCAGACAGTGATGACAGCCACTCAGTCCTCACACAGACAGCAAGGAAAAGGCAGCCTTTGGGCGCTGAGGTCATACTTTCAGAAGCACCAGCACTGCATTCTCCACCTGCCACCCACATCGAGCACTCAGCCCCACTTCCCTCATCACCCGAGGTTGTTTTGCACGCAAGAATTTCATTAACTTCGTGCTGCTGACATTGTTTGGGGAGGCAGACAGCAGGAGCAATGCCACGCTGCAGTGTCAGGTGCTGAACTCCTGGCTCCAGCTGCTCACCCGGGCACAGAGGGTGTGCGTGTCCCTGGCCAAGGGGCTTTGCCCTCTGGTCAGGGACGGGAAGCTGCCACTAGTGTCTGGTTACTTTCATTTCCCAGCACCTGTGCTCAAGCTGTCTGAGCCCTTCTCTTCCACAAGTGCAGGGCAAACCTTCATTTCTTAGCACAGCCCACTCTTTTCTCAACCACACCATGCAATTTGAAAGGGCAGACAAAATATTTTCTTTTCACTGCCCAACTTACAATGATATTTGGAAAGTGTTAATTTTTATTTCTTATCTTTCGCACACACATGTTGCCCCACTCTTCCTTCTTCCCCAGCCTGCTCCCTGACATGCGAGAAGGAACCTCCTAGACCTATGAGGTCTGCCCTAGGGAGAGGGCTTCTCGCAAATTCAGAGACCTGGGGACATGCCACTTCCTAGACAGTTTATCCACAGAATCTTCCACTGACACAACAAGGGTTTAGTCCTCAGGACAAGGAAATCTGCTTGCCATAGCCTCACCTAACCTCCTCATCTCTTAGACCCAGGCATACCATTACACATCAACGAGCAGGATGCCACGCTGCACCTTTTTCAGGAAGGGCAGGTTGGGATGGGAAGGAATGCCACGTTTTGTGCATCCTCCCCGACCCGGGTTACAGGCAAACTGACCAAACCCTGAACATCCCATCCACCATCCAGCGGGCTCGGAGGACACCAGCCCTTGGAGTTAAACCACACACAGGCGGGTTCAGCAGGGCCTGAGGCATCACGGGGGAAGCCCAGCTCTGGGAATTATTTGCCGAAGGACGGGCCGCAGGCCCAGGCCAGGAAGTTCCCATTGTTTCCTCCTCCCCACGCCCGAACAATGTTATCGGCGGAGCGAACCCCTGCCAGGGGCTGCGGGGCTCGGGGCTTTCCTTCCTCCCCATCCTTCCCTGCTCCCACGCGTGCGCCCACTCCGTGCCTCTGGCCAGCTCCTTCCTGCAAATCCCTGCCAAGCAGCCACCAAACACACACGTGTAAATATACAAACGCACACACACACGGAGGGGCAGGAACACACCCGGTATATCCCTGCAAGCAAGTCGAAGCGTCCCTACAGCCGCTCCTCGCAGCGGGGAGCGCC
>VZRL01003918.1:275225-331774 GCA_013397895.1 Origma solitaria | reverse complement strand
TTTTGTTTTTGTTGTTGTGTGGGGTTTTTTGGGGGTGGGTGTTTTGCTTGTTTTGGGTTTTTTGGTTTGTGTTTTTGTTTTGGTTTTTGTGGTGGGGGTTTTTGGGGGTTTTCTTGGTGTGTCATGCTTTTTGGGTCCTTTTTTTTGTTTGTTTGTTTTGGTTTTTTGGTTTTTGGGTTTTTGTTGTTGTTTTTGTGGGATTTTTTGGGGGGTTTTTTGGTTTTGGGTTTTTTTGGGGGGTGGGTTTTTTTTTTTAATTTTATATTTTCTAAAAATGTATTACCTGCATAGAGCTCATAATGCACATGAGTGACTCACTCCTCCTTACCAACCTTTACAACACATCTGTCCACCATGGAATCCAACCACTCAATGTACGACTCGATGGGGGACTGCTCCTCCAGAAGGTGATCAAACTCCTGATACACTGGCACACAAAATAAAAAAAATAAAGAGCCCACCTTAGGACTCGAATTCTATTTCAAACAAAAGAAAAACAAATCACAAAAGGCTACCAAAAACCTTTAGTACAAGTTCACTGTGTTTTTTATAATAGATTGCTTAACAGAAATAAATGCATCTTTCTGGTGCTCACCCAAAAAGTTTGCTGTGTCTCTTATTTTGTTTCTACTGAAAGTGATGCAGTCATTGAAAGTGTTACTTTAATGTGAGCAAACAGAACCTATTTTAAAAAATCAGTATTTTTATTTAAGTTGTCTGGTGTGCCCAGAAGTAAAATGTTTATGGTGTTCTCTATAAAGAGTGAGAAACTAGGCCTTGACCCCGGTGATGAAAAAATGTCATGCATGAAATTGATTTAGAAATGTAAAAAGAATCTTCTAGGCACCCGGTGAATGAGTATTGTTGATAGGGCGCTCAGCTGTATAATGCTTTAGTTGCAAAAACATGATTTAACTGCTGCAAATCATCTATTTGCAATGCTAGACACACACACACAAAGAATGTCCATAAACTTCTGCTTCTTCAAAACAAATTGCTATCAGTGCAGAAACGCTCGTTATCAAGAAGAGTTGCAAAAAGCAACCTGTATACTTTTTAATCTTTTCCAAGCACACATATTAATATTTAAATATTATTTTAAAAAATTAAATTTAACTTATTTAATTGAACTTATTTTAAAAAGTTAAAACAAGTCATTCAACTGCGGTCCTTCAAACTTCAGGTCTCATTTATATATGAGAACCAATGAGTGGAAGACAAAGAGTCATGTGCTTTGACACCTCAACAAATTATTCTTCAACTCAGCTAAGAGAAAAGGCCCAATAGGTCAAGAAGAAAGACACTTTCTACCTGCCGTGTTACAGGATGATTTCAATGTGCGAAGCATTTCCATTTATGACTAATTTTAAATAACAGGAGGAAGGAATTTCCCACCATAGGAAAGATCGTGAAGGGGGTGGAGGAGGCAAAGCTTAGGGATGATAGCTGGGGAAATGAGCCAGAGAGAAATATCCAACAATAATGCAAAGAGCAACCTCCCTGATGCCACTGGATCAGAAGAGGAGCAGGAATGCGTTTGCTGAGCACCTGACTACAACTTTGTTTAACTGAGACCTGCAGAAGGCTGAGTTACCCGAAACACTAGCTAGGGAAGAAGGGAAATGATGTTTGGGCCACCCTTTTCTTCTTTCATTCTTCTATTGAATGGGCAACCTCTCTTTACTCAGAACAGGATCACAGAGAAATCTAAATGTTGTCTCCTTACCTGAGTGTTTGGCTGGACAAAAACTGCCTGATACAACAGATGAAGTAATTCATATGCTGTGCAAAGAGGGGAGCAAGAGTGGAAAAACAAATCAGTTGCCTGCCTTGCTGCTGGAGCAATGCAACTGTGTACAGCCACATATTTGAGAAAATTAAATGTTTAGCCTTTAGTGATTGTTAAAAACAGCTCAACAGGATCTGAGAAAGAGGGAATAAAGCAGAAATCGTGGCAGAGATGGGTATCCCAGCAGAGCGGGAAAGAGGTTCTCTTACACCCAGTGATTTTTCTCTGTTTCTCTCTAAGTTTGCTTATAGGCTAATAAACATGTTTGCCTTTTTCTAGTTATAGTAGCTGAAATTGTACTTTCATGATTATTAGTACCAAGAACGTGAAAGAAGCCCTTAAGTCTATGCCATGTAAGTCATACACAGCATAGCGACAAGATTTTGGTCAAGTAGAATAAACATCAAAGATGGTGGGAAAAAAAATATCTAAGTTCTAGAATAATCTCTATATGTACCTGAACATCTCCGTGGCATCCCATCTCATGATGAACACTTGTATTAGCTTACCATTTCTGACTAACTCCTTATTGGACTATATGGGCCTCAAATATGGAAAAACTTGCATGAATCCAACAGCATTCAGGAAAACTCCATTTGATTTTATTATGCTAATAGCACATATACAAGAAACTTCCCTAAACACAAAGAATTTTCTGAATGGCAGCCAAAACTGTTGCTGCTACTAGGGAGTAAAGCTTAAAAAACTATCTTTTTCAGCCAGTGGTAGGATGTTGGATAGAAATTGAAAACATAACAGATGCCAGAAGGATTCACCCAGTTTCTGAACTTCAGTCTCACTGCATGCCACGTCAAGTTGCTATCTCCCCAGAAGGGCAGAGGGCCACGAAATGAATCAAGGGTTAAGAAGGAGAGGAAAGAATACCAAGCACACCAAGCACCTCTCCCTGGAAAATAGAGCTAGCAGAGAAGGCAAGCCCATCCCTGAACCACGGAAAAGAACTGAAGTGTGAGCACAGTGGGATGAGAGCCAAAGTCAGCCTTGGAGAGTGCAGTGTACATGCAAAGGTGTCACTCCCTGAAAGAGTGACCTCACTGGCAAACTGACCCTTGGTTGGTTGTGCCCTGCTAAGGCTGATTCTGGATAAAAGGTGACTGGTCCTCCTCAGGAGTGAGATGGCAACACACAGCTGGGCTCACAGGAGGTGAGGAAGTGAAGGATGTTAAAGACAAAGCTCTGTGCCCTCAGAGCAACTAAACTCACTGTGCTTCAGGTTATACCTGAGCTTGTAACTGTGCAGCACTTGCTGGATGATGGAAGGAATAGTTTATATTTGCAAAAGATCTTTAATTGTAAAACCAATTTGCCAATACCTCCAAGGTCACTTTCAAGCCCGTGCCCTTCACTGTACTAGACAGAAACTAAATTAGCCAATGAGCTTATTTAATATGGGCCTTCCACTTAGTCATAAAAGTTCAGGGTGAAAGCTTATCCCATCAAATGATCTCGTTTATGAAAACACTGGGTAAAAAGGAGCTTTTCATAAACAAGTTTACAAGAGACTCAAATACACAGCCACTTAAGTGTCAAAGCCATTCAAAAGACAATTCTCCTGCAATTCTACAGCAGGAAAGATTGGTCTTTCACACATTCAATGGTTAACTCATAGATTTCGTTTGCTCAGGCTCATGGAAAAAACCCTCCTGAATTTGGGTGCAAGTTTTGTGCCATTGGCTGTTCTGGATAGTAGAAAGGAAAGTGTCAAGGAACGGTGTCCAGATCTATGCCCCAAAACAGAAGACCCTGACAGGCTTTGCCTTACATTTTGGTAAAGGTCTCTGTATTTATCTTAAGCCTCCAAGAAAACCAATGGCTGCAAAACCAGCACTACTTTCAAACAAAAAAGCTTTGTTTGCAGCAGGCAGCCAAGTTCACCTGGCTTTACTTGAAGATTCTGCTCTTACATTGTATGATGAGCTTCCTGTGCTCCTCCCGTGAGTCCTCCATAGTATAGAGGGTTTGTTTGGTAATGCTATTCAGATCCACATTCCTCCAGTCCTCCAGCATCTGAAATGTGATGTCTACACTGTGGATCACTGTTCTTGATGCCTGTAATCCAATCCAATCTATTCATTAGTTCATGCTTTATTAGGTTAAAAAATAGGCTTTATCCCCTTTTACGCTTCCTTAGCTGGGCTCAGGGAGTTGATTCTCCTCCTGGACCCCCACCCACCAGCCTGATGTCTTATGGATATTACTGGGCCCTCCAACAAGAGAACTCTTTAATCAACTGCAAGTATTTTGATTGCATCCACCACAAACCCTAGTGAGCAGCACTAATCTGATGCTGCCATTGCTAGACCCCTCAGTCTAACAGCTCTGCTGGTTTTCATGACAAACTTCAGTTCAGAACAAAAAAGCAACAAGAAAAATCAAGCCAATACCAAACAAACCCCACTCAGGTTTGCGCCCTCCCCCTCTCCCAATCGATGAAGACTCTCATTCGTCCCTCAGCCACGTGAAAAGGTTAAAGCTCCTTGGCCGCCTCATCACATCCATGTCTGGGCTGGCTGATGCAGGGATCTGCTGTTGATCATGGGGAGGATGGACAAGGGAAAGGAAGTGACACAAGGTCATGGTCACATACAAGAGATCTCTGTAAGTTAAGCAGAGATGGTGGCACACACCGAGGTTATCAGCTTCCCCAAGGGAGGGACGCACTTGCAGACTCCTTCACCTAAGAGATTTGATCCCAGGTTTGATGTGGAAGGCTGTGGTTTCTCTGTCTTGGTTACCTCTGAATTCCTATGGCCTCTAGAGTTCAGTGATTTGGGGAAAGGTGGCACAGGTACCTCTGTCTCCACCACCAAAATAATGGGGGAAGAAACCTACCAAAAATTCCTTGCAGGAGTGGTTTTTTCCCCCAGAGCTTCTTCCTGTGGGCTTCACCTCTCACAGGGTGAACCCAGGGTTTTGGACACACCTTCCAAAAGTGGAAAATGAAACTATCCCCTTCAATACATGGATGAAATGTTAATGAACTCAATGCATTCTCTCCCTTTTTATATGACACAGAATGGGGCTTCATGACTTTTTACAGGTAATTCTGGTGCACACTGGTGAAAACCAAACACTTAGGAGCAGTTTCTATATTCACTTGCTATGGCTACAAGAACACATCTATTCAAAACCCCACTTCAGCTGTTTTCCCTTTTACTAATTTGCTTTTGACTTATAATATACAATTGGACTTGGAATTTATTTTTGACCATGAAGAAAGTTTTCTTGCTTTGCAATTGGACTAATACAAACTGCTCTGAAATCAATCGAATGTCTCTCATTTATTTCCTGGAAATGAAACATCTTTTAAAAGCAAATAATAATTTTGTTTCATGAAAGTACCTTGCTGAATTTAATGATCAGGGGTTGCCAGTTGTCTAGAAAAGCATTTTAAAAAAGCTACTTCTTTTATTTTGCAAAGGTGGCCACAACAGATACTGGAGACAAACTGCTAATGTGATTGCCTCCTCTGAGTAAAGCCCAACCTGTTGATTCATAAAATTATTGAAAAGTCAGTAAAAATGGCATTCATCAAACTTGGGCAACTGAAATATTTACTTGGCAGAGATGATTTAGGGATGTCTGTCGCCGTAGTATTTGTGAGAATCTTCTGGACACTGCAGGAAAGAAGAGATACATATTTACATACTGTGCTAAATAAAGATAATTATTTCAGAAAATATTAATTTAAAACAACAAAAAAACAGATCCAGTTTTCTATACAAAATTGTGGCTAGATAAAATTCCCTCAAATAGCCCAGTTTTAAATTAATTTAAACCTTGACCTAAACCCTTAAATCTGAATGCTCAATTTTACAGAGGCATATTACAACCAATTATTTATAGATGCTGTGATTAATGAGATGACAAGAGAAACACAGAGCACAATGGAAAAGCTTTGCTTGTTCAGCATAGCAAATTTTCTCTTGCTGCACAAAGGAACTGAAGAAAAGAAAGAACTATTTAATAGAAAGAAAAATGTTGGTGCAAGAATAAGTGGGCATAAAATAACGACAGCTACATTATGTGTGGAAATGAGAAAAGGCTGCTAAATCTTCATGCAATCAAGCTTTGGAGGAGTCATTTGACTGGACTAGCAGGGGCTAAACTCTGATCCAGTTTCAGGTAGAATTTGATCAAAGTGTCTGAAAGCAATTGCATGACACACGAATACATTAAGGGATTAAATGGTCCAGGAGGTACTTGCCAGTCCTCTGTTCCCAGTTTAGCTCTCTGCAAGTGATATGGACCTTGTATGAAGGTATTTGCTATTCTTGGAAAATGAGCTTTTAAAATGCTGTATTGTGTATCTTTCTGTCTGAAATCAGTGACTTGGGAACTGCAAAAATGCCCAAAGCTTGCAGTTCCTCCTGTCAGTAGCTCCACAAATTCTAATGAGGGGGAAAAGGCTGCAGAAGCAACAAAGGCTCATGTAAAAGGCAGGGTGCACATGATATTTTCCTTCTCTCAAAAGCACAAAGATTTGCAGATCTGCCCAAAGAGACGTTAGATGTGGTCACAGAGTGAGCTCTCCCTCCATGCTGCACATAGAGGCAGTTTAAAAATATAGATTGAGACTGACTACAGAGTGCACTGTCCATCTTTCTGTCTGCCTGTAAGATTCGAAAAGATTTCGCTGTTGAAAATTCTTGATATTTTTGAACTGACAAAGATGTAGTAAAGCATATTCCCAGTTCTGACTTTAACTTTTTAAATAAATGAGTAAACAATTTAAACCACCCTGAAATTAGTTGTTCCACCTTACATCCTGACTGTTCCCAGTAACATATACACCTAATTTTCCACGCTGATCAAAATAGTTAATCCTTCTCCTAAATTAGTTTTTTTTTTTTCCCCCTTTAACTTTGTGGTGTGGAATTTAGTGCTCATGAAAGGCAAAGAATTGAGAGCTGTGAAATAAAGCAGGCTTTATCAATAGGTGATGTGCACTGCAGGCATCTACAAAGCACGTCTGAAAAGGACTAGTGCCCTTTCCTGTGGTGACAGGGTAATTTGATCTCCTTCATTTTTAACTCTGGCACTTTTCTGAGTAAGGGCCTCAAGCTGTATTTAAATTCTGTTAGCCTAAAGGTTTGTTTAATAATTTTCTTTGCCTAATATCATCCTTAATGTTTGCTTACTATCAACAAAATTAATTTCTTACCAGAATCCACAAGAAAGAAAAAGAAATTCTCAGTTTGAGCAGTGCCTCATTTCACTAAGTGAGATTGGTTCTCATGAACAAGCGGAGATTCTAAGTGAATGCAAGATTTATAATGATGACAGGTTTTAATTCCTAGAAGAACACCAGTCTCACTTCCAATGAATTTGTAACCAATAAACATTGTCCATCCCAGTTTAACAGAAGGGAGATTGGGCAATACATACACTCAAATTTGATATTCCGCAGGTTTTCTGGCAAATCGTGGAGAGCTACTTTCAGCCACTCATCCAATTGCTTTGCAAACTTTCGGATCACCTGCGTCAAACTGAAAAAAGGAATCACAGCATCACAGCATGTTTATTCTGTGCCTTGTACTACAAAATCTGTAAATGTGTGAAGACCATGAGTCATTTATTTACAACTCATTATTATGCAGAGTTGCTAACATATTTTGGCTTGTAGGCATGAAGAAAAACTTCTGAAACTTCTGACAACTTTGGCAAAAAAAAGCAAAACATATCACCATGTTCAAAACATCACATCCCTATATGGCATTGCTTTGATACTTACAAACAGTATTTTTACTTTAAATAAAATCATTCCCACTCTCAGGAAATATAAATCCACAACTGTTCGAAGAAGACAATAAATGAAGCTTTGGATTTCAGCTCAGTAGTGCCCACAATTTAGACAGATGTAGAAAGGGATATTCAAGAGGAGCAATGACCAATTACGCTGCAGGCCAGAGCCAGTGGGAGGGTGATGATGGTAGTGGGGAGAATTTTCAGGCCAAGCCCACACAGGTGGGGGAAGTGGAGGTGCCTGCTCAGCCCTGCACCGGCCTGGAACCTCCCCAGACAAGTGAGATTCCTCTCTTCTCTCTTGCTAGCCTTTCCTGATGGTTCCATCGTTCCCTGTTAAAGCTGACAGGCAGCTCATCCTGTCCTTCTCCTTGGGATCCTCAGCATGAAATGACAGCTCCCAGAACAGCTGCAGAGTGCTGTGCAGGGGATCCTAACAGCTGATCTGGTTTTGACAGACAAAGCTGTGCTGCCTGCAGCAATACCAGGAATGCACAAAGGAACTTTCTCCCTTCCAACCAAGAAGCTTTTCCTGTTTGTACTCCTAAGGAACTGCACTGAGAACAGAGGTGGTACAATAAAATGGCCACAGGCCTGCTCTGCTGCACAAAAACACCTAAAGGGAGCAGGGGATGGATGACAACTGCTGGGCTTGCTAAAAAGTGGCTTTTCTGGATAGCCAGAATTTGTTCCCAGGAAGTATCTCAGGGGATTCTGGCTGAGTCAGCAAGATTTCCTTCAGGAGCTTCCATTGCAATGAGACCCTTCTTCACCCCCTCCAGTGCAGGCTATGGCTTAATAGCCACAATCTGGCCCTTTATATGCATTACAAAAGTCTATATTCACACTCAAGTCTCTCCTTATTTGCTATGAAAGAACTAAGCAGCTTGAGAAAAGGACTGCTGTTCTGTTTAATCCTTCCAATGAAATAGATTTGGGGGGGTGAGGGGCAAAGCCTGTAAAAACGTACATGTCTTATCTAGAAAAGCCCAAGCTTATAGCAGATTTCTTGTGTAAAATACTTTCACTTTAGCAGTCAAGGAATGCACGGAGGAGAGTAGAACAACATCCTGAACACATTTGCCTTGATTAGAGACACTTTAAAATCTTAAGGGCTAAATGCACAGCACCAATAAAAACTCCTAGAGCAATATTCTTAACAAGTTACTCAATGTCAAGAACACATCAGTCAAATAATATTACAGGTGTACAAGACTATTTAGAAAAAGATGGTTTCCTGATGCTCATATCAATAAAACCAAAGGGGAAAACATTGACTGCACTCAGTGATTACACTTTTTGCTGTGGATTGTTGATCTCAGTCCTGCTTTACCTCTATAAACAAGAGTTCCTAGACTCATGTGAATGCCAGGTAGGAAAAAACAGCTGAAATCTACCACATGGATTGGAAAAGTGAATTTAGTTTGACAAAAAAACAGGCAAATACTTCTAAAATAAAGCAATCCTAAATCAATCATACGTCTTCATAGGATAGTGTTTAAATTAAAACAGCTGGTTCAAGGTTTCACGAGGATGATCTTCATGATTTTTATTCCCAGACATTTTCATAAGAGAGTGGTACTCTGCAACCTGCAGACTTTGACACTCCCTGAAGTCTGGGCCATAACTATCAGCTGAATGTTAAGAGACCAAGAAGAAGGTGGTATCCTTCATCACATAAAAACCCCAACTCTCCAAGATTTTCGTGATACAAGTCTTGTTAAAATCTGAACATCTTTTCAGGAACATGTAAGGTCCTCAACTCCTTTCAAATGACACTGAGATTTAAAGTCAGAAAACAGGTGGCAGCAAGCAGCTCTCTGAGAACTGGTGTCATTCTTGAAGAAATGAAATATAACAAAGACAGCTGAGATAGAAGGGGTCAGTTACCTGTCAGGTAAGGCTTGTAGTACCGTTGGCATCAAAACTCCCGAAATTGCCTTGTACAGAATTGAGTCACAAACTCCCACTATATTCACTACAGTCGAAGAACCCAACACGGGCAGCATATGAGGAGGCATCCCTTGCCAAAAGTGCAGAAGAAAACTTTGAACCTGCAATCACGAGAAGAATAATCAAATAGTCAGAGGTTGCAAACACCATTCTTTTCCAATGAACCTGCTCACACAGGCTCTGTTTTAGCCCCAGAGTTGGCTGATGGAGAGCATCATAGGCAAGGTGTGTTTCTTAACCAGAGAGGCTGTGGGGTAACACAGCACACAGTGGGATAGTGAGCCCCAGGGCGAGGAGACACTCTGAGCGGCTGAGAGGCAGTCTTTGTGTCACCACAGCACAGACACCCATGGGAATCACTGGATTTTTACCTTCCATCAGTGGCTGGTGAGTGGGACTCTTTGGCTTCCATGTCAAGCCTTTTTCTCTCTTTGCACTCTCTCCCTCTATAAAAGGAATCAACCTAGGGCTTGGTAGAGGGAGAGAGGGAGAGGAGGATAGCACATGGCTTACAAGGGTCAATATACCATTATCTGTCTTCGTTTTGGAAAGAAACAGTACACTTTTGGATTTTGTCTTTCCTCCACTATGAAGGAAAGTGAAGAAAGAGCGGAGAAAGGCAAAAAACCGAAAATAGGGTGGAGATTTCAGACACAGCAAAATATACCTCTGAAAATTTTAATTCAGGAAATAAAGATGTTATTCAGAGGATGATATGATCAGTTCCACGGGAGTCTGAACACCACATTCATGAAGGACAACTTTCTGCATGCAATCTGTAGTGAAGGAAACAACTACACCAGGTATAGCAAGGAGTATTTGCTATTTATATATTGTTGTTGCTCAGCCCCTTCCCTACCATAGATCCTGATAAACCTAACAAAATATAGCATCTTGCTCTTCAGAAACCATTCTGACACTCGCCTGGCTAAATTTCCTGAACGTGTCATGTATTTTCCTCACGTGGGAACTTCTAGACTGAGTACAATGGTGCAAAACCAGCTTTAAATGAGAGGAGAGTGAGAATTAAGCAGTAAAAAGAAGAAAAGCAGGGAATTTCTTCCCATTGTTCAGAAGACAGAGTCAAAAGATGTATAAAACTATTTCCTTTGGGTTTTTTTTCCCCAGGACCTGAATGTCATATTTGCATCAGGTCCTCAGTATCTCTGTAGCCAGATTTGTTATCCTGCATAAGAAGCTATCTTCCCATGTTATACAAACCTGCCTGGCTTCCAGGAACATTTTATTTTTCAGCTCTAACAATAAAGCTGTTGGCATGCACTGCCAGAAACCCCTCAGATTCAGTCAGACATGAACAGGTACAAGCCTCAGCCATCCTAAGAGATGGTATTAACTTCTGAGCAGTGTGTGTGCATTCCTAACTGCACTGTGTGTTCCTAGTGTGTGTTCCTAACTGCACTGCCTTCAGCTGTGGCTCTCTGGGGTCTCTGGGAGGCTGTAATCCCCCAGCACCCTGAATCACTGTTAGAGCAGCAGAGTCCACTGCTGTGGCTGTGACACCTGCCCTGGCTCTGCTGAATGCTCAGAGGAATTCCTTCGGATAGTTCAGACCCAACAAAAAGCTTCCAAGAGTTGTGGTGGACACACTTCTTGAGTTGTAAGAACTGGATCGCCCAACATCTCGTAAGGGGATATTGCTGCCTTAATCCTGCTGGGGAACAGAGGGCAAAAACATTCCCATTGCTTTTGTTCCTCCAACTCACACAGTGTTATAAACGAGATTCTATCAGTCACATATTATATACTCAAGAACAGCTACTGTTCCTTGCTCCTGGAAAGGATCGAGCACCACAACCCCGTGAGTTTGTAATGTAACATAAAAATAAGGTCTCCAATCCATTAATACCTTATGCATCATTAAATTACAACTGCAGTTTCCAAGCATACCTCATCAAAGTTTGCTCTTATTACAGTGTCTAGTATCCTCTGACAGTGAGTCCTGTACATCATAATAAAGGTAGAAACCTGAAAAAGAATGAGGGAGGCACACAAAAGATCATTCTGCTTTAAGAAATCCACTTTTAAAATATCAGAATACACAGCACAGAAAAAGCAAGTTTTTTCTTATCTATGCACAACTGCAAAAATAATGAAATCAGTTAAAGTCTACTTAGATTACCCATAAGATGAGTTTTCTTCTCAAAAGTAAATTCTCCCTTTGAATTCATGGATTTTTCTGTCAATGGGGATTCTTGAAATGTAAGAGGAGCAAAAAGCCTCAGTGAGATCAAAGACGAGAATGTGGCCCTAATTAGGACATAAAGAACTAAAAAACCCTATTCTTTTGTCCACTTTACATTGATACTACACACATGAATAGAACCAGAAACCTAGCAAGCTCAGCCAAGAGAAGCCAGAGCATTTTTGTCCTATGTGCAGACAGGATCCTCTGAATTTCTACTCTAGAAGGGTAAGAAATGCACTAAATCCCTCTCTGCTCAAGAAAGCATTAGAACTGTTTTTGGTTTTGCCATCAGCTGTGTTCACAGATTGGAGAGCTGTAACAAATTTTTCAAGTTGCCCTCAAACCTCACTTACTTTTAAAAGTTGCCCTGCTGTATGTAACGTAACTTTATGAAAAATGTGCATGGGTGTTAGAAACACTGTCCAGCTGATAGTGTCAGCTGCCTGTTTTAAGGGAAGATATTTCTTCCTATTAGATGAAGTCATTCAGTCCCCCATAAATCAAGTCAAAGCATTATTAAACTTACTCTAGTTTAAAGTCTTTATATATTAGACGAAGCTTTCATCCAGAGCAGGGAGAAAAGAAAAAAACCGAGACAAGCTGAGAAAAGATTTCCAAAGTGTTACCTTCTCCTCTGGCAGACTGGCTGGCAGATTTAGATCTTTGACATTTGGAAACTCTGGCAGCAATGTTCCCAGTTTGGATCGTGGTGAATACGCCACTGTCTGTTTGGTTACTTCTTTTTTTCCTGTTTCGTTGACCCAGGCTGCTCCTTTTTTAGAATACATCACATCATAATACTGGGAGTTTTCTTTCACTGCAATTCCATAATAATGGTACCTGATACGTAGAGATGTGCATTTTATAAAGGAGATTGTTTGAAAATTAGAGAAAAATATATGGCGGCAAGGGAAACTGATAATGCAAGTGATTTCTACAGCAAAATAGACTGAGCCATAGTTTATATATTATTAACAAGCACTGTTTCAGTAGCAGAATACTGTGGTAATACATTGAGCTTACAATTTTCATTCCCTGTGGTAAAAGTGACAGTGTTGAAGGGCAGGAAAATAATGTGCTTCTATTTTTTAACTTCTTAGTTAATTTAAAAGAAAAGGCATCCTAAAGCTATTGTTGGCAGAGCTCTGCTGTGCATCTGCTCCTTTGGTTCTGCAATGAGTAGAGGTACAGACCCTCTGGACTGGCCCTTCTGTTGTTAACACAGCTCCCTGATTCTCAGGCTGTTGAGGGCTAGTTTGGTGCCTGAAAAGCGTGAATTTTTATTGCAGAGGAGGTCGTCAGAAATGTTTCAAAAACTGAAAATGCTTCAACAAAAAGAGGGGAGAAAGGCTTGTGCTGGAAAGCAATGAATGGCAGGAAATGTACAGTTTCAATTATTTGCTTCATACCCCAGCATCAGCACTGGGCTTTGATCAGCCAGGGATACTCACAGCACTAACTCTGTGCAGAGCACACTGGGAATTACACCATGGAATTACACCAGGAATTACAGCACAAGTTTGTGTGACCACTCAGCTTTATTATAGGTGCTGATGGAAGCACTGATTATCAAGCAAAACTCCTGAATCAAAGCAGCAAAAGTTAGCTTAGTCCTTCTAATTTCTGAATTTAGCTTAGTCCTGCAATTTCTGAACTTTTTTTTCAGTTTCTCAGCTGTACTTTATTTCAGTTTCTCAGGTACCCAACCCATCAGCTAAATTTGTAATGATTATAAAGGCATCACAAGATTGTACTGCTGATATACTTTTCCTTCAGCCCAATCCTACACAGAATTTTCAAAGATCCTCCACTTCTCTCCTTACAGCCCATCAAAAGCCTATCAGATCACGATGAGACACTGTCTTCTGGATCCCACTATGGTGGCAACAAGAAGTTTCCATCTCTGGATGCTTCTTTTACTCTTCAGTCAGTTACTATTTCAGAGTGCTGCTCTCAGATCTGTTCACTTGAACGACACAAATTCTCTTTAGGCAAAATCAGCTGGTTCTACAACGGTCATAGATGAAATTAATTAAAGAACAGCATTTAAGTGATGGTAGTTTAAACTAACTGGTGACTTTTTCCAGTCACAGTCATTCACCCACGGATCAGTGCATGTCATAATCCCCAGCAGAAAATGGTGGCAAAGAGCTGCAAACACAAACTTTCCTATCAGCACAGATAGGCTGAGAGGAGGCCTGGGGAGTTGTAGCAACTTTCTAGTGCATGGTTCCTTGGCCATACTGAGGACATTCCCTATTTTCCTTGACATTTTCTATATTCCTTATCTTGAACTCAGCATTGAATAACCTAAGTGAAATATCTTACAACATTACACTGATGTGGAATGAATGGAATTTCCTAGCTTCAATACCTGATAAGCAACACTATTGGCTCCAAATTCTCCCACCAGAGCTTAGGCCGAAACATGCATTCTATACAAATGTCTTAAATTAGTGAAGGAAGTAAAAAGCAAGCCTGGAAAATGTAGTAGATTTTCACTGTGCACTATTTAATTCCTGGTATATTGCCCTTGGCAATAAACTGCATAAGAGCTTTCCGTGTAGCTTCAAAATCATATAGACAGCAGTAGTCAAATAACCTCAAAAATCTTTCTAGATAGCTTCTTCCTTCAGTAATTTTACCATCCCAAATGGCAAAAAACTCACTGGAGTAGTTTAGTTTACATAGATTCTTTTCCAACCACTTTATTGTATTTCTATCAGAAAAAAAAAAATCAACTGAATTCAATAAACAGGGCTTGAAATTCTGATGTGTAGAATAACATGCAGACAACAAAATCGTTTTTGTGTTGAAGTGGAATGCTTTTTACCCTCACGGATCTGTTATATACACCACTCCTTTAAAGAAAGAAGCAAAATTCCCTTCACACCATGCAGCTTCCACCAATTAAACTCACACCTTCTGCAGCAAACTGAAGACTTTCAGACTACACCACAGAAAGAAAGTGGCTTTTTATGTTTAGCTGCCTCCTCAGGGCTCACCTGTGGTGGAACTGTTTTTAAGCTCAGTGTGCCCAGAACAGCTGCAAGCTTCCATCGATAAACCAGCTGCAAACCAAAAGCTCCCAACTGCTGACCAAGAGTGCAGCACCACTGAAGCTCTGAGCTTTGTGATGCTACAAGGGAGCCGTGCTATAAAAAGACTGAAGGTAGAACAGTGTGAAGTCAGATAATCTTAACCACTTCTGTGGCTGAATTTCCTTGGGCAGTAGCAGGGAAGTGGAACGAGAATAATACTGGCAGCAATCGGTCAGCACAGTTGGTGATAAAGGGACTGAAGTGTTAATGCCTCAGGTAATTTCTTTACGTAACACTCAACTGGAATGCAGTCAGATGGTTCTGAAAACAAAACCAGAGCTCAGTTACAGCTGTGCTGGGTCTACCAAGGAGAGTGTTTATCCTAAAGTACAGCATGCACGCAGTCTCTGTGTAGGACAGAAAAACCCCTTCCCTGCTGGACAGGGAGCAGAACCATCGCACAAATGGCACCAAAATGGCACAAATGGACCTGAAAGCTGCTCTGAAAGGCAGGCACGTTACAGGGAAATAGGGCAAGAAATATTACGTCTCATTGATTTTTATCCCTGGCGAGAGTGAACAGACAGCTTTTGGAGAAGCAAGACACCTCTAGCCAGCAGATCGAGTGTCCTGCCCTCTGACAGACTCCTGGAGCTGTGGGAGGAGCTCTGGTTTGGAAATACAGCAGTGCTCATCCCTTTCATTAACTGGAGGGACAAGTAACAAAGTCAGAGCTGATGGCAGGATGATTTGATGGCTGATAGAGGGTACGCACATGAATGTGTCCACAAAGCAACCTGTGCACACTTTCACTCTGACTTTATAAACCTCCACAAAAGTTATATTCAGTACTAAATTCTGATTCTCTGGCTATGGACCTATCCTGCTTTCCTAGTATGCTGTTTTTCCATCTGAGAGATTTCTGGTGACTTTGATGAGCGGTGTTATGGTAACTCTGAATTTGCCTTTGGGAATGAATTTCAAATCTTCAATTAGCTGCTTAAATATGTCTGCTCTAGAAAAAGAAACTTTAGTTAAAAAAACTAAGAAAGTACCAAGCTGTGGGGAAGAAAATTATGTCCCATCAAAAAAATACTGCTTGGCACAGACCACTTATTAGAAAAGCACAGTAAATCTATCTCTAATGGCATTTCTTTTAGCATCTTAGTTTCTTTTTTTCTTTAAAGAGCAGGTCATTCTAGCTTTACTATGTAAGCTCAATCCTAACATCATGTTTCATTCTCAGCATTTAGCGATGTTGTGATTTTCAGCCTTTATTTTGAAAGAGAAGCTTTACCAACAAAATTTTGCAAACACACCATCTCACATTTTCATTTCCCCTTCCATAGTTTTTCACTTGTGATCTATAGACACTATGCTTTTGTTACTCTGTAGGATTCTGTGAAAGCTAATCAAGAAAAGCAGATTTTATGATGTGAGGGGCCTTATGCTTGCCAGAAAAAGTTTCAAAGCACCAGTGGAAAAATTTCATGGAGTCCACAAGCAGAAAAAAAGTATAAAAACATCACTGTATCCTCTTCATAAACTGGTAGAATCACCCTTATCAAAAATTGGAAAAGGATTTTGCACAGGAAGTGCATTCTTAATTCTGAATCAGTTTCTCATTCTGGAATTAGGATGAACTGTTTTCAGAAAATACCATCTTTTGGGTAAGGCAATAAGCTAATTCTTCAATCACCTAAAGGTATGTTAGATTTCATTATATGGAAAAATGGTGGTAAAATACAGGATTGTGGACAATTTCTGTTTAGGTCAATGTATGTTCCCACCTAAATTCTAAAGAGCATTCTGACACTTGTCCTCTAGCACGGAACATGATGCTAACCAGTTGGCATTTCCCAGCCTCCAGCAGTAGCTCCTGAGTGTGAAGGTCCTTGACGTTGTGTAAAATGAGTTGAGATTAAAAACAGTATCAGAACAATATGAAAATATTGCCGAAGCAATCAGTAAAAGGCCTCCATTAGACCACCTTTGCAGGATCACTGCTCAATCTGTAAGAAAATGTGAAGACTACAATAGAACTTCCATCCAAGTTGGTTTTAAGGCCCCAACTGGACAAATTATTCCCTGTTCTCATACGATTCCATTCAGTAAATCAGAGCCAGATGGGGCCCTGTGAGAGACGATAATAACACCATACACTGCTTACTTTGATTGGCCTCTGGTTCCAAGTCTTCTTGTTGTCAGTTGTGGAAACTGTTGTCTGATTATCTGCAAATAAATAGAACTGATATTAAGACAAATGGAAAAGCACATTTACTAATATTTAATTTAATATGGACTTTGAGGACACAAAAGCAGAAAAACTGTACTGTGATGTCAACAAAATATGTGGTAGGAGAAATCAGAAATAAAGCTCTTAATTTTTTCTATTACTGAAAAGGAGAAGGAGACTTTAAACTTCACTATAATTCTATTAACTACCATTGATTTAAGTACTTTCAAAAGTTACTGGAGAAGAACATATTTCCTTCAAAATCTAAGTTCAGGTCTGCCTCTAAACTAAGGAGGACTCTAATTAGAATTAGCCTACTATTCATTTATGTCACTTTGCAGGATCAACAACTTCTCTACAGACCTTCACAAATCTGCCACTAAACACTTCGTTTTTCTAGAGGATGATTCTCTGAAAATATTTTGGTATTTGACAAGGGAATCACTTCTACCAAGGAAAACTCATCACAGCATTTGTAAAGATAGCTCATAATCAATTTATCCTCTATGGAAAACAAGAGGATCTCAGACACAGCAGGATATCCCCAAGAACCCAAACTCTGCTGTGTCAGCAGGCATTAAAAGAACATTGCTACTGTAAACCAAAACCTCTTCAGTGCCAGCTGCATTTAAGGAAATGAATCCAAGAATGTAGATTGTGCCTTCAGTAATCAGAGCCTCTATCAACCAGGTTAATCCTGAAAAAAAAGCTGTGCTGTAGGTGCTGGAAAGGAGATACTCAGCACCTCTCAGGATCGAACCAGACTCTCAGTGGGGTCTGCAGGAGGAGGAAGATTTTTCTGTGAGAACAGTCATGCAAAAAAAACTGCAGTAAGCCTTGAAGATTCACCTGCAAAGCAGTTTCTTCCTTTTAAAATTTGTAATCCATTTTAATCGTGTTTTTATTATATAAATTGCTAAATGCTTCCTCTTTGGGGTAACGCCAACTAATATTAAAGGAAAATAAGCCTGCAAGATGGAATATAACTGTTCAACTAGGAAAAGAGTCAATTTAAATTGATTAAATAATATCAATTTTTTTTTCGCCATTAGCCATTTTGCCACCGTGATAAATATTTAATCCTGATTGATGACTGAAAGCTTTGGAACACGTATTTAGATCAAAAGGTGCTATATAAATAAAGACATTACAAGTCACATATTTGACCATTTCTTCAGTACTTTTTTTGGGGTTTTAGCAAAGGCACAACCATCTTCCCTTTGTATCATGTAAAAATTGACCTGTGTTGGTTTCCAAGAGCTTTGCACAAGGTGGCTGATGTCAAAAATGCAGCAGAGACTCCGAGTCGCTAGGTTGTTCGGCTTTAATTTCTGGAGCAAAACTTCAGCAAACAGTAAAACACTTTTGTGGAGCTGTGAAAGTTCAGCCTAGCTGTTTGATAAATGAGCAGACAGGCAAGCAGCCCTTCTTTCTTTTTTTGTATGGATTCAATGAAGCCTGCCTAAAGAACACCACATGCTGTTCCAGCTACTGATCTAACATTCCGCAACATCTCAGCCTTCCAAATTCCCTTTAATTACACATTAATCCCACCCCTCTCTCTTTCATTTTCTGCAGACAGGGTTGGGGGCTCCACAAGGCTGTGGGAAAAAAGGCAGTGTTGAAGAACTACTTTCTGAGGATGGTTTGTTTGGGCTATGGGTTTTTTTAAGGGTTGGTTGTGATGGTTTTTTGGTTGTTTTTCTAGTGGTTTTTTTTTTTTTTGTCATTCAGAAAATACCACCCCTCTCCAAAAGCTGATTTTACAGCAGTTGATTTAATATTAGAGATAGTTTAATTCTATTTTTTTCTTTTGGAACAGCATCAAGCCATATTACTTTCAAGTCTTTCTAGTAGCAGTGAAGTGTTACAATGCACGCTATAAATGCTACTTTATGAACCATATGCCGTGGGAGTTCCTGGGATTTAAATAAATCAGCCAATTTCTACAAACCGGGGCAGAGGTGATCAGGAAAAGAGAATAATAATGAAGAAGTGGATCAGATGATCTCCTTTTCTTTTGTTTCTTTTTCAAATCCAGCACATTTTAAATGAGATACACCTTTCAGAATGTATCTTAAAAGTAAGCATCACTTAAAATACTATTTCCCAGCAACTCACAAAACAAGAAAAAAAAGAGAATAATCAAACAAACCTTGGGGAGAAAAAAGTCAGGACTCTTTTACCTAATGCTGCACATGTAAAATATAACATGGTATACTTACACCTTGGTGCTTGTACACATATGCATCATTATTAAAATTTGTGTTTGGAATAAAACACGTCAAGTACTAAAAGAACTCTCTGTTCATATAAATGTTTATATTCAGCGTTGTTTATGCAAATCTCTGTGCAATGATATTGGTAAAGGCAGGAAGATTTCCCTGAAAGGGGAGAGGAAGTCAGATCAGGCAGGACAAAGCAGAATGCACTGTGTGCTGAAATCAGTGGGAAAAGCAGACAGCCCAATATGTTTTTTAAAAAGAATTTTAAACACTGTCAACCTGGAAAATCACTGTATAACATATGGCCTCATTGGTTTAATGTTGATTAACTTTTAAAAACGTATAGACAAAGTATGTTAATTATACAGCTGCGTGGGGAGAGCAGTGGGTGCTAATTGTCAGACATGAAAATCCAGGTTTGGATCAGAAAACCAGGCTGGATCATTTTCCTCTCTTCGCTGCAGTGAGGCTGCACAAACAAATGAATCCAGAGCAGACCATGCAGTCTGAGCTGTTTCTGAAAGAGCCCAGTCCCTGTTCTCACAGCAGCTCTGGCTTCTCAACAGAACCAGTGCTAACAGGATCTCATGGGTGGTATCCAAGGGAATTTTGGAGTGAACAGATCTTTTACCACTGTCCTTCAGCAGGACTAAAATTTCATCTCACACTTCTCCAAAGTGACCATAATTCAGTTGCTCTGTGAGATCTGCTGAGTAAAAAGGTGCAGGTTTTACATTTTCCAAGTAAAATTTCACCTAAGTTATACAGCAGTTTTGACTGTTGGGCCTTATTTTAGGCTACCTGGTTTTTTGGTTTTGAGACAGACATAGACCAGGAATTTCACATGGAAATAGCTTCTGTGCCTATTATGTAGCCTCAGAAAAAAAATGTTCCTGCAATTTCTTTCTCAGCTATTAAACTTTCATGTGTTTTCCCTCTATTTTCTCTGTACTCTCATTAAGACATGATCTTGCCTTCTGCCTACAGAAGTTTTTCCATGCCTTTATTAAAAACAGTAATATTACAAACTGCTTTATCTTTTTGCTACTCCACAGTTCTTCCGGTGAGTGCCTACTGCATACATAAGATCCAGATAGAAGTCACCACATTATAAAACAACATATATAGTTTACACCTTTTCAGGGGACTAGTATATCCACGTCAACATTTGTTTAACATTTCTGCCGACAATCCTGATGAATGGCTTTCGGAATGTCTGTGCAGGTAGAACGTATGGGGAGATAACACAGGATTTTTATCCCATTTCAGCTTTTAAACCTAGCAGAGGTGTCTGAATAAACCTGAATTAAATATCTAGTTACTTGTATTTTGGGTCATTCTTAGAATAAGGCAATAAAAATTAAATGGGTTTCTTGAGCATCCATGTAAAACACAGAAAGCTTTATGAGCAACAACTAGAAAATGCACTTCCCCTGTCAGGGTCTGCATTACAGTCTGCACAATCTATTAACCTCAGGCACTGCTAACTGCAGGAGCTGTTCTGTTACCCACAAATGGCTGCAAGGGTGCATTCCTCCAACCTGATCACTGCCAGCTGTCACTTCTGCCTCTGCCTCTCTCCCCACGTCTCCACTACTGAACACTACAGCACAAGCAGCTTCAGGCTCAGCTTTAAAATGAGGGATTATGGAATCACAGAATGGCTTGAGTTGGAAGGGACCTTAAAGATCATCTTGTTCCATACTCTCTGCCATGGGCATGGACATTCTGCTTTCATCGCTACACTGTGACCCATCACTGCTCACAGCATTCACTATCAAACTGTGAAAAAACTCTGTTTCCCAACTATTCCATCTAAAATCGTCTATGATATGACAAAACAAACCAGGGAAAAGAAATCTTATAAAGCGTCTTATGTGCCTGTCTTCATGCAAACAACTAAGGATGGAAGAAACCAGAGATGTCTGGAAACTTCTGAAGTAATATTTTTCCTCCCTCCTTTGTCAAAGCATTAAATTTTGCTCTGGGGCAATAGGCAGAGAATGGCTTTTAGAAGTATTTTAGCTGGAATAATTTAAATTTCTGCTTTTCAAAAGGCATGATCATTTTGTCATTGCACCTGATCTAGAGGGATGTTATTCTTCATTACTCTTGTTGCTTTCTATTTGACATAATTCTAGCCTTGCTTCTAAAACTGCACAGAGTAGCGAAAGAAGATCAAATTAAGTCACAACCCAGCAACTGCACACTGCCAGAATGAGAAATGGAGTCCAGGCTCTGCACTCCCTAGCTCTGTGAGATTCTAGAGAGATTCTGCATACAATGGAATAAATTCTCTTTCCTCCCATAACAATTCTTCCTAACAGGGCCTGGTTCTCTTTATCTCAATCCAGGTTTCAAGTCCCATATCTAGACACCAAGCTTTTCTTTTACAAAGTAAAGTATAGAAGATCTGTGTTTATTTACCAACTTCTATTGTGGTGTTTCAGTCTTAATACTCTCTGCCATGGCAGCCGTAAAGAAGTCAGTGACACCAAACACAGCTATATTCTTACAGAGCTATGGTTTTTTTATTCTCACTGCAGTGAAACACAAGCAATACAAGCAATTGATGTCCTCAATCTTATAAGTGTAATTTTTTTGGCTCATTCATCTTTGACCCTGTACTGTTCCAGATGGATTATTCCAGGGTTTCCCCATCTGATTCAGTGCTTTTCAAAATCCTGCTCTGAGGCAGCCTGTTATTATTAACAGAGGTACCTTTTGCCTCAAAGATGGCTTGGGGTTGATTCAACATCATACTGTCTTGAGGAAATGGCCAAGAAAATTTGCACCAAGAAACATCCACTGATAGGAAAAAACATAATGAAAGTAGTCCAAAGCACCATTCCTGTCTCTCAAATCCACCCAACTGTGTCAACAAAAGGAGGCGTGACTGTGCCTATACCTTCTCTATCCCTTGCTTGCTTACTTGCATGGCCAGGAGGGAGGACTGTTCATGTACAGTACTCCTCAGTACTCTTGACCACAGATCTGTTGTCTGTTTAGATCCAATAACCTTCCCATTTCTCTCCACTTACTTTTGTAAGTTTTGGAATAGGGCAGCTGTACGATAAGAATTTGTTTTTAGCACTGATATATCTCAACTGATACTGCAAAGCAAGGCAGGAAAACCTACTGGCCCTTTCTCTAATGTCTGTGCCCAATTCTACAGAAAAACCTGCTGGTCCTTTCTCTAATGCCTGTGCCCGATTCTGCCTCCTATGGAGGTTGGATTCTGTGAGGAACTCCAGCTGAATGGGACCCTTTAGTGAAGCTTGTGAGACCTCTCCTCAAAGTGATTGATGTAAAACAATATCCTCCTTCAGCAGCTCCTCTGGGCAGATGGAATTCAGCCTAAGGCACGACCAAACAGATCACTGCACCCCAACCAAGCTGCAAACACTGAACACTCTGCCTCAGACCCTCAGCTGAGCTGCAGCCACTTTTGGTGCAGACCTGCTGAAGCCAAGCAGATCTAAAGCCCTGCAGAACTCACCCTGCTCTGCGCCGGTGCCAGCACACTGCCTGCCATCACCCAGCCTAGCTGTGGGAACACGCTGGGGGCCAGGATCCATTCCTGCCCTCTGGCAGCCTTTGGGACTGGGGACAGGGCAGGAAGTGAAGCAGACCGGGGACCACTCCATGCTTAAGGTCTAACTGGAAGCCAGATGCTTCAAGTGGCAAAGCCACTAAAAATCCCATTACTGTAGGGCAACGAGAAAGCAAAAGTCGCTCCCGAGGAACTGAGGTGTCCTAGCTGGTTCTCTTACTCCCCAAGCTCAAGGAGAAAAAGGCAATAGTCAGCAACCTGCAATAATAGAAGAGATCAGTGAAGCAGAACCAAGGGAGCAAAGGTTTTTCCACCTACACTGTGGGATCACCGCTCCCCACACCTGCATGGCTGCTTGCTTCTGCAGGACTCGTGTCATTATGGTCTCATAATATGGTCAATATATGGTCTCTTCATCAGAGGAGCTTGGCCTGGAAGAGTCTGAATTGGGAAGAGAACTCATACTGGCGTTAACTGTCCTTCAGTCAGAAATCTTAGCTGGTAGAAAGGGATGAAGGAAAAGCAGGGACTGCTCAGACAGCACTGACAGACTGATATGGTCACTTGATGCAATAAGAGAAACCACATCCTCAGATTTACATTGATTTTTCCCCAGTTCTGTTTTTGTATTCAATGTTGTAGAAATTGTTCATAATAAAGGAAGTACTGTTTTAATCTATCAGAAGGAGCACTAAAAGTAAATTTGGCTTTGCTATACCAGTTACTATGGAGGCTACTTAGGAGCTAATTGAGAGCAAAGAAATAAAAACCAACATCTTCAGGAGAAGTATCTCCTTATGAACAACAGCAGGCAATTTCCTGATATGTGCAATGACAAATCAGAATGCAATCGCATCACAATGTCATTATCAAAGAGATTCTGTCCTTTTCAAACACTAAAATCATATAGTATGACAGCGAGAAACTGTAAATCCTATTTACCCTAGTCATGCTGGGAGGAGCAGTCCTGCCAGCAAAACTTCTGGGCATAGAGACAGTGCATCATGATGAAAAAGGAATCTGGCTGGTACAGCTTGTTCCTCCCTGGAGCACAGTAAACTATTGGGAAAAAAGGTTCTTTCCTAACCAATATTACAAGACTGTTGCGGACTTTGTCCTTTATCTAGTGAAATGCATTTATTGGAATGTAATTTTCACTTACAGCAAGGCTAGTCAGGGAGCAACAAAATTTGTGTGAGCGTGCATCCATGTTAAACCTCGTTAAGATGTCAAAATGATGTAAAGGAACCTCAGACTGGGGGAGAACCACCCTGAGAAGTGTCAGCAACCTTCGTTTTCCTTTTCAAATATTAATTTATTATCGCTTGTCAAAAGACATGGCAGGAAAGCGCCAAAAGAAAACAAACCAGAAGAGGAAAGTATTTATCCTGCAGGGGGCACATGGGAGTTGGGAAGAACTCCGTTTTATGAGGCTGCAAAGCAGTTTCACCACGAGACACTCAGGGTTCTGGGGGAGAGGTATGGCAGGGGAATCAGCACTGCACAGTAAATTTAAAGCAGTGAATGAGGACATGGAGGATGGGAGAAATCGCTGCAGGTGAGGAAGACTACACTGTCCAGGGGCCTGACTAAGAATGCAGTGTACATACAGGGTCACCAAAGGAACAAGAACAAAAATCAGTGCTGGAAATCGAAGTGAAAGAGAAGCTCAAAGAGCTGCCAAGCCAGCCAAGAGCTGAGTGGGATGGTGGAGCCAGGAGAGCCTTATGGCACTCACCCTACACAACAGCTACTGAGGGAAATGCTCAAAACATTCCGGCTTTTATTGGATTCTGTGAAGGCCCTTATTCAGAATGATTTAGATTTTGCAGTTAAACCCAGTAAGAATGAGAAGTCAGCATCATCATCCACCATAATTCTTAGCTCAGTTTGTTAATCATCACCAGCATTTCATGTTAACACATTGCTCAGAAAAAAACCAAACCAAACATACACCTGCACAGCCTTCCCTGCAGCAGGCAGTGGCAGGACTCTGAGCTGGAAACACCCTGAACTGCTCTCGAAATCCCCATGGAATCTCCCGCAGCAGAGCCCAAGGCACTGGAGCACAGGGCTGAGGGGCACAGGGCTGCCGTCCTTTCTCAGTGACCTCAGCAGCAGCAGGGCTTTCACTGCTCCTGCCTGAGGACTCATTCACAGGCTGAGCACGTGCACCGCGACACAGCCTGTTCTCATACACAACATTTCCTTGTTAATAACTCGCTGACACACCTGCCCTGCCTCACTGTACCTCCCTGACCTAGGGATGCTTCCATGGGACACTTTTACTTATTCTGCCTCGCTTTTGCACAAAATCAAAATATGATATGCTTTGCTGTCTATAGTAAGAGCAGAATTTTAACACTGGACTCTGTACTTGATGCTGAGCTGTAAGCAGCAAATTACAGGGCCCTCCCAAGTTACTGTTTAGTAAAGGTATATAAAAGACTGCTTGGTCCTGTCTTTTGCAGACAATAAAAAGTACTGTATTGACAGACTAGGTAGCACAGCAGATTGGGAAATGCTGGTACAGATAAAACTCCCTGTAACTTTTGCATGTTAAATGAGTGAGTAAAACACTAAAGTCTTGACTAACGAAGTTACAGCTCCCTTTGTTATATGAGAATATATCACATTAATAATCATACTGGAGTGTTCCTAGTTTTATGTATACTTTATGTAGCTTAGGAGCACAGGTTGCTTTTTAAAATGTGCTTATTTACACAGTATTTCTGTTCTTCGGTCTTCTTGTTCCTTTAGTTGCTCTTAGCTTGGTTTCCTCAGAAAACAGTCTGTCCTACTGTCTCTCTGTTAATCTCTCTACCCCCCAGACCAATCTGGCTTCATTAACGCAGTATTACCAAGTGTCTGAGGACTAGTCTGAGGTCTAAAAGTTTAACAGAAAACACTGTTACTTATTACAGTTTGTTTTAATGTGCTGAACTCCACATCTCTTTCTAAAAACTACCAGTTTGTTAAAGAAAAAGCCTTAATATTTAACACTGCCCACAGAGCTAAAGTCCAGAGATGAATTATAAATTCAATGTGGTCTACTGAAAGGCGAACTGTCTACCATTTCAGAGCAACTAGCTCCTTTCTCCAGAGGACATGACAGCTGCAGGGCTCCTGATGTTTCCCAATGAGGACAAACATGTCCAGGGTCTCTGCTTCAGCAGCTAAGTGCAGAATTCCTTAAGTAGCACCTATTTCACAGCACTGCTTCAACTCCCTCCAAGACATTTATGCAACTCACCTTGCCAATATGGTATGTAAGTCATATGATAACACATGTTGGCTAGAACTTCATCCATGTAGCTGTTCCAAAGGAGAAGCTGACGGTAAGCTACTGAGAGAACGGAGATGTGCCTTGCAGATCTTCATGCCTGCGCAGTACATTTTGTTAGCAGTAACAGGCTGGAAAGAATCAGTGGGGCCTGCTCAGGATCTGCAGATGGAGAAGCTTCAATATTTGCCCCACTGCTGCCTGAGGTCCCTGGACACAGCAGTGCAGAAGTGCCAGTTCCCAGACACAACAGAAATGGCCACCCAAAGGAGTGGTGGGAAACAGTACTAGGATGGCTCCGTAGGGCTTCCCTCCTCTCCACAAAACGGTAAAAACTTTCATGCATCACTGCTTCAGAACTCTATTGCTACCGACAGGAAAACACTTGGACCACGGCACATGAAAAACACGTTGGAATGCCATGATTTTTGGATGGAAGTCATAGTACCTGTCCTGCTAGGTCAAGAGATCTTCTACCAATAAACAGGTGTATGTGTAAGAGGCAGGAGAGAAGGGGGATGAAGTATTAAACAGTGTAACAAAACTGCCGCATGCTGAAAAATGCTGAAATCCCTGGTAAATTTGTGTTCTGATGGAATAATTCTGGAATACTTACACCTTACAATTTACAGAAGCTTTTAGCAGCAGCAGAAGTAGCTTAGCGAGCCTTCAAGAAATCTGCTTCTTGTTTTCATTGCTCCTAAATTACACGTTGCCACTATACTTACCACTTGGAAGCAATAATATGTACAACAAACGACTTCATTCAACACTTCTGCAGTGTGTTTAAACAGAAACCTGACACAGAATCTACTGAGCTATGTGGGTCTTCAGGACACAACACAGTAATGTTACAACATGGTACATTTTACTTTTCTTGCCAAACTGCCTGCCTAAAGATGCCCTATAGGGAATGTCACCTCATTAAATACATCCTTCACCTACTCTTCACACAGGCACTTACCCTAGAAACATTTTTCTTTCTTTGAATACCCAGCACTTCCATAGAATAAATGTTGCAAACACTAAAAGAGAGCAGCTTGCAGGACAATTGGCATTAGACTCGTGCTTGCAAGCATTTCTAAAACAGTGGCAAATGCTACACTTTGTTTTTTTCACAGCCTGCAAGTTTTAAAAGCCTGTGACACATTCTATGGTAGGACTTCAGTTTTGAATACAGTCCTGTTTTTCACTGAGAGGAAAATATCACACCTGACCAGCAAATCCAAAATACAAACTTTGTGTAACCTGCTTGTATTATTAACCAGCTATTAACATCTGCTGCTGGTGTAGAGCACAAGAACTTTCCTGCTCGCACCTGGATGATGCACAGCTGGGTCTGTGCCAGGAGTGCATCTCTGCTGTGGAACCTGGAGTTAACTACAGCGGCTCTGACTAGAGCAGGATCGGAAAGGGAAGCACAAGGAGTCACAGTGCAATGAAATCTTGGCAGCCTGTACCTGCAGTGCACACAAATGCAGTTAGATGCTTTCTGCACTTTCACATCTGGAGGCATTGCACTCCACTACGTGAATGTGCCACATCATTTGATACCATGAACTCTGAGATCTCCATGTCATGCTTACACAAACAGCACTAACATGCTCCAGGATTCAATGTTACCCTTCTGTTTTTAAAAATGATACATTAATTTAAGCAGTGCTTCAAACAGGACAGCAGGTAATAATGCAGATGTGTTTACGCTGGCTTGTATTCAGGTTCCAATTCGACTGTAACTGCCAGTACTGTGTACCATGGCACTGTCAGCTAGGCTGGGGACTGAAGGACTCTGGAGCCTAGCCATGGTTAGAAATCATTCCAACCACCAAGATACTTAAAATCTCAGCCTTTGTCCAATAACTTGAATACACAAGAGATTTCATTCATATACCTCTGTCTCTAGTGGTAAAAGAAGATTTAATTCTTTTTAATGATATAAATTCACCTGAATCAGATGAGATTTTAAGGTGCCATATTGCAGTTTAGACTCACCTTCCCAAAGCTGGCAGCATTAACAGGTTGTGTGTCGTTTTTCTCACAGAAGTCCAAGTAATGCATGTAGAGAGCACTTCGAGGAATGCAAACACCTTCTGCAATCTCATAGTTCTCCTCCAGCCTTAAAAAGCAAATATCAAACAGAGAGAACTGCAAGTATGTTGGATGTCCTGTATGGTAAACAGTATACAAAGCTTCAACTTTTAAGATCAAACATTCTGTCTTCCTCTTGTCTACTAAATCTTCTCTGATAACTAATAAATCTCTCTTTGTTCCTAAGTACTCCTTCTAATTCATTCCTAGAATACTTACTTGCTTCATTTTGTTCATATTTAACTACTAAAACCACAGGCTATGAGTTCTCAGCAATCTGTTATACCCTAAAAGCAACCTGCAGTAAATAAATATATGTACAACTATGAAACAATAAATGTCACTGAGGGGAAGCATTCTCTCCTTCTTTATGGAACACATCACCTTTGGTTCATGACACTCTTTCCACTCCTGTCCAGCTGCAGAATTGCTTACCTTGAGGAAGTAGATATGGCTGAAGCAAATAATTGGCAAATACTCAAGAGTATCCACAAAATCTAACCATGCAATATTTTCTTGCCATTGTTTATGGGCAAAGTAAAAAAAAAAAGGAAATCACAATCTGAATACAGCACTGAAAAAAACCCAATGAAATAACATCCTCGTCTACCTTTTAGAAACTATCATTACGTGTTTATACATGTAAATATACAACTATAAAACTTTGAATTATATGTCAAATACATGAGTAGGGACATGCTTCATCTTTAAAGCTTGAAACTAGTCTCATTATAAATCTATAGATTAGAAGAAACATTCCTTTGAGATATCATTTTTATGATAGCTGACCCAAAAATGTTCAAGAGGTCTTTACATACACGCTTAACATTGCATCATAACTAATCTTGTCATTGATGGTGTCAGTCATATGCATGAACAGTTACATGTGTGCTGGTCTGCCTCGCTGTGAAAGGGAAGAAGTTAGGTGTGACTTCCTCTTAAATGCATTAAAAAATGAATATGTATTTTCAATTTTCAATTTTACAGCAAATAATCCCCTGTGATTTGACAGCTGTAGAACACCTTCCAAATATCCAGTTTCTCTTCTTCATTGCCTTTTCCAGGACCTACCTACCTTCCATTTCAGTTATCGTGATCATTTGTGACTGCAAACTATTTTAATAAGATATCCGGCTAGATGAATGGAATCAGTTTGTATGGGCAACATCTATTCTTCCCTGGTTTCTACGGAAATATCATCGTGGCATCTTTCCTCAATTTCATAGTGCTCTAACAAAACCTCCTTTCAAAACCTGGAGAGTTCGTTTGTATACTATAGCTGCTAATTGGAATGTCAGCTTCCATGACCAAGACAGGACAGAAAGAAAAGCAGTTAATTATTTCTCTTCATATCTGATGAATTTTTCTCTTTTTCTTGTCTCTTTCACAGAGAGTCATTAGTCGGACACTGAACAATGCCCCATTATACCTGAACAGTTTTTTTTTAATGATCAAAAACCCATCTTGCTCCACTTCTTTTATTTTCCTGTCTTTTATTTAACAACTTTATAATATTTTGAATCCAGCTCCATTCTACAGTATTGTAGAAAGATAATGAATGTAATCTTCTACCTAACAAATCACACCAGTTCTAATATATAGATATATATATTAACATTTTAAATGTCATAATAAAGCCATGTGAAATCCAGTAGTTCACAATGAGACCTTTTGTACCACCACAGCAGAGGAATAAATCCCCTAATCCTTCCACAGGAATGATAATTTTATCTGTCCCTATTACTGCTTCCCTCCTTATAGCACTTACATAGTTCTAGATTAAACGAGATTATTCTGTATCAGAGTCAGGTCTGTAGTGTTGTTACAGATTTATTTTTACATCTCAAGACCACAGAACAACTGTGATGTTAAACACTGCTAATCACACAAAAGATTCTAGAACAGATTAATTTTGATGCAGTATAACAATGTCTTAGAAAGTACTAATCTGGGAAGAATCCATTACTTAGCCATGCTTTACCTTCCTCTTTTTTAATTCTTTTTATAAATGTTGCAGAACATAGAATAGTTTTGTTAACTTTAGCTCCACAACATTGTTATTATTCAGAGTATCTACACTGTAAACCACCAAACTGCATGGGTTGTCTGTACTTTGAGTAATTCTGTGTTTGTGGAAGTAAACACACAGCCATACCCCCCCAAATGAGTAAAATTAAATTTCACACTTACACATTGGCCAACCAGTTCACCACTGGAATGAACACAAACATTTTAGAGCCAAGCTATAGCTCTACAGACAATAATGAGCACAGGAAAATGGGATAAGTACAGAATACTAGGTATTGCTATATTCATGCCTTAACAGTTTAATTCAAGCTCGTGTGGTTTCCCAAATTATGATGTATTTGGCAGTTTCCTCAATTACGATGTATTTGGCAGTAATGCTACATTTACCAGGCCTTTCACTTCATTTTGTGTCATCAATGAAACAAAACAAAAGCATCATTCCTGTTTCCAGGAAAGGGATATTTAGCCTATTCTTGGCTTCTTCAGCTGTTCTTCATCCTCCACATTTAAAATGTTCAACATACTTCACCTTTGGAGAGGCACAAACATTAAGGATAGCTCCCCATGGAATTGATATAATTTGCCCTTTTCAGCAAGATGCCAGACAAGGAATAACTAACAAAGCTGATGGCAGTATGAACCATGCGACAAAATGTACATATTTCCCTTATGTCTTTGCTATGCTTTCTTCCTCTTCCATTGCAACAGTCATTTCCTCAGTTCCTGATTTCCAACACTCCATTGCCTCCATTAGTTCTGAATGGCAGTAGCATCTAACAGTAAAAACATGACCAGTTTTCACTTGGCAGACACCAAATTCTGCAGACAATTGTGAGGTTTCCATTTGTCACAACGAGGGCAGTTTGGTACTGTATCCCGAATGGCCATCACTTGTTTTTTCTTGAGTTTTGTTGTCCTCTTTTTCCTTTTTGACACTACTATTATTATTTTCCTCTGATTTTAATTATTCATCTGTCCTTATCTCAGCCCTTTATCAAAGGGTTTTACCTTTTTCCACCTCTCCTCCCCACCCCACTGGGAGCAGGGAAGGGGAGGCAGGGAGTGAGTGGCTGCATGGTACTTAGTTTTTGGCTGAGGTTAAATCACAACAGCTGAGCAGGGAAAACTGTCAAACAGGTAAAGCTAAACCTGCAGGAAGTGCCCTGTGCAGCACTTCTGCAGTGCTGATCACAATTTAGCACCCCACGGCTTGCTGGGTGCTATTGCAGTACCAATAACCCCATGCTAATGTGTCTGACTTCCCACAACAGAGGAAATTCCACATCTTCACACAAAATAAGCTACTTTAGCAACTTGGCTAAAGTTGCTACTTTAGCAACTTGGCCCTGAATTTGGAGCTTCTCATTTTATTTAGTACACCAATTTCTCCAGGAAATACCAAGTGAAAGCAGCAGTACATATGTTGAAAAGCATGTGGAAACTACCAGAAAACTCCTCTGTGGTAGGGCTAGGAAGGTGGGACGCTTTTTACCGACGTGCCCATTAATAAATTAGCCAATTGTATAATTCAGTTTGACAGCAGCAAAAGATTTTCAACTTCCTTGCTTTCTGTTTTTCCAGAAAATTTCCTCATGGAATTTTGGGTGGAAAACAACCGGAGGAAATTGCAGATGCTCCAGAAGACTCAAAAGCGGGAGAATATTTGACCTACCTCAACACGTAAGGAACATAATGCAAGGTAGTAAGCCAGTACACTAGCAAGAGAGAAGGGAAGAAGTTGTAAGCAGTCTTTTCAGAATCAAAATTCTAGGATTCTACTGCAAACACTGCTGAATGAGCATTAGTGTGCACACTACATTCCAGCAGGGCTCAATATCCCAGGAGTTTAGGGATTTACTAACCTTTATGACTGACGAAGCTTGAAAGTATTTGGCAAAAGACTGTTTACAGTATTTGCATGTTTTCTGTTGGGAACAGTACCTCTGGATGTTCTAATTAATGCTGGCTTCTTGGCTATGACATTATTTGCTCCTGTGGAAAAGACTCTTAACTGACTTCACTGCAAAATAAACACTTCTCTGAATCTGGGACTGGTAAGCCCTGCTTGCTATTTTATTTTAGCTAGATAGATCTTCATTATCCTGTTTGAAATGTGTCGAAGTTGTGGGAGTGAATAATGAAAAATAATAAAACACCAGTATGATATTTCACCATGATTTTAATAATTTTCTCTCTGTCTGTAGTCACTCCTTGAGTCTCTGTTAAAGAAAAGTCACTCACTTTTCTAGAACTTCTGAAAACCAGGACTTTTGTGATACAAATAGGTACAAAGAAACAATAGCTCTGAACGAAATGCCTTTATTTCTATTTGCCCATCTCATTATTTGCGCTGAAGGTGTCTGTAAGTTTCAGAATACTGGCAGCAACCTATTGAAAATCAACCCACAGGTCTTGAGATTTTTTAGCCTAAAAATCTCACCAATCAATTTTTAAAAGCAAATACAGAAGAAATCATCCAAACAATCTTTATGCATATTTCACAGAATCATGTAATTTCACAGGCAGTAAAACAGAGTAAAATACACTGAATTAATTATTCTTTGCTGTTTTTTTCAGTGAAATCTCCCAAGAGACTGACAGAAGCAAAGAAATAATTTTGCTAATATTTTTCTTTAAAAAAACTACATTTTCTACCAATAATCCTATATCTTCATCCAGAAAACTACGAGAAGTACTTCAGGTACTTATAGATAAAGCAAAAGTAAAGTAAACCTTTCTGTAAAAAGGTTTGAAACAAGCCAAGGGCTATGGGGTTTAAGATAAGCACGCTCAGAGGCTTCTCTGGAACAGAGCTCTGTTCTGCCAAATACACAGAACCTCCCAAAAGATACTTGAGCACTTACAATATTAAGAAATCTAAAGAAGAATTAAAAACCTAAATTAAGGCAAAAGTCAACAAAAGTCTAAGAGATAGCCCACAGCAAGGGATGTCAGAATTACTGATACACATTACAGAACTACAATACTGATGTAAATCACAGGGAGCAGCACTTGTTTATTTTTTATAGAACTATAAAGTAACTCTCAAACTATCCTCTCTCTCTTCCTAATTACCCTTCCTTTCTTTCTCCTCACTAACTTTGCACGGGGATTTTGACAAATTAATCAAACCTCAAACTCTTTCCTTTTGTTGTCTTCTAGGTTAAATTACAGAGCTCTCATACCAGTAAAACAGTCAGCAAGGGTGGGCTTCACCAGACACTGAAACAAATGTGAATCTTGAAAAAAATTCTCAGTACTGGTTTTCTTTTTGTAATAAATGCAACAATGATGACAAACCACAAAAAATCAGCTGGCAAGGTGGCAAATTAATATGCCAAGTAGATCTTCTAAACTGTATCAGGGGTTTCCTCTGCTCAGACAAATCCCCTAAGAGTAAGACATTTGTTGAGAAATGCTGCACAGGTCACTAACGGGCACATTAAACACTTACAACGAAAGTATCTTTAGAACTGTGTAAGATGGCCAAGAGCTCTATTCTCTCCATCTGGAAAGGGCATAAGAAAAAACACTAACAGATTTTCTTGATTTTTTTAAAAGGCATCTTACCATTGCAGCGTAGCTGGAGTTGAATGCGGTTTCGATGCTCTATTATTTTCTTTTTCCTCATCTGTTAAGAAACAAACAAACAAACAAAGCTATGTAATTTCAGCTGGAATTTCTCAAGAATTCATGAACTGTTTTTTAAAAAAGAAATAATGTATGAATGGTAAGAATTTTAAAAAATTAATTAAAATAATTTTTACAAATTTTAAATGTTTTCAAGTGCCAAAGCCTTCTCAAAATATTGGCTAAATTTTGGAAATGTAAATAATGATCTTCCCTAAAATACCATCTGTACATACTGCTTAAGGCAATAAACCCTGCAAATATCACTGATAGCAGGAACAGAGTGGTGCCTAGGAATAATGACATTGAAAAGGATAAATTTATATGGAAAATTAGGAACTCTTAGATGTCTAGCAGCATTTCAGAACACATAAACAGTTTCACTGGCTATAAGGGAACTGTTGTCTTATCCAAGTTTTATATTAGATAAGCCATTTAAACTAAGAGGGTGCGTCCATTGATTGATCCTAACATAAGCTATGTACTAGATGTTTATAAATTTACAGAGATGAATTCTGAATGAGAAGAAATGTATATTCTGTAATATACTTTATTCCTTTTTGGGCGATTTCTCTGATAATATACCCCATGAACTGTTTCCCAGGCAACTCTGATTTGCTGACTTTCCAAAACTTTGGATAAAAGATGAATAAAGGAAAAGATAATGAAAACAAAACTTCAAATATTTGATCATTCCTAGTTCACATTTGTTCTTTTGAAACAAATTAGAAGTAAGTATAGAATAACTCCTACTAAATTGTGTTTTGTTAAATCTATAAAACATTCCTGAGTGAAGGTGGAGTGGAGACTGCTCCAGAAGGGCAGTCTTTGCAGAACACTGTTGTATCAAACACATTTTAATATTTTAACAACTTTGTCCCCGATGAAAGCATTCAGCATAGATGGCTTTGATATCTAAACACACTGCAAGTCTCATTTCTTCATGCAATGAACTTTCAGAAGTTATTTAAGTGAGCCTTGAGGATGCTGGGTCTCAAGGGAGCCAGGCTATCTCCTCTGCACATCAGCCCCTCTTGGGAGGCCTTTTGTGCTGTCCCGGGAAGCCAAACACACAAATCACACCCCTCCTCGGCAGGCTGTGCCTGTGCCCTGTCCCACAGGATTTCTCCCATGGCCCAGGGGAAGCTGTGCTACCCGAGCATCCTTTATCCCGCGGAGCGTCAGCAAATCCCACTGCAGCCCCCTCTGCATCTGCATGACAATGGACCCCTAATCATTGGGCCGCACACTCCCCCCTGCCTTTCAGGGAGCGCTTCTATTCAGCGCACAGGACCAACATACACATCTCAAATCACTTTTAAATTGTGCTTTTCATTTGTTTTTCCCAAACAGGCGCTCGGTGTGCAACAAACCCAATGCCGAGCGGCCCCGCACGCCCAAGGACCAGGGATGGGATGGATTCCACCTGTGCTAACGTGACCGAATTTCCGGAGTGATATATGGCAGACATCAGACATCAAGTCAATATCTAAGTTTCACAATATTTGAGTCTTCAAACCCTTTCTGTTCTTCCCCTAGTTGTTTTTTACTTGCATTAGGAATGAGCACTTGTGAGCAGCTGCTTTACCTAACCTGCCCTCAAGCCAGCCATACTGAGCTCCTCCCACGTAAGGATTTGTTTTAGCAACACAAACTAACAATTAGGTCAATTAGGTCAATTTATATCTCCCTCCTCAGGTATGTTTGCTTCCTGGGGATCCTTCTTCAAGACTCTTCAGCATCCTCCACTAACTGTCCCTTAAAACCAAGGAGAACGATGGACTGCAACCTTAACTCAAAAAATTGCTTTAAGCATTATTTTCAATAAAATATTACTCATTGAACAACTGGATTTTCAGCAAAGCTAGTGTTCACAGAGTTAGTGCTTTTCTCCCCAAAATCAATTCTCTGTACAAGAAAACAGTACAACTTTGTTTTCTGCCAATGGACCAGCCATCAGCCAAACTTCTACTTTTCTATTAAAAAGACAGAAAGTATTGCAGATGGTACGGAATAGACAACACAAAAAAATACAAAATTTCAGTATTACATATACAAGCACTTAATTCTACCTTGTATAGTTTAATAATATAACCTCATCAGATAATTGACTAGCAAAAAACAATAAATATCTCTATTCCTAATAATGGCAGGGCACCTAATGGCATCCATATCAAGCAAGGAATGTTTTATGTAGCTCTTGACTCAGGTCTGATCCCAGATCACTTTGTCTAGCATGAAAGAGGGAAGGGAAAACAGCACTTTTTACTTTTTGGCCTGTCATTTTATCAATTCCCATCAAAACAACGCTGTAGATGAAAATGAACTCATACTTTTTAAAATTCTATGTACGCAAAGAAAATAAAGTCAATGAAAAGAAGTCAAAGTACTACCAAAGAACAGATATGGCAATATCTCTGTGACAAGTCCAAAAGGGCTTGAAGTCACAAGGAATAACCTTGTTCCTGATTCACAGTTGCAGGTGTTCACACAAGGCACCTCAGGGAGAAACCCATCCCGTGTGCTCACTCCACCGCCAGCAGGAGGATTACCTGCATCCCAAGGAAAGGTGTCTCAAGGTACCCGACCAGGTGGAAAACCTGGTACTCATCCCAAACTGAATGCTGGTAATAGCTTGGACAATTGCAAGCAAAATTCTCAGCACAGAAGGGGACTTCAAATATATTAAAACCAGGGATCATCAGTGTTCTAGAAAAACAGTATTTCTTGGCTCCCAGAGATCTCAGAAAATCTTTTTCTTCCCAAACTCCATGGAAGTTTCTTTGCTAACAGTTCCAGCTTACTTTCAAAACTCTGTTTCAAAGCCCCTTGAGTAGAGTTCTGTTTGTATCTTGTGCATGTTTGCATCTTTGTGGCTTTCCCTGAGCTCTCAGTGGTATCCCTCTAAGTTCTGCTCTATGATTCCAGGTACAGCCCAAGGGATTTCTTGCTTCTCGGTGCAAGACATGGAGACAAGAGGAGCTGTGCTCAGCAGCTCTTTGAGCCTGCTGCCTTAACCACAGTGAGTGGAACAACCCAAAGTGAACACCAACCTTTCTCTCAAGCGTTATGTCAATGTTTTTGTCATAACTAAAATGAAACTACGTTCTTCTTTCCACTGTGGAGCTAACTGAAGATCCCTGGACTTCCCAATGCTGACTGTGTGTGTCCCAAAACCACTAAGGAGCTAACAGGATGGCAGTATCTTTATATGGATAAAATCCTTCCCTTATTCAGGTAGCTCCATGCTTTTCAGAGAAATAGCCTCTTCCTCTGCAGCCCCTGCAGGTCAGATCTGACTGCTCTCAGAAATGACTTGGCCTTTGCTAAAATTAAATTATAGTAAGAAGCTATCTTGTCCCTTACTTACATGTAGCCATAAATGAGATTCAGGCTCATTCGCATGTATTCCATGCTTTTAGAACAGTGGGGTTTTTTAAAGCCCTCTGAGAAACATGGGAGCATAATTCTCACTGAGTAGTTATGAGTGAAAAAGAAAGAATTTTCTCCAAGGAAAATTTCAATGAAAACAAGTAGCTCTGTTTTGAACTTTTTTTTAAATGGAAGAGTAAGAGGTTTAGTTCAAACAAAAAATGAAGCTGCTGGAAAAGTCCATAACAACCAATACAAACATGGATTTTGAACACCAGTTTTCAAGTACAAAAAGTAGTCTGAATATTTTCTTTGTTCTCATAGGAACTGTCTACACATTCACATTTCCAAATAAGCAAGAAAATTTGGACAAGCAACCCTTCCTTCCACTTCATCAAGTAACATCACGATTTCTTCCCCATGGAACTGAAGTTGAAACTTTCATAAGCCTTTATTTGTGTTCTTCCAGACCCCTACTTCAATTTGAATAATCTGGTTCAATGCACAGTACACAGAAAATATTATGGGGTCGGGGTTTTTTTAGTTATTAGTTACGAGGTTGTACCATTCCCTTTTCCTGTGAATCTTTTGACTAACGTGGAATGTGGAAGTGGTAGCAGGAAAAAATGTTTTAAAAACTGGAAAGTGAAATAAAATTTAGTGATAATTTTTATATTAGAATGTAAAAGTTGTGGTTTGGAAGAGGTCATAAAATGTTCCAAAAGGGCAGGAGATGATGTGAATCCATGGCTATGAGCCATCACTTCTTTTCACAGGGTAATGCAGGTTCAAGAGGCCTGGAGGGATCTGGATAGGAATGGAAGATTGCAATGGACCCCTGTGGCCTGAAGTATGGCTTCAGCTGTAGAAAAGGAGACCAGTTGAACTATTACTCCTGTCCTAAACCCCTATGAACTCTAAAATCATCCAGGAAAGAACAGTCAGAAGAGCAAGCAGTATTCTCAGTAAGAACATTATCAGTTCACAGCACAAGTTCTCATAATCTTCAGTGGAGCCAAGTTAAAAAAAAACCCCACAACTGAAAACCAAACCCACATTTTCTCTGGTAGTCCAGCCAACAGCTACCTCACGTATGTAGAGACAAAAAACTAGCCAAGAGAAAGGGGGATGATGCTTTCCTTTGGTTGCAGATGAAAACTGGAGCTACACTGACAACACCAATTTGATCACCATTCTGAAGAATTCAAATAGGGTTACGTGGGTTTTCTCAAAACGTCTTGCCTCCTGCTTTGTTTGTGGATGTCTGGACAGAGGCTGGACAAAGAGTGACACAATGGTTTGGAAATTTCTTGGTTGGTGTGTGGGCACCATTAGAAAAATGTCAGAAAGAACTCAAGGGCTGGAAAGGAGCACATAGGACAATGATTTCTACGGTGAGACTTCTAGTTTGTTCTGGATTTCTCAGATTATTGGTCTTGCTGCTGTGGCTTATTTTGCTTTCCTACTTCTTTCTCTTCACCTTCTCCCCTCCCTCACCTCCCCCTCAAAACAAGGATGACTTTTCAGGTGAATTAATTCTCTTATCTGCACTGCAGAAATGCTGGTAATCAGTGCAAAGGAAGCATCTGGAAGAACTGGCTATTAAGAAGGAAGCTAGATAAAATCAACTCTGCCTCTCATTTGGGTTTCCATTATATGCTGTGACAATGTCTTCTGCACACGAATAGTGGAACAAATTCATTTATGTATTTGTTTTATCACTTCTAAATTCCCTGCCTCTCATTATCACTGCTTGCCCCTTAATTCCAGAACCAGAAAACAGAATGAAGCAGCATCCCATCTCCTCAAGGCCACTGCCTGAAACACCAGCTTCGGTTAACCACACAGGTCCTCTTTTTACTGGCCCTAGATATGTGGAAGTTTCTCATGCTCACATTTAAAGCACACACAACAATCCTGAATTCTAACCCTATTAAGAGTCTGAAACCACATCTCATTTATTAGAGGTTTCTTCCATCCCTTTCTCAGTAGCATCAGAGTGAAATGAACTTTGCATATCTCACAGGTTCTCATAAAATTCAAAATAACAAGCTGATGGTTGTGTTTTCACTACAATCCACTATAATTTTTTAAGATAAATTAATTTCTATTCCTTAATTCTTAAAAGCAAAAAACCCCAAACCTCTCCCAGTTTCACTGTCTATCTTTAAAGATGCTTGTCCACTGTTCTTAGCTTGGGAGTCATGAATAAATATCATATTTCTGCCAATATCTCCCTGTCCTTCAGAAATATTGCCACAAAAGTCATCCCTAGACAAATAAGAGTAAGGCCCCAGTACAGCAAATTTCAGGATCCATTACAAGATTGTGCTACAAGGTGTGTAATTTTACCATGACATCAAAATAAATAATTCTCTTAAAATGTAAAAAATATAAAAGGGCATTTCAGCAATTAATTTATTTAAAATATACTTTTAAAACTCATATTTAGGAAATGTAAATTACTAGTTACTGAATTAAAGAATTAGATATGTATTAATACCTTGTAACATGAATATGTAAAGTCCTGAAAGAAAAACTAGCATGAAGAATATTTTGCTCTACGCAAATTATGCAGAATAGAAATTGCATAAACAGGGAAAACTAAATGGTTAAGCTAGAAACTGTTGTGCAACTTAAAAAAAAAAAAAATTGGCTATTTTAAACTACTTTGAAGTCATTTTGATTACCTGCTATGGTTAAAAATCAAGATCTAAAATTACTATCACTGGAACAGAAAAAAAAGCTATTTTAAAATCAGCTACATTGGTAATTGTTTCCTCTCTCTGACTGAAAAGAAAGCATTATCATGTTTTAATATGTTATTTTTTTAATCTCATGATGGTTTAATTCTTGAAGGAAATATTTTTTATTTATGTTTTGATATAGCAGTATTGGAAATCAGCACAAATTCTTTCCTGTATTTTGACCACACGGTGGTCAGTGAAAAGAAAAACAGGTGGTTTTTTTCCTAAGCTGATACTAACAGCACACTTTAGAGGTGACCCAATCTTATTCGGTGACACAGAAACTCTCCTGGCTGTTTTAACTAACAGATAGTACTACTTCCTTTTAAAAAAATGCAAACATTCCAGAAAAAAACTTTATAAAGCTATTGAATAGTCATGTGAGTTGACTCTTCAAACTACACAGCACTAAAAATATCATCGAGTTGTAGCAACTTATTTAGGAGGAAATGAGCACTTGGACATGCTCACACTCACTTTAAACAAATGACAAGTTACTTACTTTCATCGTTAGAAACATTCCCCAGAGAGGTGTGACTGGAATAACGTTTGTTTTCACTTTCATTGAGACATCGTTCAATCCAACTCTCTGCAAAAAAAGCACAAAGATGCTCTTCTTTGTGTGTGTTTGTCAGTGCAGAAAATATAAACTTGCAACAGATAAATCTAAATAAAGTGCCAGTGTCCAAGAGAGGGTGATCTTTAACATTTCTGTTAAAACATGCTCAGTTTGAGGTTATTTAGCAAGAAAATCCTTTCTTGTTTTCAAACTTAGCTGTTGCTTTCTAGTTTCGCTTTTTTTTTGCTTTCAAACTAGAGGCTGAAACATTTCTGCAAAACAAAGGTCCTCCGGATATTCTCTCCCCCATGAGATGATACATCCAAAACCAAAAATCAACTGAAACACAGAAATTGCACTCATTTCCAAGTCATAGTCTGGCAAAGGCTTATATCCTCAAGTATTTCCACTGGTTTCGAAAGAAATCCCGACGTGAACAAAATCAATCATTCATGTGAATTTTGGTTAAACTGAGGATCAAACGGTGCTCTCTGAAGCCCAATCCTACAGCCTCCTTCCCACTGGTGCAGTGCCAGGCACTACTGAGATCTTTTCCTCATTGGTACAAGCCCAATGTAGAAAATCTGCAGCCCAAACCTTTGTCACTCTGATGCCATCAAAGGTGGAAAACGCCATGGAGCAAACTACGAGCCCGGACCCCCTGTACAATGCGTATCGGATTTTTATGGACTTCACAATATTAGCATATCTACCTAAAATCCACCAATAAGAAACTTAATAAATGAATAATTGCCCCCTATTCTAATGAACCTCCCCCCAATGAGACTACAGCCTAGTTTACAAAAACATGTTCCAAGAGAGAACAGGTTGAAGCCTCTCTTTCTGAGATAATAGGAATGTTTGGTCTTCCTCGCTTTGCAGGACCCCAAACTAAGCTAAATATCAGACTAGAAGGGTTGTAAACATGTAGGGCTAAAGTACAAGGAGTGTTTGTGCAGGGTACAAGGAGTGTGTGTAGAGGGTAACAGGGAAGGGAAAGGGTATAAAAATATTAAAAAAGGGTATAAAAAGAAAATACAAAAATCACCGGCATCAAAGCCACAGTGCAAACACACCTACTCCTGTTCCTCCCTGCTTTTCAATTTATTTTCCACCACTTGGATGAGTTACCTACAGCATTACATTGACTTGAATCCGCTGCTCTTCCTGCAAGCTATAACTTACATCCCCTGATGACTTTAGACGATGCGCCAGGCTCAGCAGAATTTACTGTTACAGGTCTTCAGGGCAAAAGTTACACCTTCTTATGTGTTTCCTTGGACAAAGTATGAAATATGATTTCTTGAGTTCGCCTAAATCCCTGGGTATTGCTACAAGATACTGACTTCCCCCATAAGATTGTTTTTCAAGGCCATGAACATGGGCAGAAATGAGTTTATGCTCAGAGAGCTCCCTGTGGTCAAAGCAAGAGAAAGAAGGGATAAGAGGGAAAGCTGCGAGGCAACCCCCCAAGTTAAGACAGGAAACAACCCCACTGAGCGAGGAGATGCACAAGAAATAAGGGGAAACAGACCTCGCTGTCAGCGAACTGCCAGAGCCAGAAACACCTTCAAAGAAAGGGAAATGGCTCCAGATTCCTTTCCATCAGCCCCCCAGCAGACACCAGGCTACCTGCACAGCACAGGCAGTAGTCTGCCAGCCAGCAAAGCCCATCACAGCAGCAGGCTTGAAGGGAAAGCAGGAGCCCAGCATCTTGGGAAAGCTGCCCATCTGGTTTATAGAAGATAAAAGTTGGTATGACTTCATTTTGGCACTAGATGCCAATAAACAAATAAATGAATAGTCATGAGCAAATACATCCTGCAGAAAAAAATGCTTTTTAAACCCAGGCAGTTGCACAAACTTGTGCATATTCCTCTGTCCACAACCCCTCCACTGCCATGTAAACAAAAGGGCAATGGCACCTGTGCAGAACCTCAGACAAGGTCTGCTGAGTACCTCCAGGTACTGCTGCTTTGTGTGCTTCTGGTTTTCAGGCGGTGCTGTGGCAGCTCCAGGCTATTCCCCTCCCTCTGCCTCTTTGCCCACGTATTCACAGTAGGAAAATGCTGCAGTGCTGCCTTCATCAGTGTGAGCACATCCCTGTGTGCATCTTCCTCACTGCCATCAAACTTGTGCCTAAGCAGCCTCACAACCACACAGCCTGCTCCTTTGAGGTGGCACTCTGAAAACCATCCAAATATCCACTTGTTGACAATTGGATATTTCTTCTCCCATCAAATTCAACACCACCTTGTATAAAAATCACCGTGAGTTACACCAGGATGTAAAACCTGCCAGCAAGGCCCGTGCTGTGCTCAGCACCTGCTGTGTTCCAAACCCACAAGTGGCTGGCGACTCCAGCTCCGAGGCTTTCCCTGTTGTGCTGCTCAGCTGCCTGGGCTGGGGATGGATCACCTCCTTGTCCAAGGGCCAACACAACGATATGGCTGCTTCGTGCCAGATGCCTTTTGCTGCCCTGAAACTGAGCTCCCAGCATCTCCCCAGTCCCGTTTTAGTGCCACTAGCCGTTTTATAGGTGAAGAGAAACTTGTGCCAAGGGCACCATCAGCGAGAGGTGCAAGAAGCCTTGAGAAAGATTCCCCTTCCTCCTCCTCCTTTCAGCACACAGCCATGGCTGTATATAATTCCCTTGGCTCCGAGCCCAGCCGCAGGGAGTACAAGCAAAGGCGGCTGCCATTAGCGCCAAGGGGAGAGCGATGCCCAGCTCTGCCCTTTCTTCTGCCGGCACCAGAGCTGGGAAGCGGCGATGCATCCTCTTCCCTCGGCAGCAGGGAACTGCCAGCAGCCATCTTTAGTCAAATTCCCTGCCTAAGTAGTGGGAAAAAAACTTTTTAAGTGTGACTCAATAACCGTTTTCATCATTCTTGTGCTGGTAACATCCTTGTCTGATAACTGTGCATGTTCCCCTTTTTTAGTGGAAAAGCAGCCGGTTTAGACTGCCACAGAGAAAGTCTGGAGCAGGGTGTAGTTACTGTTTAATTAATGTGCTGCAGCTCCTTTAGTCCTGAATCACCCCGGTTCAGCCTGAGTCTGGCTTTCTCTTTGTGGCCTTGCATTTAAATAGCTGATAGAAATTCTTCAGGCCTGAAAAGATACATGACCTGTCTGGCAGCAAAGAATGAAGAAAACTAACTCTTTTGAGCAAAAATGTCAGGGAGTTTATGGCAAATTTGTCAAATTATTTGGCAGATGACAAAATGTGACAAAACCAACTAACCATTTAAAGGTCGCATTATCTCATAAACCAAATTATGCAAGTATAAATAAATAAATAAATATTCTAATACCTTAATTTAATAAAGTAGCTATAGCTATTTTCAACTGTTTGTATGAAGATAAACATTTTTTACAAGGCTTTATACTCCCAATATTAATAACAGGGTCTTCAGGTATTAAAAGAAAATACAGCTACAGTTTTGCCACAGTTTTAAATATTCTCATCAGGAGCCCACAGATCCCAGACAGGACAACACCTGCCCAAAATAAAACAAAAGGAGGAAGACACAGAGCAAACAACATCAAAAGTCAAAATTAAGTTTGACTTTTAGAAGCTCTTTTGGAGTTAATAACATTAGATCCTGCTCCAGAATAACGAACTCACTGGGTAGAGCCCTGTACACGTTGAATGCTCTTGTCCTCATGCCACATGGATGTGCCTGTCCCAGGCAGAAGGGCAGGAAAGGGCCCATGGGGAGCCCCTGGGTCTCTAGGCTGAGGTTCCATCCCAAGGCTGGCACCAATCACATCACACCACTGTTTTAAACATGCATTGAGTCATGTGGGATGGAAGTTTTGTTGTGATTAAAGCTTAATTATCGCACTTGGACCTTACAAAGTTCTCACAGACACAACTTCACATCACGAAAACTCACAGAATGATGGAGAGCTCATGCAGTCACTCGTTAACCCAACATGCGAAACCCCAAATTTCTAATGGGAAGCATTTGTCAGAACAAAATAAACTACATCCTCTCTAATACAGGCCCTATTTTCACTTGCTGTGTTTTCAGTGTATCAAGCCTTAAGGCATTTCCTCTCCCTCTCTAGGACTCCTTCCCACAAGGAGTCCCAGCACGCTGCACCCTCAGTTGAACTGGGACTGTGGTTTGCTCACAGGGCTCAGCATGGGTGAAAAGGCAAAAAAACATAGTAGGAATATCTAGTAGTAAAATGCAGTATAGTCACATACCGATAACTGTGACACAGCATGGAAACTATCATAATCTTACTAGCAAAGAAAGAAAACAGTGGTTTTAATGGCATTTTGAAAATCCATCTTTAAATATCATAGCAGATATTTAATTTCGCACAGGTCAAGAGTGAACTGTAGAGAAATCGTGTTCTTCAGTCTTAAAATTTCTGTTATATAGTTTTGTATACCACTAAATACAAATACATAGTATCTGCTATGGGTTTCCTACATGAGGAAAAGGAAATCATTCCTCAAATTACAGTAATTTTTCCAGTGTAAACTTTCTGACAGAATAACTCACTATTACAAAAACAACAAATAAAAAAATAGAAATTGTCTCAAATTAAATATTAAGAGATGAATTAAAAATAACTATGGAACTATTTCTGGCCCTCATTTTGTCTCTTCTCTTTTTGACCCCAAGAAGTCTAAGACTGACACATCCACTGAGACTCAAGCATGAGAGTATTTCATTTCCATTAAGCGTACCCACTACACTTTTAACAACAGAAGTTTAAATGGAACTGGTTTTCAAAAGTGGGCAGAGCACAAGTCTGTGTAGCTTAATCTTGTCCCCACCAAGGCACTTCTTTTCACACAACCAGAGTATTTTAATTTGTATGGTGTTCCGAAGATTGAGCTGGGGAGGCAGGCCTGGGACTCCCCAGACAGAAACACACAATAGCTGCTCAGGGGCAGGAACTTTCACGAAGTATCAGAAATGAGAAGCACAAATGTTCTTTAAATATATCTTTGACAAATTATTTTGGCATGTTATCTCCTTAAGAAGGAAAGGCTTGCTTTTGGAAGGCACCTTTGAAAGGCTTCCCCCTCCAGAGTAGAGTAGAGGTGAGAGATACAGCAGAGATGCCAGTACATATAATGAGGTAATTCCTCCCTCTTGTTTGTGCAATGGCTGTTAGCTTATGAGATGAGAATCCCCATGATCTAGAGAGATAGCCAAGGCTTCGGGAGTGTCACTATCAGTTTGCACAATCGTTTATTTCACCACAGCCACTGCAATTGCATGAAAATCCCTCTCGTGTCTTCAGCTGTAGATTGGCTCTCATAGTCCAGATTTTAACTTTACCACCAAGCATGACAATTGACTCAGGGAGCTACACATGGACCAGCATTTCTTCCACCTAAATTTGCTTGTCACTGAAATGGAGTTATCACTGGAATAAGAATATAAGGACTTTTTTTTTTTTTTTTTGCTAGGACTCAATCTGTCTGAGCTACATACTAACTTGGATGGTTCAGCTCCTTACCTTTATTCATGGTTGCTCTTGTAATTTTTTGCCCCTGTTTCTCAAGGCAAATTTAAAATAAAAGTTGTAGGTAACTGTGAGCAGAAGTATCTAGTAGACAATGCAAATATAAAGGGACTACCAAATTTTAATGGATTTATAAGAGGACCTGCTGGAAAAATGAATATTTAACACTGATGACAGACTTAATTTTACAGTTCCAGTGACAGAGGAGGAACTCCTCTCATGCATACGGAGTCTTAGCACCCCTCTGAGTTATTTGTTCGTTGTTCTCAAGGGAAGAGTTACGCATCTCTTCCTGCAGCATCTCTTTGCCAAGTGTCTCAGTACCAAGCTGGCCAGCAATACTGTCTAGCTGCTCATCTGATCTGTTAGGCCAAGAGGAAGTGGTTGCAAACAGCAGATTTAGCAGGTAAAAGCAGTAACTCAAAAGCTCAAGAGACTGACTGAAGGTCATGGAACCTCCCATTTCCATTCTGATAGCTCATAATACTGAGTGGAGAGTTGATGGGATAATATTCTATATCTTTTCCTATTAAGGAAACCATCACTGCCCTGACAGCTTCTTCTGTTGTCTGTCTCAGAGTAAGTGCTAAGGTCTGCAAGATCCATTGAGCTTTCCTCTGCAGAGTTGATCTTGCTGACCATGGGCTGAGACATTGCCAGCAAACTCTCTTCATGCTCTCCATGATGCAGCACTGCTGAGAACTTCTACCCTCTGCAGCTGAGAAATTCCTCATGTCCGAGCAGTCTGCCTGCTTTGGCCATCCCTAAGTGCACTGCAAATCTAATTTCTAAACACTATAGGAAGGAAAGTAAGGAAAAATGAGCCAGTACATCTCATATTTTGACTAATGCAAGTGAAGACTATGTCTTGTAACACTTCAATGTCTTGGAGCAATTGGTTGTATCACCTTTTAACATGAATCACTGGTTTAAAATAGACCCTTAAAGGCAAAGAGATGATCCCTTTCTCTCAGGAGTAATGATTAGGAGATAAACCTGAGCTCTGACCCTCAAACTACTAAACACCTATTCCAGTACCTGCTGTATCCAACACGTGGTCTGAGAGGAAGCAGGGTTCATGCTCTGTGTTTCCCTCACACCTTGCAGCACTCCTGGTTACAGGCACATCTGCCACCTGGGAAGTGTAATGCTGCAGGAGTGATGTTGCAGGTTGGTTACAGCAGCACATTTAAAGCACTTGAAGAACCCCACTGCTTGAAAGGAAGCAAACAAAAATCACTTTTTCTACAAAGCCTCGGTCTACTGCAAAAGCAAGACCTCTTGCTTAGCCTCCAAACAATGTTAGGAGCAACTGCGTGTTTGTGACCTGACAGGGCTTGGCAGCCACTGGCTCCCATTGAGGGCATCAAACTTACCAAAATCAGCTAAAATCAAGCAGAACAAGCTACTTGAGACAGCCAATCACACAGTAATTTTCTAAGATATAGGTTTCCATAGGTGATGTAATCAAAATGTTCCTCCTCTCCACTGGCAACTGAAAGGTTTGTGAGACCATACAAGGATCACTGTCCAGCTGCTGTTCTCTCTGATTGCTTCAGCACACAGATACTCCTAATTCACAAACCAGCTCCTCTCTAACCATCGAGGAGGAGCTGCCATACAGAGCTGGGTTTTGCTCCTTTCTGCCTCATTCAGTGCCATCAGCTGGCAAGGCACACACCCTTCAGTCCGTGCATGTGAGCTGGCAGGAACATCTTCAATCTCTGCAGGAAATCATGCCAGTGTCCTCCTTGGGCCTGCATAGCCATCTTCTGTTCTTCCAAGAGACCTGCTCCTCAGGGATGACAGTGACACATGGCCTTGGTGCAGATGGCAGAGCCGCTACCTTGACAAGCTGCCAGATACCTTGGTGTTTTGTTTGCTAATCTAACTTTTTATTTCATTTCCAGCAGGGGAAAATGTCAGGCACTCTTGTTGCAGTCCTTTCTTTTGTTCTTATTTCTTGGCATACAATTCTACTGGAACTATTTCAGGGTTAATGGACATTGGTGCAGGTCACTTTGTAGATGTTGGCAGGAATGTTTTTGTTCTTTTTCTTTGACTCATGATTCTGGTAAAGCATTGTGAAGGTTCACCATGATATCGTAAGAGTGCAAGAATAACTCTCTTGAGTGTGAGAGAGCTCTTTTGTTTTGTTTAGGCAGGTCTTCACTCCTAGTATTGATTTTCTACTAAACTATTTGGTAAAGTATATTAAAAATTGACATGCCATGTTTAAACTAATAACAAAAAGCACCACAGTTAATAAATTTTTAACTCCTCCAGAATACTTAGGCAGGAAAGCTGGAATTTATGAGACAATCTTTTCTTCTTATGCTGCACACTGTGCAGAAGTTCATCTGAATGTGATGCTTTCATTTAAGTATTCTGTAAACAATATTCCCTGCTAAGAAGGTGCATCTCAAATGTAGATAAAGCACCCACAGAAGCCCTAGAATACAAGATCCCACTGCATATTGATGCTGGTGTTTACGACAGCTTCCACCCTGCATCAAACAAGGTTTGTGAACCCCTATCTGTCCCCTTCCCTGGAATCACATAACATATCGCTATTGCATTTCCAACTTGATATGCATGTCAATTAGGAGTGGCCCTTTCCCTGTCTCAGTCACAGATGCTATCTATTGTTTTAGTTTGAAAAGTAAGTTTCACCAGACCAATAAACGGCCGCTTGGTTCTTGCTTCATCAGGGCCACTCCTCATTTAGCAGCAAAGCAAACCTCACTCGGTCCAATTTCAGTGCAGTGACATTTCCTCACATTCCCCTGGTGACACCAGTATCTGACCAGTTCAGCTCTCCCAGGGCTGAACTTTAACTTACATGACCATGCAATACACAGCCAATCTTTTCTTCACTAAGTTCACCACACACATCACGTGCCTTCCAAGCACCAACTCTGCACGTAGCAAAGTGTGCCCTGATGCTTCCACAGATTATGGCTCCTCAGTCCTTCAGGGTCTGCAGCAGGAATCAGTGTAAAGGCTATCACTGTCTCCAATTTAGCTGTAATGTTTCCTTCCAAGGTAATGCAAATATGCCTCAATCACTGCCAGACCTATTCTTTCTCAGAATAAAGCTCAGAGTCTAATGATGCCCTTTTTGCCCCAGATTCCACTGCCCCAAATTCTTACGCTATAGAACCAACGTGAGATGCAAAAGTGACGTCACAGGACCTTAAATTCTGGGTGCCTCTCGCGTCTCTTACACCCTGCAGCAGCCTCTGCTCATTTAGCTTCTGGGTTAAACACTCCCAGCTGCTGCCAGGGTCCCTCAGCTCACCGGTGTGCATGAGAAGAGATGGAGTCCTCAAACCCTCAATTCAGCTTGGCTTCACCACTGCACGGGGCTGGAGTCATTTGGCTGAGCAGGAGAGCTGTGACTCAAGAAACAGAATTTGCATCGAGTACCCATGAAACGCTTCTCTCTGCCTCGGGAGCTGATGAATCCAGCAGACAGGCCAACTTGGCACAGCGATGGCAGTACATCAGTAAGACAGGCCCACAAAGATGACAAAATGAAAAGATGTGAGATATGGGTGGGGATACACAAAACACTGGTTGTGGGGCTCAGGGAGGCGAGGGAGGAGGGAGAAGGCTGGTTGCTGGAAAGGAGGTGAGGAAGAAAGGGAAAGGAAACAAAAGAATGAATGAGAAAGGAAAGGGCACAGTCAGAAATAAAGGATAGGAGAAAAGAAAGTAACTATAGAGACTTTTTATTTTGTTTTAATCAGGAGAAAAGAGGTCAGCTCCTGAAGGAATGAGGCTACAGTAAATATTACTCATTAGAAACAGCATCCAGTCGAGCAGGCTGAAAGAACATGAGGAGACAGACACATATGTGCAAAGAATATGTGTCTCAGCTGTTAGGACATAATCGTAGCAGTAGCAAAGAGACAATCACTTGACTGAAAAGGAGTGTGAACCAAAGGACAGAGATACTGCACCTACTCAAATGGTGGCCCCTTTTCCTCCTTGTATGGATATCTACTCCAAATCTAGCTGTTGTTCACTACTGCCCAAGGATGCAGCCATCACATCATTCACAACCCTTCTGTGGGTAATTATGGCACACCAGACAGAAACAAATGAATGCTGTTTCTCTCAGAATGAACACAGAGAATATCTGCCTACCAACACTAGCAGAGAGGACAGTCATAAATCATCATAACATCCCCCCCAAAGACTGGTACCCCTCAGAACTAATCTGTGTATACAGAACTAGCATTTCATGCTATTAACTGTACAGTCTAAATATGTGACAAAAAGTCTTTGCTAAGTCCTGATGTGCCTAGACTTACAGATTTGTAAACCTTGTACGAATTTAGTCCCTTCCACACTGTGTCTTCCCTTCCTTTAGAAAGTACTATGAAAGTAGACCAGTGCTTTTAAAACTAGGAGCCTGGCTCTTGTGAGAAGACTCCAGTCTCCTCTAAACAATATGCAAAGCAAACTCAGGGAGGGAACATGAGAAAAAAAGAGAAGTCTTCTTTCCTCCTTCTTTTTTTGCCCAAGACTTACCAAAACAAGAGTCTAGTATTGAATATTCAGCACTGAATACTAACTGCTCAATAGACGGTCTGTTTGCAGAGCTCAAAGTGGAAATGACCCAGCAAGGAGGAGAGGTGAACACACTGCTCCATCCATGTGATTAAACTGCTCTGTAAATGCAGTCCTCCCCACTTCTCCCCACCTCGTTACAACAGAGGCCATTCGTTGCCCCTACCACAACTCATTTTTAAAAAATGTTTGCATTAGAGGGGCCCCTGCACCAGTATTGTCCCTGTGACTCTGCATTTAGGACAGGAATGTGAGCTCCAACTCTGGCAAACCTGTGCTGGCCAGTCAGTGTGAGCAGCAGGATGTGGTGCTGCCTCTGCCTGGGAGAAAGGCACAGTTATCAGGGGAGCAGAGCACCCTGCTGGGAACAGTCCCTGCTTTCAGCCTGCACAAGGAGGAAATCTCACCTGGCAGCTGCCCTGCTCTGCCATGGACCTCGGAGGTCTCTTAAGCACTTTGCCTCTGAGTTAGGACATTTTGGTGTCACACAGTGAGCAACGAGAAGCCCAAGCTGGGACAGAGGCTGCTGTGCAAACACAACGCACCATTTAGCAAATGTGTCACTTGCACTCTGCCTCTCATGTGGTCTGATTTTCCTTTATAACTGAAATATGGCTCGTTCTACCCTTGACCCCAGGAGCCCCAAAAGAAGCAGCCTTTTACTTACACAAGGCACACATTGCAGACCTGTCCTGCTGAGAATTTCTGGTCTGTCCCCAGTGAGACCTCTGTCTGACACACAGCGCTGGGCACAGCTCCTTTCCTGCTGTCCCTGGGGTGCCATCCTGTTAGCCAGCAAATCTCTGCCCTGCTGCTCAGCATGGTCTGACAGAGACAGACCTGGAGCTGAAGGGCTGTGCTGAGGGGTGGGTGAATCCCTCCAGCCACCACAGCAGCCCGTGCACCCAGGAACACCCATCTCAGAACAGCACAGACCTGCTGTGCCCTAATACTCACCACTCAGGGAACAGGACTCCACTTTCAGAATGCCTTTCCCCCATTTTTTTTTTTACAGTGTCTATCAAGGCCACTGTCAGCTTAAGATCAGCCAGGAATTTTTGTTTCCCCATGTTGCTTAATTTTTTTAAGGAGTAAAGGAGCAGGAAGGATTCTACTTTCCTCTAAGCATCCAAGACGGCAACAGCCAGGAACAGGGTACCTAGCAGCTAATGGCATTAAGTAGTCATTTGTTTAATTAGGACATCCTGCCACATGCTCATGGTTAAACTGAATGTCAGATGAGGATGGGAACCACATGAGTCAGGTTGTTGAGGATTTTTTTTCCCCTTTGAAGATAGGGTTTTGTCTACTTCCTACAACCATCCATGAATTTTAATCAACAAACGATCCGTTTCGGCAAGATCCTGCAATATTGGGAAAACATACAGCCTGTCCTACCTGTCCTCTGAAACAACTTTTGGTCTTTTGCAGCAGACTGCCCCTTTGCCATAAGGTGCTAAAAAGTGTCCTTGGTTGTAAAAAGGATCTTCTGTGGGATCTTTTGAATCAGGTGCGCATTGCTGTCAGCATGGGGGAGCCAGCTCTGAAACACAGGTGATTCCACCCAGCACTGGATGACCACTCATGAGACCCCACTAACAAACTGGGCTCTCCCTCTGTATTTCCCATCCTCAGCTGTAGCTGAGGTAGTTTAAACACTTCTGAAATAGTTTAGCAATTAAAAGAGTCCTAGAGGAGAAAAAAAAAAAGGGTATGTTAACCCTTCTAACACTGTATTTAATGGTACCTCCACTTTTTGGTTTTTTCACTACTTTTAAATTTCCCTTCTCATTGCTTTTCTGGTATTTTATTGCTTTACAAGTGTGGCACAAGCTAGACCTGAATTTACATATCTATACAAGAACAGAAAGCTCTTGCTTTTTTTTTTCTGTTGACCCAGAGATTTCATTTACAAATTTGTATTTGTGTATATGACACTTTTCATATAATGAATTTTACCTGACTTAATATGAGCATCTGTAAGTCTTGCTGCAAGTAGCCAAACCTCTTGAAGGAAACAGGAGAGTCTGATAGTATAATTCTAAGCAGTGGAAGTTTAAAAAGAGAGGAAAGAGAAGGAGAATGACAAGTATTTCTACTTCTAGTAACAACAGTCTAAAAAAACAAATAAAAAATGGCAATGATTTCTAATACTTGAAACTTGTAGTCCTTTCTTCCAGGCAAATACGCTTTTTTTTTCTAGATATGATCTCAGCAAGGAAATCAAAGCCCCTAGAGAAGAGGATTTTGTGTTTCTAAGTGTTTTGAGTCTCTGCCATGGGGTTCATGAGTGCCCAAAGCTCCAGCATGGAGTTTGTCAGAGTGAAGATCGCAGCATCAGGCTGTGGCTACAGCCAGCCTAGAAAACAGATGAAATCCCAGCATATGTCCCCAGCCTACTACTCTGAAATGAATGCCTCTGATTCCCAGCACTGTAAGTTTCAGGGAATCACTCATTCAGACAATGTTCCAGCTATCTGAAATATACTGTTTGCAATTATGATAATATTTGGTATCCTGCACAAAAATGGTCAGCATAAGCTGCTAATTAATTGTGAACACATCATTCATAGCTGTGAATCAACTCCTTGGTTCCTGTAACAACTTCCATCTCAGAGAAATTAAGTTCAGTTACCAATAAAAGAAAACAAAGTGCTTAACTGTAGCTGAAGTGGAGGAAACAAGACAACACTGAGCCCTACATTTCAGTCTTGAGGCAAATTAAGCTGTAAATGAGCTTTCTCTTACTGGGTGCAGTGAGAGCCAAGGCTCTATTTAACCCTCTCCTCTTTTTCCTGATTTCAAATTTATCAGAAAGGGAAGAACGGTCAAAAGCATTTAACCCAATATGTGTTTATATGCAGAGCAAGCAAGACTCTGATGCCGACTTCAGGCACCACTACTAACACTGGCTAGTATTTTATAGCTAATAAACTACTCTTGCCACAGATCTCCCGAGAGAAAATAAATGTAAATGAAGACAGGTCAGTACTGATAGTTACGCATGTAAAACAGCTACAATTAAGTTATTACACATTCCCAAGTGTGGGGAGGGATCATTACAAGCTACCCCATGGCATCTGCCCTCTCCCAGGCACACACATGGACTTCAACAGGTGTTTCCCTCTGGAGCCACTGCAGGATCAGGACCCATCTCTAACAGCAAATCCTATTAGTTTTCAAAGTTCACAGAAACTCCCTGGCACATATATACAATTCTACAGGATCTAAAAGATGTGTATAAAACATGCCTGTGGTACAGACATCTTAAAAAACCCACGCAGGCCTCCACTGGCGTAATCATCACCAGGTACTCTTCCTTCCTACACTTGTTATCTATAGAATCGCTCAGCCATCAAATAAATACCCTTTATGCTATCCATCTTCATAACCAGAATGTTAGCAATCAAATGCCCTCGGCTGCTGGGATGCTGGGCTCCAGCAGGGTCAGATCGTACGGGGTATTCATTTTCACACACAATGAAACGAACAGAAAATCCAGCACAGACACAGGCAAACGCACAAGTGGGTGAACTTCGGAAATTCACAAACCTCAGTGCTCACAGAATTGTGAGCTAATTATTTGGACTCCAATGTCACATCAAGTATCCCCAAAGGACTGACCTTATATTTGTATTAGTTACGTGACAGCCCACCACTGCTCTCAAGGCATTGTTATGAACCACCAAGCCCCAGCTGTCTTTAAGGCCACTTCTTCAAATGTGTTGATCTGAAGAGGTACACACATTTCATCCCCGCACGGATTTCAGTGATCCCACAGTTTGATCTTTAGTTTGCTAGAGTGAAATCCTATGTATGGAATTAGTATACCAAAGGCTGCGCCTCTTTATAATTTGCAAACCAGCTGCAAATTAAGCCAGTGAAATGCAAAGGTGTTTACATTCAGAGACACTGCAGATTTTACAGCTACGCTAACATTCTTCCTGGTCAGCACACTCACTGCATCGTCGGCCAAAAACTATTTTCCAAAGGTATCCTGATGGAAGCAGGATACTCTTCAGATGACTTTCTAGAAGCATCACAAGTCACTTAGCACAAAATGGTCCCTTCTAATTTCGAGAAGATTTTTTGCTCAATATATATTTACTATGGTAAAGGTGGAGCTGCAATAGACCAATTGAGGTTACAGGTTTCTTTACGGTCCAAACCCAAAAGTTTTATCTGTCAGAATCAAGAGTCCCTTTTGTAAATGAGGGTTACACTCAAGTAAAATCTTGAGGACTGTAAACCGTAAACTGCAACTTAAATAAATGAAATTGTTTCCTTCAGTTCTCTGGCTATTCTTATGCAAAACTTTGTTTTAGTTCTTTTTTTTTCTCCATCCTTTTAAAGATCTTTACTGCACGTACATAACGGATTGCAGAGCAGTAAAAATATCACAGCTGCTTCTAAGAATTTTAGAATTAATTCATTAGCAGAGAAATCATAAAATCATTCTTTTCTCTGAGTCAGACTTAGAAGATTAACTTCTTAGTTCAAGGCAATTTTGACCAAACTTCAAACCTCTAAAAAATCCCTACAGATTTTATAAAGTTATTAAAAGCCCCTCAGGAATGAAGACCTGATCCAGTGAGGGGACTTGGGTTTAGAACCCTGTTCTGCTGCTGCTAAAGGCAGAGGGAGCTGCCAGGGATTGGGCCCTACCCCGCAAACATTGCCTGCGCAAACTCTGCAGCTCACAGGAAAAAAAATATTTTTCCATTTCTTTCATTTGTGAAATCTTGTAAGATACAAAATGACATAAGACAAATACTCAGGTTCAACTATATAAAGGACCACTGGTATTTCTTCTGCATCTCCATATCATATCAAATTTAGGATTCAAAAGAACACTGGATTATCTTAACTGCTCAGTACGTTAGAGCCTTTATAAACACAAATTTTAAAACAATAAAGAACTTTCTTTTTACTTATTGGAATAAAAATAAGTAACTTTTTTTGGTTGAGTATGAAAAGTACTCCAGGAATATAAGGGAAAAAAGCCAATAAATAGCAAGTTTCCTCTTACTGTGTTGCAATAAGCAAACAGTTTCCAGAAAAAAAATCAACCATTCGTTTGGATTAAACAAATCAGGACCTAGAATCGCACACTTTAGCATCATACATATATTCTAAAACGTCACAGCACCATTCCCAACTAGCATTCAAATATTTATTATCAATACTGGTAATTTCATTAATTGAACCAGGATATGAAAGCCATTAATTCTCTTCAATCAATGCTTAATATGCTAGATCCTTTTTAAATGGCAAGCTCGTAGCAAAGGTCACCCACCACGGCTGCAACACCTGTCGATGCTGATAAGAAGACAGACTGAAATCTGGCCACTGCCACGAAGTTTTCAACCCAGGCGGTGGAACCAGCTTTTCGTGGTTCAAACAAACTGCTTTAAGGGCCTAATCCCAACGTCCTTGACAGCACTGAAAGGCTTTCTACTCATTTTAATGGGCTTTGGATCAGCTCCTAAGTCTCAGCTTCAAGTCCCAAGGATCTCATCGATCTAGCGCCTAAGAACCAGTGGAGGTTTTGCCTGGCTCCAACACTGAAACAACGAAGGATATTTAGCGAATTGTGCAGAAAAGTTGCGCTCCAAGAACGCGCCTGTTTCCCGGGGGTACGGCGGGGCAGCGAGGCTGGCAGCCCCCGGGGACCCGCGGCCCCGCACGCCGCTCCCGAGCNCGGGGACAGCGCAGCGGGGCGAGTGCTGCGCCCGCGGGCAGCGCCCCGCGCTCCCCGTGCCCGTGTCACTAGGGGGGGGCTGCGCCTGAGCAAACCCGCAGCTAACGCTGGGGTGGCCCGCACAGCGTCCCCCGCCCGCCCCTAGGGTGCTGGCCCCGAGCACCCAGCCCTGCCAGCCCCGACTCCTCGGGCTGAGATGGGGTGGCGTGCGGCGGTCCCCGGCAGCTTGCGGGCACGGAGCTGTCGGTGCCGGCGGGGGTGTGGGGGGAGGGCAGGGCCGAGCGCAGGGCAGGCGGGGGCG